>CM071567.1:43072782-43323078 GCA_036426205.1 Ascaphus truei | reverse complement strand
ACCACACGGCTTGTGTGAAGGTAAATCAGCACCATCAGGGTATCTTGACTTCTTTGTGATACTGAATAATTTTGATCTCCAGTGCGCCGTGTAGGAGAACCCCTCCCTGGTGTAGATGTAAAATTGAACACTATCGCGATTTTCGTGGGCTACACAAACAAATTTATTAAGAAACACTCTAAAAAAGGAACATATTTAAAACAAAACATAGAAAAATGCATATAAAGAAAAAGCCAGCCGTCTGAAAGAAATTTGCTCGAGACCCACGAGCAAATTTCTTTCAGACGGCTGGCTTTTTCTTTCTATGCATTTTTTCTATTGTTTTTTAAATATGTTCCGTTTTTTAGAGTGTTTTCTTTAATAATTTTGTTGTAGCCCACGAAAATCGCGATAGTGTTTCAATTTTACATCTACACCAGGGAGGGGTTTTTCTACCTACACTGGCACTTGGAGATCAATACTATCAGTATCACAAAGAATGTCAAAGATACCCTGATTGGCATTTACTCACACAAGGCCATGTGAGTATCATTTTGAATTTGATTCTTATATACCTATATATATTAGACCACCATTACCCTTACAGGCACCAGATTTAAAGACACCAAAAGAAAAAAATACCTTCCCCTAGGATTACATCACTCACACTTGCCCGTGTGAGTGCCTGCAGCATTTTGCTGTTTTGACGTATCTGCTCTGCTCTTCTAGTGGTAGCCACTGATTTATGTTGACGTTTCCCCACTACAATTGTTTTCCTATTTGTTCACACCGAGGGGGATTACCACACTGGAAGTTGAAGACCACCGAGGAAATCAGGAAGAAGAGCGAACCGGAAAAGAAGAAAAAGGGACTGTCAGATAAAGATACCTTGATGTGCATTCACTCACACAGGCCATGTGAGTATCATTTTATATTTCATTACATACCAGACCCCTAATACATCTATAGATCACTACGTGCTAAGATCAACTTTGGATAAAAAATACCTTCCCCTAGGATTGTACTCACACTAGCCCGTGTGATGTACTGGCAGTATTTACTGCCTTATAAATATAAATATATATTATATCATTGGATTTATCAATACTGCCTGTATCCCCCTCTAAAACATTGTTTTAATCTATTGATTCCGAGGGAGACATCCTCATTGTAAGCCGAGACCGCTGAAGATATCCAGAAAGAACCAAGTCCTGAAAAGAAAGGCAACCGACCGAGGAACACCAAGACAAGTAAACCTTGCTGTGAGAGCATTTACACAAGCCGTGTAAGTGATTTATTATATCTTTCAAACCCACCCACAAATACTAACTAGATACTCCAGACACCCAAATTCTTCAACCTGTGCTCCCCCTTTCTCTCTCTATATCCCTGTACTAATAAGGATCCGTGGATAGGACCCTATTGGGTCTGAGCATAGGACAAAGACGAACCAGAGGGGACCTTTGTTTACAGGTTGTAAATTCCATTGTTACATTGACCCTTTCTTAAGAACTTAATCAGGGAGCGCCCGGGCTTTTCTTTGTTTCATAGTCCCTATCACATACATTATTTCCTCTAGTGTCCTCAGGGGGACTAACTGGGCCCTGGGGGTTATACTCTCTAACCCTAGCCCCTGCAGCAGAAGATCTCTTACTGTAGCTTCGATCTGCTCCCAGACTCTGGCAGTTCACCACATGCAACTGGCACTGGTGATATTACACACACTGTATAACTTAGAAAGCAACCCCCCCTTCTTCCTATGAGGGGCTTTTCCCTGAAACAGCCAAAGCAACTGCTCTAGCTGCACTGCACACAATACTGTCTCTTCTTGTCAGAGCACACAGCACTGTAGCTGTGTCACTGACAAGACTTACACTCACCTAACAGCAGGGTCCCTACCTAAGGGGCCTTCCCTATGAACTTACCCACTAACCTAGTGGGGGTGGGACCTACCTGGGGCCTGGGGGTAACCTGGCTAGTGTAAGAGCCACTTGCTCTTTACACCCTCTTCCTCCCCCTTCCTGCTCCAGCTCCAACTGACTAGCTGTGGTCTCTGCAACATTGTATCCTTCTCCCACAGGAAAGCTGCAAACCCTATTTGCTGGCTGGCTGCACGTGATGGTGGTGAAAGGGCAGTCCCCAGAGCAGCTGCTGGGAATTGTAGTCCACTCAGGACCTCTTTAGCTTGGGGACGCGTGCGCTATCTTTACTCGCCTGTGCAAAGCTATAATGGCCACCGCTATCTTAACGCGCCTGCGCGACCTCTAGAGGGCCTTCTGCCTCTCTGCCTTCTCATGGTGAACCGGGGAGCCAAGGGGACCTGGCTACATGTATTTTGGGTGTTGTTTGTATTGGGAGGGGGGTTTGTGTGTGTATTCGGGGGTTGTGGTTCGAGTGTGGAAGGGGGAAATGTAAGACTTACATGGACCTCCGTGACGGTCCACTTCCCTATAGCAAACTAACATGCTGTCTTTGATATTACAGACATACAATTGACCCGGGCATCTGTCTTATACCACCTTTGGATGTCCTGCTCGACAGTTGTATTACACCTTGTATTAAGTATTTGAGCATTACATTGCTCTCACACAAATATGTATTATTACACATAGAAATAAAGTATTTATATATGTAACACACCTATATTTCCACATATGTTTTTGATGTCACTAATAGGGACACCTTCGTCCAATAACTGTCTAACACAGTGACTATAGGACTCTACATTACCAACCATTGTGGTTGATATTTTTATCCTTGTGTATTACTATATACATTTTTGACATACTATACATTGGTTACGTTTACACTCACCTACTGTACATTTATGTCATATACCCTTCTTGGGATGTTATTTTAGCAAGCATATATCTAATATTGTTCCGTATAGGGATTATAACATGTATTAACCGCCTTCATTATCCATGATGTTCGAGTAGAAATCCTGGGTATATATATCTTGGACACGCATACTAATGCACATATATGACAAGTCCAACATAATATTATCTCACCCCCTAACCACTCTGCACTCCACAAACAGGGATTTCATTTTCTTAGATGTTCTACTGTATATAAAATTATTCTCTCTCTCTCTCTCTCTCTTCTCTCTCTCCTCACTCTCTCTCTCTCTCCTCCCCCTCATCTTCCTCTCTCTCTCTCTCTCTCTTTCTCTCTCTCTCTCTCTCTCTCTATATATATATATATATATATCCTTATTTGGATCTAATAAAATGTTATTATTTTAACTAATTAAATACTTAATTTCTTTCAGTCTATCTGACAGCTTTTTGCAGAAAAATGATCTGCTAGACCATTGTTGATGTACATATTCCCTTCAAGTATACTTTGAGTGCAATCATTTGGAGGATGTTTTTTGATCCTACTTGGATCAGTTTTGTGCCCCTCTTAAACAGATGAAAGGATTGGGGTGCTCAAACCCGCAGCAACTCCATCCAATTACATGGGTGATTAAATATTAACCCTGGATATACCAGTGGGAGTGGGTAGGTAAATGTAGACTTGTAAGCATCACAATGACAACAGTCAAACTTAACTATAGCAGTCTAAACCAATAAGCCCCACTCACGTCATCTCTAGGGTTTCTCTGCCGGCGTGCCAGCCAAGAAGGATCCAGAATCCAGACACATCCAGTAGAAAAAACGAATGGCGCACAGCCAGGGAGCCAGGTGTGGAATAAAAAACTTTCTCTTTTAGTGCAGCATGGTGAGAGACAAATTCCCCCTTGGGGGACACGACAGGGACCTCCTACGCATTTCGGACCCAGGGTCCTTATCAAGGAGTATGGGATATGCTCAGAGTGGGCACCTAAAATACCAGTTCTAATAGGCAAATTACAAAAAAACGTACCCTTACTCCACACTCATTGGTGTGCAGCGGGTTGTGCCTCAGCCAATCAGAGAGGTTTGGTGACGTCACTATGGGCAGGAGCGGAGGCCAGAAGAGAGTAAGGGAATACATATTCCTCGTGGTCCTGCTGTGAGCATGCGCGGGGCGACGGCAGGGGGCGGTTCGTTACCCACAATCCTCAGGGTTGTTGGAAGCAGCGCCGGAGATGACGTCACGCGCATGCGCAGTAGGCCCGCAAAATAATTCACACAGATTTTTAATTTGCCTATTAAGAAACTAGGTATTAAGGTGCCCACTCTGAGCATATCCCATACTCCTTGATAAAGACCCGTTGGTCCGAAACGCATAGGAGGTCCCTGTCTGTGTCCCCCAAGGGGGTGAATTTGTCTCTCACCATGCTGCAATAAAAGAAAAAGTTTTTTATTCCACACCTGACTCCCTGGCTGTGCGCCATTCGTTTTTTCCCCTCTTAAACAGGAAGGGTTTGGCATAATTTGATTAGTTTAATTGCAACCTTTACAAATATCTATCCGGTATACTTCACAATAGGTGCCAGTCCATGAAATCTTGATATTACATATTTTTGAATGGTAGGATTAGTCACGCTTCTAGACACTATGTAGAACCTTCCAGGAATGCTTTTAAAGCACATTTAAACTTAAAAGTGTCCTGTTTACTTGACTGTCAGAAGAGCCATAATGTAATCCTATCTCTGGCAAAACAGATGTTCTTATTGTAACAGGTTTTCTGGACTGGCCTGACCCACCCAATCTCATATTGGCCCCTGTGGTCTAACCAGTCCCCATTACAGTGTGATGTCTGGTGGTGCACCTGTTGGCAACAGGACTCATGAGTCTTCCGCATGATGTTGTGTGGGGATTGCCAACCCAGACAGGCAGCTGAGGTAGTGTGCTGAGTCCTACCTAGATCCAGTGCAGCGCCTCCACCTCATCAGGATCCCTTCTCTTGCTTGGGGATGGTCCTGGTGAGGAACTCCTCTGTGGTGCTCCCCTCTGTGTAATCACTCCACACATACACACGAGGGTATAGTTGAACAGGGACATCTTTATTGCACACACGGTGGGCTAGCCGCCCTTCACAGTCGGTGTAATCAGCCCGACATGTTCACCGTGCTCCCCTTTGAAAGGTTTGCTCTGCCCTTAATAGGTGGGTTCCTTTATCTCCCGAATAGAGATAATTCCTGTGCCAGGTCCCTGGTCACAGGCTCATAGTTGTCCTCCAAGCCTCAGTCCAGGCTTGCTCCTTAACCTTTCTTTAACACCTCCTCTACTAACAACTGCTCCACTAACACAACTAACTTTTGAACAGTGCTGTGCCTTATATCTCCAGGGGGTGGGCACATCTCTGATGTCACTAAGGGTGGACTCAGAGCATGTAGCCACTCCCTTCCACACATAGGGCACCTCACCAGGGTGTGAGGGCAAACCTCCATAATTACTGCTGGCATGCCCACAACTTACCAGGCCTTACTGTCAGCAGGAGAGATGACTGCAGCCATTTTACAGCATGGTTACATTATCTATAGATTCTATCAATCCTATAAATCCCCTGGTCAAGAGTTTAACAGGTCATAAAAAAAAAATCTTCATATGTTTAAATTAAACTGTAACCACATTAACCCCATAAGTTCCAAATTGATTAAAATACTTAATATTACCCGCCATTTTTATTACAGACAGAAAAGGTAGGAGTAAGGGAATTCGAACAAGGCTCAGAGCCTGAGGAAGTCCAGTTTCGGACGAAACGCGTTGCTCTTTCTTTCATCTGAGACATTTTACAGCACACCACAGAGGAGGCAGAGGTGTAGTTGTAGCTCCCCATCCGGACGCGGAAGGCGAGACCCCCTACTACTATACACCACACTAACCCCCCTTGCTTTTACTTCCCCACAGAAGCCTTATGGTTTCTGCTTTTATACTTTTATTTTCTTGTTTTTTATTAAAGTTAGTTTTTTACCCTCCAGACCATAGTGTCTTTTATTTTGTTGCCTAACCCATCTTCAGCTTCAGCTACACGAGGAATAGAAGCACAAAGAAACCGCTAGGAGTGTGTACTCACACTGGCCCGTGTGAGTATTGTGTTGTATATACACTTTGTATCTTTGCCCCCACCCCTCCATCACTATCTGCTACCAATTGGGTTATATCCCTAATGGGCAGAAACAAGATACCAAGATAAGAATACACTCACATTAGCCCGTGTGAGTGCTAAATCATACCGTTTTATTTCAGTGGTCTATTAATACCCCATCCTCCCCCTCATTGACGTCTCTATATACATATGACTTAATCCTATCCTCTTTTTTGTTTATATGAGAGGAAATCCCCCTGGAGCGGAACATTGAACCAACAAAGTAAGCAGTATATACAACAAGAAGAAGAACTCACATTGCGGAGAGAAAAGCATCATTGCAAGATCAACTGGATTCCCAAAGAAACCTTGAAGCGACTGAGCTTACACAAGGCCGTGTAAGTTTTATATTATTATTTTTACCCCTTTTTCCCACACATACACAATTTATGTATGTTTACCCTTCAAAATTGGATATCAGCCACCTGAGCCAATACCCTTGCTCAGGGGTTAACCGCTATATTTTATTAAGTGTGAATTACTAGATACATTACACTGCCTGTTTCCCACAACTGTGCTCCCCATCCTTTTTGTATTCATTGCCTATAAGGGTCCTGGATAGATCCTGCTGGGGTTCCGAGTCACAGGAGGACATCACTTGAAAACCACTCTCAGGCAGTATCACACCCTCCCTTTTTTTCTACATTTCCGTATATCCGACAAGCTCCACAGAGATAGCGCCCGGGTTTCTATCCAAACAACGGATAGTTGAATGCCTGAGGCCCCCAACAGCAAACATTGTGAGAATGCACTGCGAGCTAGAGGGGGAAGCTACCACACAGGAGTTGGTGGAAACCTCAACCAGACCTATGGCATAGAGGAGGATGAAGATTAACTCTTGGCCCAGTTTCGTGCTCTCTGGCAGAAAGAGGGAGAAGAGCTGTCCATCTTTGTCCGACGCCTACAGCTATCCTTGTGGGATTTACTCTCAAAGAAAGTTATTTCTGCAACAGTCGTGAATGAGTACCGATTCAAGCTGTTTATGAAAGGATCTCAACCCTCTCATCCTATAGCTCTTATGATGCCATGCGCTCCTCTGGCAGACAAAAACCCCAGCTTCATGGAATTGCTAAGCCAAATAAAGAAGCAGGAGGTTCAATTGCAATTCCACACTCCAAAGACATCTCTCGAATCTACAAAGGGAGAGTAAGGTAACCCCATCCAAGAAGCCTAGTGTGAAGGAGAATCCTGGGGAAAACATCCCCCAGGAACCTCTGGACACCCAAGACGCCTCGGAGCTTGGCCCCTAATTCTGGCTCCAGTGCCACCCAGGGTACCCGCTGCTTTACCAGCAACAGAGAAGGTCTCTTTGCAAAGGACTGTCCAACGTCGGCAACTCCCACCCTCGGAGCCATGTCCTTCACCGTTCACCCGGCGTAGCAGCTGTCCACGTTCTTGGATAGTGCTCCTGCACCTAGTCCCGAAAAGGAGCACCAACCGGATGCCTACAATCCAGTAGGACCTGTGGCCATAGTATGAGTACTAGTGGAGGGAATATACGCCTTCGCTTTGCTGGACACTGGATCTCAAGTGACCAGTATCTATCGCCCCTTTTATGATCTGCATCTCCAGCATCTGCCTATGAAGTCGGCAGAGAAAATGGAGCTATGGGGCCTTAGTAGTGAAGATTAACCCATTGAAGAAGTGATTCAAGTACGGCTGGATATACCGCAGCATAACACCAACAAAACTCACCCCATGGAAGTGGTAGCATTGGTATGTTCCGAACCCCATGAACACCCAAAGTCCCCCATCATATGAGGGACCAACGCTGATGTGGTGTGAGCCCTGGTCGGACCTAAGCCGGACAGTTACCCCTATTGTCCCTGCAGATTCATCCGGTCTTCAAGGAAGAGTGCTACAGACTCTCTGCCCAAGAAGAGTTTGGACAATTCTTCAATCTTGAGATGGGATTGATAGAAATTCCACCAGGGGGAGTGAAACACATGGCCGCTGTTCCAAACTACCCGGGCCGGGATGAAAAAGACTGTTACTTTTCACTAGAAACAACACTTGAAGGGGACACGAAGAGAGGGTTCAAAGTGGTGCCAGAAATGTAGTGGAAGTACTCGCTTCTTCATCGGTTCACAGTGTTTATACAGAACATCTCGCCTCACCCTATCTGGTTTGATGTCGGTCAAGCAGTGGGTAGAAAAAACCCCGTTGAGCAAGTGGAACCCCTGGCTCATGTGAATGCTACTACTGTGCGGGAAGCCCCTACCGGGTTGCAATTCGACTTCGGGGAATCGTCCTTACCACCAGAGTGGAAGAAGTGACTTAGTGACAAGCTGGCAGAGGGCAAAGAGGTGTTCTTCACCAGTGAAATGGATGTTGGCGGCAGCAAGAGTGCTCAACACAAGATCCGACTGAACGATGCAACCCCAGTCTGAGAGAATTCCAGACGCATAGCTCCGAGAGATGTGGATTATGTGAGGAACGTCCTGAAAGAGATGGAGACTGCTGGCATTGTGACCGAGTCCCATAGCCCCTATGCCTACCCTATTGTGGTGGTGCGGAATAAAAACGGATCTGTACGCCTATATGTGGATTATCGAACCCTGAATCGCCGCATGGTCCTGGATCAATATACCTTGCCGCAGATTGAAGAGATCCTCAGTGCCTTATCTGGCAGCCAGTGGTTCAGCATGCTGGACCTGTGGTCTGGTTCTACCAGGTCCCCATGAGCCCTGGAGACCAGGAGAAGACAGCGTTTGTCTGCCCCCTTGGGTTTTACCAGTACACCCAGATGACCCAAGGCATCTGTGGTGCAACCGCAATGTTCCAGAGACTAATGGAAAGGATCATCGGGGACATGAACCCTCTGGAATGTCTGGTATATCTGGACGATATAATCATGTTCAGACGGACACTAGAAGAGCACGAATGCCTTCTGAAGGTCCTGAATAGATTAGGAAAGGAAGGTCTGAAGTTGTACCTGAACAAATGCCGATTCTGCCGCACCTCAGTAACCTATGTGGGTCACATCGTGTCCATGGTGGGAGTGGCTTCCGACCCCCCAAGGTCGAAGCAGTAGTGAACTAGTCAAGACCAGAGATCTTGGTGGAGCTCTGATCTTTTCTGGGGTATTGTGGATACTACCAAACATTCGTAGAGGGGTACTCTAGCAAGGCCAAAGTTCTCAACAACCTGTTGAGGATCTATCCGGAAGATCCTCAGCAAAAAGCAGCGACCCCCGAACGCCGTTCGGGGACAAGTGGACTTCCACCTGTGAGAAGGCATTCATGGAGCTTAAGAAAAGTCTTACCGAAGCTCTTGTCCTTACCTATGCAGATCCGGAGCAACCGTACCTCCTGCACGTGGACACCAGCTTCAACGGGCTGGGCGTGATACTACATCAAAAATACCCTGCGGGCCTCTGGCCCATAGCCTATATGAGTTGCAGCCTGATGCCAAGTGAACAGAACACGGAGTAGCCTTCTCCGTGCTCAGAGTGGCTGACTCATTGGGATACCAGTCGAAGGCACTTCCTGCAGCATACTGCCATCCAGAAGGCATTTCCATAACCCAAGACACTATAATGAGCTGGAAATAGCTAGTGGTACACCAGATGCGAGACCCGGGGGCTAAAGCCATCCATCGGGCCATCATAGAAAATAATCTCTCCTCCAGCTGACACGGCCGCTATTCTCATGAGGGAATAGGACCATGACCTCCTCTATCGAGTCATCCCCTATAACAACCACACCGATAGGAGACAACTAGTTCTGCCAAGAAGATTGCAGTACCAGGTCCTACAGTCCCTACATGATGACCACGGTCACTTGTGGGTTGACAAGACCTTCGGATTCATAAGAGACCGGTTCTTCTGGCCCAAGATGCAGGAATCAGTGGAGCACCATTGCCGTAGATGTCTGAGGTGCATACAGCAAAAAACACTGTCTGCACTCGCAGCCACAATGGGTCACCTGAAGAGCTCTGGTCCCATGGACCTAGTCTGTATGGACTTTCTCTGAATCGAGCCAGACTCTAGGGGTATCGGGAATGTTCTCGTAGTAACTGATCAGTACACCCGGTACGCCAAAATGTTCCAACCAAGGACCAAAAAGCTCTTACGGTAGCCAAAATATTGTGGGAGAAGTACTTTGTGCATTACAGGCTACCCTATCGGATGCACTCCAATCAAGGGAGGGACTTCGAGAGCATGCTGATCAAAGAGCTCCTAAAGCTGCTCAATATCGAGAAGTCTCGCATGACTCCCTACCATCCTGAAGGAGATGCCCTTCCGGAACGGTTCAACCGAACCCTACTAGATATGCTGGGTACTCTGAAGGACTCCGAGAAGGCCGGATGAAGCAAACACGTGGGGCATATGGTGCATGCTTATAATTTCACAGTGTACCGGTTTTTCACCCTACTTCCTGATGTTTGTTCGGGAGGCCTGACAACCAGTGGACATCCGTCTAAGGGTGTCCATCAACGGTGTACCAAACATACAGACCCACTATAAGTATGTACAGCGGCTGAAGGACCACCTCCAGAGAGTGTACAGCTTGGCAGAAGAAGCCACTGCCAAACTCAACCAAAACAACAAGCCGAGGTACGATTGTAAGGTACGACATCGGGAACTTCAGCCTGGAGACAGGGTTCTCTTACGGAACCTAGGTATTTCAGGGAAGCACAAACTAGCCGACCGATGGCAAGAGGCTCCCTTCGAGGTGGAGTCGGAGATGCTTGGATTCATATCAAGGATTCAGAGGAGCGGATAAATGTCTGGCATCGGAATCATTTGTTACCAATCCCTCAAGTGGGATTAAGTGAACCTAATCCGTTGCCCATCCTGCTGTCCACTGAACAGGAAGATTCCAGCGGGATCTCGGATCCACTAACGGAAGAAAACCAGGATAAAATGGAAGGTACTTCTGCAAATACCCACGAAGACTAGTGGGCTGCACCAGAAGAAGAATCGGTTAATGGCCCTGTCAGTCAGGCATCCGCTCCAGTGGCATCAAAACGTCGGTCTCTGACCCAAAGAGTCCTATCTTCACCGCAAAGGGTGTTAATGATATTCACTCTATGAGAGGTCCGGGACCTCAAGCCGATAGTAGCCTCTCAGACAATGAAGAAGTTGAAGAAGTTCGTCGGAGCCAAAGACCGTGATGCCCTCCAATGAGGGTGGCTTACAATTCATTAGGGGCACCCCACTTTAAATCTCAGCAGTCGTCTTGGTGCAATCTAGCTTCCATTATGGCAATTCTGACTGAAATATTGAATGCAATTTAAGTGTATATTGCTGTTACCGTTACTTTTATTATATGTCATGTAATGCATTTTTATTATATACAGTAACATTGTGTTTTGGTCCTCAACCGGGGACATTGGATTCTCCACCAGGGGGAGGATGTAGCGGGGTTCCCTTACCCTCCTTCCACCAGGGTCAGGAGTAGGATGTGTCCAGGGAGCAAGTGGTTTCCTGGGCTAGGCCTATATACTGCCTTCTTAGGCCCAGATAGGCCCTGAGCCACACAGAATAAGTATTGTAGGGTCTGCCCCTAGCAGTAGGGATTTCTCTATAGCACTCAGTGACAGGAGATTGCAGTTGCTGTGGATCAGGTGTGAGACCCTCTGGCTTGAGCTCACACCACGTACACAGGCCTGGACCCTAAGGTGTGGGGGAGTTGTGTCAGAGACCCCGCAGCATGGGACCTGACTGTTCTTTGATCTGCCAGCTGCACCTGGGTACAGGAGCGCCCAGTAAGGTACACACGTGCACCAACGGCTCACAGAGGGTGGTAGCGCTGCCCTCACATACACAATTTGGGTGGGATCAACTTTGTGGAGATCGAGTTGCAGGTGCCCAAGGCACCCTCAGTACTTTGGGGGACCACAATTGTGTTGAATTGCATTATTGAAGTGTGTAATTGTATTATTGTGTTATTGTGTTATTTAACACTGACCTTCCTTAAATTTTACCTCACAAATCAAGCATCCCAATAGCCTGCACTCATGGCTATTGTCCCGCACTCAGTCACTCCTACCACCCATTGTGACCAAGCACTACCATCTACAGCACTTACTCCCTCACCTGCTGTCTCTGTAAGTCTCCCATTAAACCTCTTAGATTGTAAGCTCTTCGGGGCAGGGATTTCCTTTCCTATTGTCTGATTTTGCTGCACTTATTGTATTATTATAATTCTCTGTACTGTATTCTTTGTGAAGCACTGAGTACACTTTTGGCGCTATATAAATAAAGACATACAATACAATACAATACAATTGTGTTAGTAAAGTATACAGTGGTTGTTCATGAGTATTGTTTCCTATGAAGAGTCAATCCCATCTATGCTGGGATCCTCATAGATGGAGGCGCTGCACCACGAGATATAGCATCCCAGGCTCCCCAGGAGCGGAGACATTGGCTTCCTATAAGCCTCACAGGTACACAAAAAGAAATAGTATGCGCAGTGCCAAGATTCCATCTGTATCTGTATAAAGATGTCTTTATCCCTCTGCTGCTCCCACTCTCCCGTGATCAGCGGGGTCAAACCGGAACATATACACAAAAAGGAAGCGCAAAGAGAAAACCATCAGTCAATATTCCAAAGCTTTATAAATTGACTCCAAATAACAATATCACATAAAATACATGAATAAAAAAGATCACATAGGATCTGTAAACCCACACAGTCTTGGCCGAGGAGACGAGGAGGCGGGGCCACGACGCCGGCCAAACTAAAAAAAACCACACACACTTCTGTGACACACACAGAGCTCAGCAGTCTTCTCCCCCCCCCCCTTGCTCCCGCACCTCTCTGATTGGCTCCCTGCCACACCACGTGACGTGTTACCACTCGGGATCACAAACTGGCTGCAGCCCTTGCCGGCTGATACGTCAGAGTGCGCAGTGAGCCTGGGAGCGCGGAGGGACCGGGGACGGCCAGGGAGCAGGTAAGTGGCTGGTGAGAGGTGCGCGCACTGCCGCATGCGCCGCCGGTTGCTCTGGGGACCTAGCCTTACACACAGTGACATCAGACACGATGGAAGGGAAAGAGGAAATCAAATCCCTCTCAAGTCTAAATTTAAAAATACTTATAGATGTCAGATTTGAATAAAATAAGTTACAGTATCTGTTACCCAGATGAGACACCTTAAATAAATAACTGGAATTAATTCACTGTCACTATGGTCTTCACGCTTCACTAATACTGCTCAACACACCAAAAAGCATCAGAACAATCACTCACAAATATGCAAATAAGGGTGCAGTCACACCCATCAACACATTATTAATTTACAACAAATGAGAACATTGAATATGACAATTCACATTCAGGTCCTAATTCTAGCAGAACAACAGCAGCTATTATAGAATATACAATGCTCTTTTAGCTTCTATGTCTGCACTGCAATCTTTATATGCCCTCTATTGAGGTTCTGGGTGCAGTAGGACATGGAGAAGTTCAAAACTGTTTATTCCCATGCACAGGGGAAGCCCAGTTCTAACTAAAATAGCTGTGCCTTTTTGTTTCTTATTTGTAATGGCCAGTTTCCTGTGCGGAAATCAGCTGTGAGTATATGTCCTGAGTTTCCTTTTCCCACCATTGCAGTTTCTTCTCAGGCTTGGAGAATTGAACTCACTTTGTTATAAGGGATGTATGTTTTCTTTCCTTTCAATAACGTTTATCAGAAGTATTTTGCTTTACAAGCAATACCTTGATATAAATGATAAAAAGACGATTAACACTGTACATCGATAACATCTTCATTATTGAAAGGCAATACATATATACTAGTTACATAGAGATACTGCAAGAATGTTTAAGATAGTGTATCATAAATAAGATACTCGTAAATAAAAATAATAAGGGGTATTCTGAAACTGAACTACTAAAATATTGTTAGATTTTAAATCAAAAAATATTTTAGAAGTTCAGTTTCAGAACATCCTTTATGTTTTAGGTATTTTTCTATAATTAGAGAAAACTTTTAATAGAGAAACTTTAAAAACCAGGGCTCTAAAAATGGAGTGACATTACCGAAGAGCAATGTATTTTTGTACTTTGTCTAGATTTATTTGTTATGTGATAAGGTACGATGTTTTCAAAATCTTATTTTGTACAAACATATTTTCATCGTATGTAGCGCACTTTCCCCCACCCCCTGGGAGATGTGTGGCTACGGTGTATGTGTATAGTGCAATACCTATGAAGGTACCAGGAGATCTGAGCGTCCGCCGTTTGGAACCTGGGGTACACCGGAGTGATGCTCGGTAGCACCTCCACCTGTACGGAATTCTACTGTGTGGAATACCCCCGTTACAGGACACATAAAGAATTACACCTTGGTATAAGATAACGATTTTACTGCAGGCAAACAAGATAAACTCACACACACATATATATAAATATATATATACAGTATATCCCACCAACCAGGCCACATATGGCAGTACCCTCCAATAATTTGCTCCCCTCCCTGGAGACACAGTCCCTAACGTACAATTGTGGTACAGCGCTGCCCACCCGGGCACGCTGATGTCGCACTGATGGGATCCACGGATCCAAGGATGTCCTCCGCGAAGCCTCCGCCTCTATGTTGGGTGGGTTCCGCGTGGAGTGTACCACCATATGCAATGTCTCTTTAGTAGCAGGCGTCTGGTCCCAGAACACCTGAGGCCAGGATGCAGCCACATCCTGGCTTTGTCCCTATGCTGAGGTACTAAAGGGGCAGTGTCCCTATCTATGGGCCTGTCTCTGCAGCAACCACATGCTACACAGGGGAGTCATGGCCTAGCTGTGGCATAATAGGGGATATCTGGCCTAGTGCAGGTGCCACAGACACCTGCACATACAACCTACCCCTTCCTTGTCCCAGCTCCGACTGGCATGGCTGCAGCACGCAGAATGTATCTATATTCCCCTTGCAGAAGAAGCTGCAGCCCTATTTGCTGATACACGCCATGTGACCTATCTTGTCCCAGGCCATTATGGGAACTGTAGTCCCCGCGGAGCACCTTTCCTATTAGCCGCCTCGCGCGCATATTGTACTGTGCATGTGCAATTGGTAATGGCCGCTGAGCTCCCTCTGCGCATGCACGAACCTTCGAACGTGCGCACGCACGTCCAACATGGCGGTGCCCTATACCAGGAGCGTCGGAGCCTCCGGTGAACCTGTCGCCGGCTCACACCTCCCCGCAATGTTGCCTGCTGTAGTCCATGGTAACTGCAGCCGTGCGAAGGCTGAGGCCTTAGTTCGCGCGCCGTCCGGAGCCGTGTTGGGGGGCGGGCCAGTGACGTCACGAAGCTTTCGTGAGCGCCAAAACTAAATAAAATTAAGAGCTATGCCTCCGCACTCCTTCGGAAGCGTGCGCAAGTCCCTGCTAAAGCTGCTCATTGCGGCTGCAGGGGCTCACTGACAAGCATCAGCGCGCCTCAGCACGGGTCAGCGCCTAAACGCTGACCATGGACTCAGCCTAAGGGTGGCCCAGGTGGAACTCCGCTATACGTAATAAACACAAATAACTTTCACATACAGTACAAATGATAGATTCACATATGGGATATGATATTTTATTCCCTGGTGGAATTAACACATGATGACAGTGTTTGGTTATGTATGCTTCAGGGAACAATGTACCATGGTTAAAATGCGCCCTATGATTCAGACCTGGTTTCTGTACCCACAGTATTTTGACACATATTGCCAATTTCAGATTTTTCTCTCTCATAACAATTAACAAATCCTGCTTCTCTTTTGATACAGTGTGTATATTTTTGTAATTACATATTTAGTCATTATACAAATGTGTCAACTCGGCAAAGATCAAAATAAATGGAATATAACTAGAAGGAGTTGATGTCAACGTCTACCGTGGTGATCAAGTGATTGGAAAATCCTTTGTCCTGTCGGTGAACATTTCTTTGACTCTAGCCATAAGATGAATGATCTGAAGGTGGCCATACTCAAAGGTACACCGAGAGAGAGAGGTTGCATGAATACAAATGTATGCAACTATTCGGGACAATTAGCGGTGACCTAAACCGTGACCGCAGCTTCATGAGTCACTACCCTGACACAAGAGAACCTCTTCCCATGAGTGCTAAAGGCCATGTCTATACATACTGTGCTATATGAATGCACACACAGCTTACACATACATATGTACAATGTGATTCTATCCCTATATACCAATAGGGACCACATAGTATCTACACACATTAATAGTAATGCAATACCCTCTTACATTTGTACACCTACCCACACTATTGGTATACACTCCCACACACCTTTTGTAAAGCGCTGTATACACTGTGGGCGCTTTATAAATGTATATTTGCACACATACACACACACACACACACACATACAAACACACATACACACACATACTCTTACATCACTAACATTCAGGGAACATTTAATATCTTAAGTCATAAATCGCATTCTGCACAGGGGAGGGATAGGCTTCAGTCAGATACATTCCAGGATGCACTGTTTTTAAGTAAAAACCTTTCTTTCCTTACCCATTGTAACACCACCGGAAGAAGAGATTAGTGTATCTCGAAAGCTCGCACAAATAAAAGCATTTCGTTAGTCACAGAACTGTATCGTCTATTAGTTTTTGATTATTAAGCTCGGCTAACACGGTACAGATACGTCTACATCTATATATAGATGGCTATCCAATAAGAATAATAAAAAGGTGAAAAAATTCCATGGTTGTGTTTTTTCTTGCTTTAAACTAAACAACTCCTCAAGCCGTTACCTATGGATTAAAAGCAGCTGTCAATCATATTGAGCACATTTTTATTATGATCCCTGTATCAGAGGACCTCCCTTATCCGATCCATGGACTGTTGATCTTCTGGAATTCCGCGGTTGCCTAAATATTTGTATTTTTTGGTGCTGGCTTCAGACAAACAATTTTTTTTTCTTCGACAAAAAAGCCTACTATAGGGCATTGACAACTCCCAGGGCTGAACTGTTGATACCCAAACAGACCACTTCACAGGATGAAGAGATTAGATTTATCTCTACATATAACAAACAATCACATACAACTAGAAACATCCTACAAAAACATTGAAACATTCTGCTTGAAGACCCTGACCTTCGAAAAGTTCTTAGAGATACCCCTTCAACAGGCTATCGTCGAAATACAAACATCAAGGACAGATTGGTGCATAGTCATCTGGACAAAAATCAGATCAAAACATGGTTAGGCCCCAAACCATGTGGGTCCTATCCTTGTTCAAGATGCAAAGCGTGTCCCTTCATGTCAGCTACAAAAGAGTTTAAAGACTCTACCAATACAAAGATCTTTAAGATTAAAGACTTTATTAATTGCTTAACCTGTGGAACAATTTACCTTATGACCTGTGAATGTGGCATTCAATACGTGGGCAAGACTCACAGACCACTTAAGATAAGGATTTTAGAGCATTTGGGGAATGTTCGTAATGCTAAAGACACCCCTATTGCAAGGCATGTGATAGAACACCATAAAGGGGATACCAGAGCTATGCAGTTTTGCGGAATAGACTACATACGCAAAGATCAAAGAGGAGGTAACTGGGACCAACGACTGTTGCAACAGGAATGTCGTTGGATCTTCCAACTCCAAACCCTGGCCCCCAATGGACTCAATGAGGGGTTCATATTTTCACCGTTTATTTGATTTTACAGGGCAGGATGATGTCTGGACCCAAACACTATACTCATTACTATCATAGATATTAATGTGATCTGCTTTGATCTATAGGAGCAGATCCTCACTACACATGATTCACTATCACGACATTAGGTGTTTATTTATTTATATCAGAAGGTTTATTAATTATTTGAGCTAATGGACACATCACCCAATCCTACACCTGTACATTACACTTATCACATATTATTTAAACCTAGCATTAATTTTGACCTGCATTGACCATTATGGGCAGGTCTTATATATTTTAGCACACACTCCTACACAATAACACCTTAATTTAATCTAACATTTTATTTAACAAAGTTTATTTTAATTTTAAGTTCTGTTTACAACTCATCCCACAGTGCAATTTATTCAAATCAACAATGTACTCTAGTTGGTCCATTTATTTGTCCAAATTTATGTATGATAACATCATTCAATCCTACACCTGTACATTACACATATCACATATTAGTATACACTTCTGCATTAATTTGACCTGCATTGACCGTTATGGGCAGGTCTTATATATATTTTAGAACACTCCTACACACTTATATTCACTTGTATATTTTGTTTATTTATTACATTAAAATAACTGTACACAATAATTATACACACACACACCCTTTATTATATTTATTATATTTATTACAAGTCCATTTTTAGTCTATCCACAGCCCAATATCTCCACTAACAATATCATTGCTCCTTGTGCCAACTGCAATCGCTTATGGTCTGAACTCGTAGGTTTAATCTTACCCAGGGACACTGTTACAATCCGACTCCACTCTCCGTGTGGACCGGACAGCCCCCTTTTGGGTCAGACTCCGCCTACTTAGGTTGGGGGATGTACCTCAGTTTGTGAGTATATATATACACTCACAAACAGGATCATATTCCTATCCCTTCTCCCCTGATGATGCGTGTGTAACACGTGAAACGTACGTCGGGGAACGTAGTGCGTCACGGCGGTGACGTCACATCTAGTGGCAGCATCCAGACATCAGCAGACGAGCAGGCTTGTATCGTGTAGCGGCTTATTTACCATTTGCATTACTAAATGCTGGTCGCTGCAGACTATAAGTACATCTGTGGCATAGTGTGCTGGCTCAATTTATTGCATGTTTATCGTGTTATCTATGCTATAAACCATTTGAGCTAAATAGAGATGGTATATATACCACGGTAGTGTGTGTATCACGGCTGTGTCCTTTGCGAAATCATATACTGCTAGTGTTTTACACACACTACCAATCGTAATAGGAGATTGGCTATATGTATTAATCAAACCACTCTACTGCTACATGTTTATGGAAATACTCTGAGATATATATAACGTCTCAACATCTATATAGGTGCGCATCATTGGATACCAGTCTACATATACATGAGAGCTAATTAAGACTAGAAACACCCTTTTTAAAGGGGCTCCAAGATAGCTTCTAGTTTAATATTGTGTGCTGATTTGCTATACAGACATGGGTAGCAGTCTCTGATACAATACTAGCCCTCTCTGCAGCTTATCATTGTATTTTTACAGGTCTGGATGTTTGGATATTATTAATAGTTTGATCTAGAATACTTACCTGTATACATATCCATAATAGCCACATCAATATGGGGATTTTTAATACTGCATCTGTGTTTTTAAGGTCAATTGAGACGTAATAAAATGTTATTGTTTTTTGACTTCTGCGGTGATTCTGACAGTACTTGCTGATAGGACAATCCTTTATGTCCATTAATATATTATATATGATTAGAGTGCTGTTTATAGAGGGTTGCCTTTCTGATCAAAATCTCTTTTTGATCAACACTGTTAATTTCAGACAAACAATGCAACAGCTCTAAATTCGACCATGTGTTAACAAACAGAATGGGAGATGATGTCACATCTTTCTATTGGACACTGGAGTGAGGCTGATGCCGGCTGCCATTTTGTTTTCCCAAACCAGACTGTTGGTAAAATAGCGAACTGCTGCACTGAAATGAACTGAAAACCAGAATTAGAAAAGTTGCCTGAAAACTTCTCTTTCTTACTCTCTTTCTCACTCTCTCAGGGTCAGCTTTAGAAATGCTTGGCAAAAATGTTCTTATTTAATTTGCTCATTTTCAAGTAATTTAACATTTTGTGAATTTGGCAAAATATACAGAACACTGGTGGAACAAACTGTGATCTAATTTTGGAGACATTTGAAGATCTTTGTTAAAATCAATGAGCTGAAGAGTAGGGCATAGGATGTGAAGCACGGGACTGGATGCAGTGGATGATGTCAGTTCTCTCATTTCCATTTGCTTTTCCCAGACAGTTACAAATGTATTAATGGGTTTTAATGTTTTTCCTGCTCTAGCACACCAGGATGTGTTAGGTACACATAGCTGTTTTAAAAATTATGTAACACCGTATGCACAATAAGGTAATGGACATTATTGTTTGCAGTAACACTGCTTGATCTTGGGCATCCGTGCCCAGGTGCAAACACTTATAGACTCTTTGAACATATGCCAGGCATGAGTCCAGTGTGGAATTGGCTGTTCAGTGACAGCCCGGCCCCCGCATGAAGCAGAGGCAGCAGAGACAGAAGCAGCAGCAGCCCGCACGTAAATTGGGTCCGACCTCGGTCCTCCACCAGGCCCAACTCCCAGCACTGGCCGGCAGGGCCACCCCAAGCTCTCGGACTCCCCCGCATTGTGGGGTTTAGCTCAAACGTAGTTACACCACTGACATCAGGGGTGGCCAACTCCAGTCCTCAATGGCCACCAATAGGTCAGATTTTAAGGATATCCCTTCTTCAGCATAGGTGGCTCAATCAGTGGCTCAGCCGTTGACTCCACTCCTGCACATCACGAGGCTCACGGTGTGCCAGACTACGTCTTTAGCCCCCAACGTGTTAAAGAAGCTTGTCCATTTTTTCTCGTTAATTCTTTTGCAAGTTTTTACCTGGTTTTCGGAAGACGCGATTTTCATGTCCTGGTTGTAAATTAAGCAATTTGAGAAGTTTGTGCTGCTTTGTAGACAACGTCATAGGGGTTCATGCAGTAAGCGGCGGAAAGGCACTTCTCGCCACTTTCCCGCCAAAAATGCCTACCCCTATTCTGTAAGGGGCGAGAAAGTGGCGAGATTAAAAAAAAATGCCAGTTTGGCTGGCGGTTTTTTTTTTCCGCCGGTGGCGAGGCGAGAAGGCACTTTCCGCCTAAAAATGAAACATTTTCCGTCACGCTGTATTCTAGTAGAGGCGAGTAGCTAAGCAGAGCTATTAGCCACTCTAGAATGGCGGTTTGCTGGCGAATCAGCCACGCAAGAAAAAGATGGCAAGTTGCTGCTGAGAGGCTGCGGATGAGTGGCGGATCGGCACTTAGAAAAAATTCAGGCCTTTTTCCTGGCTGGGATTGATGCCGGGGGTCTCCGGAGCTGATACCATTAATACCAGCACCGGACCCCCCCGGCATGCATCCGAGGCAGGAAAAATGCATTTAAAGCAAACTTCATTACCTTAGCGGTTAACCGCTAAGGTAATGAAGGGGTTAAAGAGCCGTGCCAGGTTTATTGTGGGTAGTGGGGGTATTTGGCCCTTGTTGTTTGTTTAGGGCTTGCGGGGGGGTTGCGGGTGTACTTAACCCCTTCACGACCATAGCAGTTAATACCGCTACGATCATGAAGGGGTTAAGGCCTCCCGCTACCCACCCGCAAGCCCTAAACAAACCACCGTTGGGGCTAATACCCCCTTCACCCACCCCCGCTACCCACAATAAAAAGATATATATATATATATATATAAATAACCCCAACAACACCTATACCCCCCTAACATACAATACAGTAAGGGGCACAATGACTATTATCCACAAATTGATAATAGTGCATGTGCCCATTTAAAATACATACAGAGCAATAAAGACATTAAATACATATTGCACTCACCCATGTCCCACTGTCACGATGAAGGCCATCCTCACCTTCATCCTGCCCATGCCCCATCCGCTTCTGCAAAACAGACACAAGAATTAAAACATCCAATGTAATGTCCCCTAACCCCTTAATCACCATAGCGGTTATTAACCGCTACAGTCATTAAGGGGTTAACCCACCATCACCAGAAACCCTACCCTCCCCCCCCCCACCCCCTGAGGCCTAACCACCCTCACCCACTACCCACAAGGGAGTCCTACCACATACCCTTGGGGCCAATACCACCCCCCCTCCCCCAGCACATACAGTACAATAATGTGCACAATAACTATTATCCCCATGGGATAATACATTATTTGGCCATTATTAAACACATTAATACCACAAGTAAAATAAGAAAATTCTACTAACTCTTCAATAGAGAACCCGTCACCAGCATCATCATTCTGTTCCGTGCCAAATAAAAGTTACCAATACATTTCAATGACATTCACATATCATGTACCCCTCCTTAATCAACACCTATCGGTACAAAACCTCAAAGTAATTAGGGGTGAAAGCCCTCCTGCAATGGCAACACCAACCACTTATCAATATCCTCAATTAATTAAATAATTCCTATTTCCTAAACAAATTCATGTATCATCATTCATTCATCTAAAGCCTCAAATGCCACTTAAAAAATAGCATTTACATTGTATACTGTAGCATAAAATGTAAGCTACATGTAAACGCTGCAAATCAATGTTAACAATACAATAATCCAACGAAAATAGCATTACATCACAAGAATATATTATGTAATCCAATAAAGTCACCATCAAGGAATTAACATACAGAATTACATCCCTAAAAAATTAAAATAGCTATCCATACCAATTACACAATAACTATAGCAAACGTTACAAGAACAAGTTAGCATCATCAAAAAAGAACACCAAATATTACAATATACTAAAGCAAGCCTCACCATTACCTACATAAAGCTAGAAGCCCAAATTACATTCCTCTAATTATAAAATACATTTAACACACATCTATGCATAGCAGCATAGCCACATCATTTCAATACATACGCAATCAGCTTTTACAACACTATCATATTGACCCGTATATAATATCTCTTTAGACCTACTACATACAGTACATACATACATACAGTGGCAAGAAATTATTTACATTAAAAAAAATATACACATGAAAAAGCAAAAAAAAAACACCTTTACATTAAATAAATTTCTTTATTTAACTTCCATTACTTGACCACACTCACCCGACTCCCGTTGATCAGCTTACTCACGAACCAATCACGAACAGGAACCCATAAAATAAAAAACCATAAAATAATAACATTAAATAAAAAACACGGCAATCCAGGGTCTTCTAGTTGTAATCCATCTTCATCTGTATTCTTCTATCTTCTTTCCGTGGGTCTTCTCCTCGTCTGGTGCCACACCCTGGTCCTTCTTCTTCTCCGGGTGTCCGTCCTCCTCGGCTCTGGCTTCAAAATGAGACGACATAGGCTATTAGGCCTTGACGTCACTTTCCATCATATGGTTCCCACGGCCTGATTGGGCTGAAAACCAATGTGTTTTGGCCGTAAAAAAAATGATGACGTCACTTAAAGGCATGAAAGCAAAAGCCAATCAGAATGCTTTGCTTCAATTGCCTTTAAGATACGTCATTAAAAGAAACATGGCCGGCCTCACATGGTACGGCAGCCAAATCAGAGGCGTGGGAACTACCATCACCATACCGACTGTCTCTAGCAGACCATGTGACAGAGCTTGGGGAAGAACGGATATGACGACATTGAACCTGTCACATGGTATTAGAACCAATCAATAGTAGGGATAGACGTCCCACGCCTCTGATTGGCTGCCATACCATGTGAGGCCGGCCATGTTTCTTTTAATGACGTCATCTTAAAGGCAATTGAAGCAAAGCCATTCTGATTGGCTGTGCTTTCATTGCCTTTAAGTGACGTCATCATTTTTTTTATCGGCCAAAACACATGGTTTTCACGGCCCAATCAGGGCCGTGGGAACCATATGATGAAAATGTGACGTCATAGGCCTTTTAAAGCCTATGTCGTCTCATTTTGAAGCCAGACGCCGAGGAGGACGGACCTCCGGAGAAGAAAGAAGACCAGGGTGTGGCACCAGACGAGGAGAAGA
This sequence comes from Ascaphus truei, assembly GCA_036426205.1. Classification (NCBI taxonomy): domain Eukaryota; kingdom Metazoa; phylum Chordata; class Amphibia; order Anura; family Ascaphidae; genus Ascaphus; species Ascaphus truei. The sequence continues at coordinate 43,299,335 of CM071567.1, read as the reverse complement.
CCCCGGAAGAAGATAGAAGAATACAGATGAAGATGGATTACAACTAGAAGACCCCTGGATTGCCGTGTTTTATTATTTTAATGTTTATTATTTTATGGTTTTTTATTTTATGGGTTCCTGTTCGTGGATTGGTTCGTGAGTAAGCTGATCAACGGGAGTCGGTGAGTGGGTCAAGTAATGGTAAGTTAAATAAAGAAATTTATTTAATGTAAAGGTGTTTTTTTTTTGCTTTTTCATGTGTATATTTTTTTTAATGTAAATAATTTCTTGCCACTGTATGTATGTATGTATGTATGTATGTATGTCTAAAGAGATATATACATACAGGGTAAATATGATAGTGTTGTAAAAGCTTGATTTGCAGTATTGTAAATGATTGTGGCTATGCTGCTATGCATAGATGTGTGTTAAATGTATTTTATAATTAGAGAGATGTAATTTTTGGGCTTCTATGCTTTACTGTAGGTAATGGTGAGGCTTGCTTTAGTATATTGTAATATTTGGTGTTCTTTTTTGTATGATGCTAACTTGTTCTCTGTAACGGTTGCTATAGTTAATTGTGTAATTGGTATGGATGCTATTTTAATTGTTTAGGGATGTAATTCATGTATGTTAATTCCTTGATGGTGACTTTATTGGATTACATAATATACTTCTTGTGATGTAATGCTATTTTCGTTGGATTATTGTATTGTTAACATTGATTTGCAGCGAGTACATGTAGCTTACATTTTATGCTACATGTATACAATGTAAATGCAATGTTTTAAGTGGCATTTGAGGCTTTAGATTGAATGATTACATGAGATTTGAGTAGGAAATTGATTTTTAATTCATTGAGGATGTTATGGATAAGTGGTGTTGCCATTTCAGGATGGCTTCACCCCTTAATTACCTTTGAGGTTAGTACCCGATAAGGTGATTAAGGGGTACATTGATATGTGAATGTCATTGAAATGTATTGGCTACTTATTATTTTGGCATCGGAACAGAATGATGATGCTGGTGACGGGTCCTTCTTATTGAAGAGGTTAGTAGAATTTTCTTTATTTTACTATGGTATTTAATGTGTTTAATAATGGCCAAATAATGTATTATCCCTATGTGGATAATAGTTATTTGGCACATTATTGTACTGTATGTGCTGGGGGGAGGGGGTATTGGCCCCAAGGGTATGTGGTAGGACTCCCTTGTGGGTAGTGGGTGAGGGTGGTTAGGCCTCAGGGGGTGGGGGAGGTAGTGGGGTAGGGTATCTGGTGATGGTGGGTTAACCCCTTAATGACTGTAGCGGTTAATAACCGCTATGGTGATTAAGGGGTTAGGGGACATTACATTGGATGTTTTAATTCTTGTGTCTGTTTTGCAGAAGCGGATGGGGCATGGGCAGGATGAAGGTGAGGATGGCCTTCATCATGACAGTGGGACATGGGTGAGTGCAATATGTATTTAATGTCTTTTTTGCTCTGTATGTATTTTAAATGGACAACTGCACTATTATCCATTTGTGGATAATAGTAATGTTGCCCCTTACTGTATTGTATGTTGTGTATTGCTATGTTTATTGGGGGCAATTGTCCCCAATAAACATGCTATTATGCGTTAACCCCTTCATTGCCTTAGCGGCTATCCGCTATGGTAATGAAGCAACATTAATGTATTTTAATAAAATTGTGCGGGAGCAGGGGGCCCCCTGAGCTGAACCGCATTTATTTGTGGCTCAGAGACCCCCTGCTTCCCGAGTTACAGGCCCCGGTTTGGGGCATGGGTTACAGTGTGGACGCCATGTTTATTGCAGGCACGTAGCATATGGGATGTGTGACAAACGCCCCTCTTTTGTAGTGCTGACGTCTGTCTGGGTTCTTCCCGACACAGTCTTCTAGGGTTAATTATACAACAAACAGGATCATGCAAAGTATTATGCTGCTTAACTCAGGCTTCTGCCTGCTTTATTTTCATCCAATTAAGGTACTGCAGCTTTAACATGTGTAGGTTAGAGGTACTCAGATACTTTCATTCAGCAGTTCACACATTTCAGTGTTACAATATTTCCCACACTGTTATTTCAAGAAATAAAACCAAAATCATATAAGCAAATCCTATCCCTTTCAGGGATCTAACTACACATCAGAATCAGTCTCTCTAACAGCTGCTGGCCAACTAAACTGGTTCCCCAGCTTAAAACAATGCTCTCTCATTTAGGGACACAAGATACAGCAGTCTTTTAGTAACAGCAGTAATCATTTGTTTTGTCTTATCTGTTCGTGGTGTCCAGGCAAATCCTCTGGTACTGTCATACATGGAGAGGCCGTCAACCTCGATACTGGATGCAGGAGAGTAGCGACACCCCCAGCCCCCAGGCTCTAAGGAGAGAGAGTGAAATGCAAAACCTCTCTGCTCTAAATACCTGTGCATGTGATTAGAAGAGCAGGTGAGGGAGAACTAGAGCCATTGTAATCTGTGGTCTGGATTTTCCATCCAGCTGCCTGAGTTAATGTGAAGCTGTGGAACGGATCATTTTTAGCTATTCCTGCACTTTCTGCTCTAAAATGGGGCAGAAAGCTGCCTAACATCTTTGGACTATGTCACAGATGCTATAAACATGGCGGCGACACTGCCCACACGATCACACATACCGGGGCCTGTAACTCGGGAAGCAGGGTCTCTGGTCCACAAAGCGATGCGGTTCAGCTCAGGAGACCCCCTGCTCACTGTACAGTATTATTAAAAATACATTCATGCTTCTTCGCTACCATAGCACATAGCCGCAAAGGTAAGGAATGAGTCTTTATTGATATGTGTGTTTTATTCATACTGTAGATGTGCAGAGGGTCTCCGGAGCTGAACCGCTTTGGTTTTAGGTCCGGGGACCCCCTGCTTCCCGAGATACAGGCCCCTTTATGGGGTGCCGGTATCCCTCTGCTTTGTTTACATTCCGCGATCACGTGATCGGGACCTTTAAATGCAGAGGGATACCGGCACCTCATAAAGGAGCCTGTATCTCGGGAAGCAGGGGTTCCCCCGACCTGAAACCAATGCGGTTCAGCTCCGGAGACCCCCTGCACATGTACACTATGAATAAAAATGGCTTTAAAAATAATTTTTATTGTGCTGATGTTTGCGCCGAGAGAGCAGCGGATCTCTCTCTGCTGCAAACACAACTCGGCAGGGGACGGCTTCTCGGCAATTTCTCGCCAGGCAGACGTCTCGCCACCGATTACTAGCCATTATATCAAATGGTGGTGTCTAATTTATTCGCCAGGGATTCGCCCCTTACAGCATACAGCCAGTTTAACACGCCAAAAACATAGCTAATTGCTAAACTGGCTAATGCATTTTTTTGCTGCTTACTGCATGATACCCATAGACAGCTGTAAAAATTATTCTAAACTGCTTTCTTAACAGGCAAAAATAAATACATTGTAATTGTTCCATTGGGGGAAGACCAAGAAATTTGCATAAAACACACACACACACATTTTTTATTTAATTTATTTGCATGCAATAAAAAAGCTGGTCTGAGAAATAACCGTCAGTAAATTGTGTTGGGAAAATGCCAGAACATTTCAAGCAGACTGCTGGAGATTTGGATTTTGCAATACTTTGTATCCTTTGTACATGATCCCTTTTTAAATATGTGCCTCTTATCTCAAGTCATTCAAATCGTTTTTAGTTTGCCTAACATACATCCTCTTGGGATTTGGGAACGAAATCGGAAAGTTTCGGAAAGTTATGCCAGAAATGATTAGACACACGTGATTTTAAGTTGAATCAAAATTTGTAGGGGTCATGTACAACTACAAACATTATAGTTGAATTAAACTCTCCCATTTTCTTCTTGCTAATTGTTTTTTTTTTTTTACAAAGTTTGCCCTGGCTTCCTACCATTTAACATTCTGATTGAGAACTAAGCAATTGGAGAAGTTTCTGCTGCTATGTAGATGACTAAATAACTGGAATTAGTAGTGTAAACACCTATCTAATCTATACAAGCCAAAACAAAACTTGCATCATATTCACTACACTTCTCTTAATTGATACATCTAGGGGGGAGGATCACCAAATTTGTATAAAACCCACCACGTTTGGTTAATTTGTATGTGTAGCGCACTTTCCCCACCCCTTGGGAGATATGGCGGCTACTGTGTGTGCGTGATGCGTTACCTGTGGCTCACAGGAGGCCTGAACCTCTGCTGCTGGTAGCCTGGGGTGTGCCTGATTCATCTGGTGACAGCGCCTCCACCTGCACGGGATCCTTACAGTGTTGGATAACCCTGTGTAGGACACAATATAAGCAATACACACTGGCATGGTATAACAAGTTTACTGAACATATAAGAAGAGTAATAAACGAACACCTCAAGCCTAACAGGGCCATACCCCCACACTGTGCCCCAAACACTGTGTCCACACCCGGTGGGGTTTACCTCAAAGTACTGAGGTGCCCCTGGGCATCCAACCACCATGGTGTCCACATGGTCAACCGCCCAAAGTGTGTGTGTGTGAAAGCGCTGCCAACACCTGTGTGTTACTGTTGGTGCACTTGTAGATTGGAATACCTGCAGGTGCTCCAGCACTCGGTAGCACTGACAGAAGAAAACCCTCTGTCCCACGTCGTCATCATCAGAGAAGGTGTCCGCATCCACGTGGGGTGGTATCTGTCAGGAGTGTCTCACCATGAAGATAGCCTCTGTGCCTTGAAATAGTGGTCTGGTCCTAGACCACAGGCTGCAACTGCTGCTCGGCATTCTGCTGTGTCCCTGACACTAATAATGCTATGTGAGGCAGTGTCCCTGTCCAAGGGGCTATCCTATGGCAGCCACAAGCTATGTGGGAGTTGGGGCCTAGCTGGGGCCAACAGGTGGTCTCTGCCTAATGCTGGGGCCTACTGACACCCTGCACCTACAGTACACCCTTACCCTCTGATGTCCCAGCTCCGACTGGCGTGGTCTTCTCAGCGCACCAAAAGTATCCACTAAGTTGCAGGGGCATACGTCTGTGTAATTGGCTGCTGGGCTAATGTGTCTAGCAGCTCCAGGGGCTTCTGGGGATTGTAGTTCCCCTGCGGAGTACTCATTGTAATGACCACCTCTGTGTACCTCTCTGCGCATGTGTAAAGTGCACCAAGATGGCCGCCACAACATGAAGCTGCACTGCGCATGCGCGACTGTACTGCGCATGGGCGGCCACATTAAAGATGGCGACGCCCTGCAAAGGGAGTTGCCGGGAGCCACCGACGACTCGGTCACCTCCTGCACAACCCTCTGTCTACGGCGGTATCTGCACCACCCATAGAGGTAAGGGGGGGGGGGCAGGGGAGGCCAGCAGGAGACTTGGCCACATTTTATTTAAAAAGCTTTTGGAACAGAGGAGCATGCAGCACAAATTATGGTCTTAAAAATGAAAAGAGAACCATTAGTAAAACCTCTCAAGTACTGTAATGTGCGGGTGTTTTAGAATTGGTGCCAGTTGTTATTGCTTTGTATATGACCCCCTGTGTTTCCTGTCATCGCCTCCACAGTTATGAGCAGCAAAAAATATTACCATCTAAGGAGCTGCAATCAGCTGCACAAACCTACAGCAAAGTAAAGGAACTTAATTAAGAAGTTTCATAAATTGGAGGAAGCTGATAATTGATGGAACAAGCAAGTTGTTGATTTCACTGACTTTGTACCTTTCTTTTGATTAAGGGTCTATTTAACCAAGTTCTTTGATAATATTAGTTAAAATCACTGTAGTCTATTATCCTTTCCACTATAAAGTTGTGGATGCAGAAAATAGACCAAGTAAACACCTAGTTAATTGAAAATAAACTAAACAAAATACTAATTGTGATTAAAAAAAATATGTATATAGGCTGTATAATGTTTATTTAAAAGTGACATTACATTGCAGTAGATTAAAAAAAAATCATACCAATACCTATGAGAAAACTGACATTACCGACACATATACTGTATTAATATGTAGCAAAACTTACTGTTTTCGGTGCAGCAAACAAACATATGGAAATTCTCGAGCCACTGCACCAACACCAGTAAATATTGCGACCCCGGGAGGATTAACTGTGTGGAGGTCCCTGCTTCTGAATGGGACCCCCACAGTGTTAATATTCCTGGACCAGACTGTCTGGAGACAGTCTCCCTCCGTGTCTCCCAGAGAATGTAAGAAGCAGTGAAGCAATCAGAAGCAGTCTCTATACAGTATCTTTTCTTCCCCTTGATGATGTACTGATCCAGCCACCAGTATTAGAACACTTACCTGGGAAATTCTGGGAGAATCTGGGGCAGTCTCATAGTAAATGCCTCAACATTGTCTGAACATTGCCTCAACATTTCTGTGAGATTCATAATGGCCCATTGGATTAACACATTGGGGGGTCCCTGCAGTCCCATTCAAACTGACTAATGGCTAACCCCTAAAACCCCTGATGCACATATTGCCATTCAGGGATACTCCATTTTTAGGAGAGATAGGTCATAGAGAGGAAGAGGGGTGTTATTTTATATTGCAGACACTTTACAATTTACACTGTTAAATTGCCCCCCAAGCCCACCCTCTTTTGAAATCCTATTTGGCAGAATATGCCTCCCCTTTTCTAAACCCATCGTGCTTGCTGGCATCTACCGCCCCCCCTAAAGCCCCTCTACAATCCCTGACTGATATCACCCAATTTCTTGGCTCCATTTCCTCTCTGAATGAGAAGAGTGAGCTGCTAGTTCTTGGGGATTTTAACTTCAATTGGCTTGACCCTAAAAACCACAAAATCCAGATACAAATCAAATCGCTTAACCTATCGCAACTCATTTCCCAACCCACATGGATAAACCTGAAATCGCCCAACCATTCCTTGCTTGACTGGATTCTCTCCTCAAATCCCAGCAGAATCCAATCCTCTGGCATCCTTCCTGACATTTTCAGTGACCATGCAATAGTGTACTGTTCTCACTAGAACATTTAGAAACTTTAACCCACAACAGTTTCTGGATGACCTTACCAACTGCCCTTGGCACAGAATCGATTTAATTCCCGACCCTGATTCTGCGCTCGACTATTTCCAATCAGAGTTCTTAAAACTCTGTGATACCCATGCTCCACTACGCAGAATAAGGGTACGGGATGCCCACCTTACATGGGTTACACCTGACTTTATAGCACTCTACCAGTTCAGGGATGCCATGTGGAAAATCTACAAAGTAACTGGAACTACCAAGGATCTCAATCACTACAGATGCCTGCGGAACATGTGCACAAGGCAAACAAGGCATGCAAAAGCACAATATTACTCTGGCAATCTCCTCCAGAATACATCAAACCCAGCTAACTTCTGGAAGGTTATCAACAACATCTTCCAGCCTTCTAACCATCAACAGCCAAGTAATATTACTAAGGGGGAGATTACTCTTACAAACCCCACCGACATTACTAATGCATTCAATGATTGCTTTGTGTGGTGTGCTACTAACTTACAGTATTAGCGAAACGCAACCCAAACCACAAACCTGAATCTCATCCTGGGAGTACCCATATAGCCCCACCCCACTGACCAGAAATTTCAATTTGTCCCAGTATATTACACAAGCGCTCCTCAAATTAAAACTAAGCAGCCAATGTGAACCTGACCTACTACAATCTAGGTTCCTAAGACTTGGTGCCCCAGCAATTGCCAAACCAATTGCATCCATAGTCAACTCTATCCTGCCTGCAGGCTATATCCCTAAGACCTGGAAAACTGCCAGAGTTGTCCCAATCTTTAAAAGTGGGGACACAAACACTGTCTCAAACTACAGGCCAATCTTCCTTCTCCCAATCCTATCCAAAGTCATGGAAAAATGTGTCCACTCCCAATTAAGCGATTACTACAACAAGACAAATTTCCCTAGCCAATTCCAATCTGGCTTTCACCCCAAAAACTCTACGGTAACTACCCTGCTAAAAGTTTGCAATGAAATCCAGTGTGGAATGGGGTCAACTCACTGGTGCAATATTCCTAGATTTTGCAAAGGCTTTTGGTTGATCATGCTATCCTGCTTAACAAACTCCAGAGCTCTGGAATAGGGAAGAATGCTTTACACTGGTTTTAGTCCTACCTATCAGGTAGATCCCAACATGTGTCCATCTCAGGCTATAAATCCAACCCCCTGAATATCACCTGTGGTGTCCCGCAAGGCTTTGTTCTGGGTTCCCTACTCTTCTCAGTGTTCATCAATGATCTTCCCACAGCTTGTAAGGAAGCCTCAATACACATGTATGCAGATGACACAATCCTATATGCACACAGCCATAGCCTCTCTGACCTTGAACACATACTTCAGTCTGACTTTTTGAAACTCGAAAACTGGATTTCCCAAAACAAACGGTTTTTAAACACTGACAAGACTGTAACAATGGTATTTGGGACCAAGACTAAATTTTTAAAGCTTCCAGTGACTGAGCTCCAGATCAGAACCAACACTAACACCACCCTAACTCCTGTTACTAGTTTTAAATACCTGGGCATATGGTTTGACTCCCACTTAATATTCTGAATGCACATTGATACCCTGACATCCAAAACCTATGCCAAACTAGGTGTACTTTACAGGAACAAATCCTCCCTAAGCCTGCTGGTCAGAAAGCATATTGCACAGCAGATGCTAATGCCAATTAACGACTATGGAGACATAGTATATGGCTCGGCACCCCAAACCCTCCTTGGCAAACTTGACACCCTCTACAATTCAATTTGTCGTTTCGTTCTCCAATGCAACTACAACACACATCACTGCTAAATGCTCAAAGAACTAGATTGGTCAACACTAGAGTCCAAGCGCAAAGTTCACCTTTCCTGTCTTGCCTTCAAATACATTCTGGGCAAGCTACCCACCTATCTGAACAAGCTCCTCACCCCTACCACATGCAGCACTTATCACCTGAGATCTGACTCCAAAAGACTGTTCATGGTCCCAAGGCTCAACATAGTATCCGGCCGCTCCTCCTTCTCTTGCCATGCACCCCAAAACTGGAACAACCTACCGGAGACTCTCACATCCAACACCAGTTTAAGTTCTTTCAAAACTAAGGCTGTCTCACCTTTTAATCTGGTCTGTAACTGTTACATAAGCCTATAATATACATCTTCTCTAACTGTGCATGCAATGTATTGTATATAATGTATACCCTGTTCATTTATGTAACTGTATTTGTAACCATGTATTATTTGTCATATTAACTATGCCCAGGACATACTTGAAAACGACAGGTAACTCTCAATGTATTACTTCCTGGTAAAACATTTTATAAATAAATAAATAAATCTGTAGATGCCAGAATATCTATGTGATGAGGGGGAATACTATAGGACCATACTCGGTCATCTACGTTATAAAGGGGCTTGGACAGAACATTCAGAAGCATGGACCCCGCAGAGTTGATCCTTTCCAGCCACTTATGGTTTTCGGGGATGCAATCGGTGCAGCCGCTGGACCACCCCACCGCCCAAGCAATCGCGGCACTGAAAACAATACGTTTTACAATACTGTATCTGTATCACAATTAACAAGCACTCAGAGAAAAAATACATTCCAAAAATATACAATAATCCACTGCTTTTAGAGTGTCAGTATCTGATCAATTGGTCATGCTGTGGTTTATTTTTTTGGTCTGGGGTACACTGTAGTTTAGGAAAGTGGGTTTATAATGTTTGGTGTAAGGGGATTAGTTTGTAATGTTTCCCTTAGCTTTCGGTCTTATCTGTTTTCATTTGCTTTGACCTTTTGTCTATTTTCGGTTCTTTAATTCCTGTTATGTTGCCCAATCTGGAACATTTCTGCTTTGATTAGCACAAGAAAAATTATTAATGTGGCTTCTTTACCCCCCCACCCCCGTTCTATATTGCTTATATATGTTTCCTTTTCTTTCTGTCATTTAACACTACAGGTGATACGTTTTAAAGCAGCAATACTCCTAAATGAATAATTTTTTGTTGCCGCAGAAATATTGAAGCAATCACCCCTTTTTTTCAGCAAATATGGACAAGTACAGTAGTCCTGTCCCAAATTCAGTACGCTGGGTATGACAGCCAATTATTGGCAAGAACATTTTGCTTCCTCTCCACTTACGCTTTGCCAGTATGTTCTTGCCATTTGTAATTTCTGAAATGTGAATAGAGGATAGTATATATCAAACAGGGAGAGTCCACGTGGTAAAACCAGGTGATCTTGCCGTTCTGGGAACCCTGGTTTACACTATATTAGTACAAATATATAGAGTATGTTATCATCAAGCAGGGCAGCAGAACAGCAAAGAGACAGCACTCAGAGGTAAGTGTACAAAGAATTGTATTGTAAGAGACACAAAAATCTGACGTTTCGATCCCACAGAGGGAGATTCTTCCTGGGGTGATACACCCAGATATACTTTTAAATACATACATAGATACATACATAGATACATAGATACATACATACACACATATATATATATATAAAGAAGAAAAAAAGCGCCGAATCCTAGTGAATTACTGTGCAAAAAATAAATTTAATTCCCAAAAAAGGCTCATAAAATGAACTCACAAACATAGAATATATAAAAGCATTTTATGAGATAATACTCATGCTCCAGAGGATCAGCAACCGCCGTTTTTCTGCTGTACTGCTCCGTGACTCCACTGTGTCCAATATTGCCCTCGTTGTTCACCGCCAGCAGGAACTCACGATATCAGGCTCTCCGCAAGCTCCTCTCCCCGGGTACACACCAACAGTTGATCTTTGGTTCCCTCCGGGGACGATGGATGCGGCGGGACAGCGGATGACGTCACACGGTAGATGTAAATACCAAAGGGGTTGGGATAACGAGCAGGGTTGCAAGAAGCGTTAGAAGATCTACTGCACACCTGGCCCTATGCGTTTCATCAGCTAAACTGACTTCTGAACCCCTTTAATATATTGTTTCCTTTATTCTCTGACATTTTTACACAAGCGCAGATCTTTATTGTGTGTATATATGTAACGGGTATTCCACCCCACCCAATCTCATATATAGTGTGGGTGAGTAGAACATGCGGTGTTACCGGTGTGGTGCGTATACCTGTCAGGCTCACAGGAGGTCTGAGCCTCCGCTAATGAGAGCCTGGGGTGAATCCTCTGGAACGAATCTTCTTTTACAGCGCCTCCACCTATGTAGGATTCTATGGACGTGTAGAATGACCCTACATAGGAACCCAATTAGAAACCACACACACAGTCAGTGATTATATAATAACTAAGGAATTTACTTTGAACATAGAACATATCATCGCATTTACATAACCTGTGTCCCTCTCACGAGGAGACACTACCCGTGACGTCTCGCAGGACGTTTCCCCATCCCTAGGTGATCCCACCCAGTGTCCAGTGAAACCCCCACACCCAATGTCCCGTACTCCTACGGAGATAGTCAATGGGTGACTGCGCAGTCACTATGTGAATAGGCCTGTTGGTGCACTTAATAATGAAGTACCTTCCGAGCACTCCGATGCTCGGGACCGCAACACACTTCTCAAAGGGTCAGACGTCCGTCTGATCCTATTCAGGTACTTCCGCCGTGGACCCCAACGAGGGTCCCACCGCTTCCCGGGAACTCAGCAGTCTCTCGGTAACACCACCGTCGCACGGGCACAGCAACCGCCGCTATCCGCTTTCTTTCTCAACTACTTCTAGCGTGACAGCAACCCTAACCTAGGGCCTGTCCCTGAGGAACCGCAACCTGGGATGGCTTGGGGGAAACTCCTAGGGCCTGTGGACATAACCTGCCCCCCCTTCCCCTAGCTACCCAGTCTCAACTGTAACTGCTAATCCTAGCAGCCTAACGCACCTGCAGCCAACACTCAGCTCACACTGTCAGCCTGCAGACATTCACACACGCTGCACACACTGCGCCCAGCACATGCAGCGACACACACACAGACAGCTGCAATCACACACAGCCACTTACTTGGTACGTGCAGCAACCGTGCTGCACAAACACAGTGCCTGCCTGTCAGACCTCACAGCACTAATAGCTGTGACTCTGACAAGACAGCACTCACACTAAGGGCAGAGTCCCTAACTGGGGCCGTCCCTTATCAGTTACCCACTAACCTGGTGGGGAGTTGGGGCCTACCTGGAGGGTGAGGGTACCTATCTGGATGCAGGAGTTGCACTCACTCCCTGCATCCTTCCTTCCCCTTCAGCTCCTCTGCTCCAACTGACGTGACTCAAAGCCCGGGAAATGTATCTATTCTCCCTCCAGGGCAGTCCTACAGCCCTATTGGCTCCTATCAGGCACCTGGTGCCTGCCTCGCTATGCCTCCTGGGAATTGTAGTCCCGAGGCCCCTACAATAACATTGGGGCCGCGTGCGCTCCTCCCCTCTGCCTACACTAACTCCTAATGGCCGCCTCAAGCTCTCCCTATGCTTCCCTACTCTCGCGCGACCTCCTAAGAGCTGCCTTAGCTCCCTACCCCTATCTGCGCATGCGCGACCTATCTGGGGCTCTCCTGCCCTCGCGCGATCACTGCGCATGCGCGACTTGAAGCGCAATGGCGGCGCCCTGCTCTGCGGCCGCCGGGACCTTAGAGACGCGATTGCGGCCTTAGCAACGGCCCGATCGCGTCCCCGGCAACCGGCCGCAGGCAGGAGAAGCCGCACTGCTCCCTGCTCCAGCCCCCACCCTTGGAAGCAGCCGTCGGGTTTTTCAGTACCCGCGATCGAGCTGTGTAAAGGAAGGGGGGTCTCCAGGAGCTGCTGGGGACCAGGGTTACATATATATACAGTATATGTGAGAGAAACTGTACATAATACCGCGCTCCTCCCTATAGAAGTTTGCTGCAGGTAAAAAGATAGGCCTTACATATAGAGAGAAAAAAAGAAAGATTCCTGCGCTCCTACCAATTAGGCTAAGATAAAATAATATTCTCATGACAAATTGTATTTTGTTAAACCAAACCATGCTTTGGCCAAAGCATTTGTAAGCCTGCATGCCACGCCAAGGCATACACGTTAATGCAGGTACCTACACTATATATATATATATATATATATATATATATATATATACAGTATGTGGTGATTACCTACTCTTTAAGCTGACAATCAGCAAATGTCAGCTACCAACCTCACACTGATGATACCCATCAAGGTTGAAACATGTCTGTGAGTGGGTTAACTGACTTTGTATCTCCCAAGTCCTTGCTTAAAAGCTGTGTTTAAAACAGCATGCATTGGCTAAGGGTTGTTCACGTAATGTGAGCTTGAGATAAAAGGTGGCACTGTGTGCTCATTTGCATGTCATTTCCCAGAATCCCTTGCTGCAGTGGAAGTGCTGTGTGCTGGGCGATAATGGCGAAAGACAGGGTTGCAGACCTGTCTAAAACATGCAAATGAATATACAGGAATATTTACATTTGCTATATGCTATACTGTGGAGGGTTTTTGTCACTTTTTTTACCCACCATAACCTCTCTCTCTGTGTCTGTCTGTCTGTCTCTCTCTCTCTCTGTGTCTGTCTGTCTGTCTCTCTCTGTCTGTCTGTGTCTGTCTGCGTCTGTCTGCGTCTGTCTGCGTCTGTCTCTCTCTCTGTGTCTGTCTGTCTCTCTCTGTGTGTCTGTCTGTCTCTCTCTCTGTGTCTGTTTGTCTGTCTCTCTCTCTGTGTCTGTCTGTTCGTCTGTGTCTGTCTGTCTGTGTGTCTGTCTGTGTGTCTGTCTGTCTGTCTGGGGGTGGAGCTAGGGGAGGGACTATGGGCGGAGCTAGGGGAGGGGCCAGGGGTGGGATAGGGGCGGGGCTAGGTGGCGAATAGATTTTGTGGGTTCGGCGAGTAGATTTTTGGGTGATTTGTCAAGCACTGTGTATATATATATATATATGTATATATACGTATGTATATGTATAGACAGGGTTGCAGACCTGTCTAAGACATGCAAATGAACATACAGTAATATTTACAGTTATATATATATATATACACATAGACACAGAGAGAGAGACAGACAAACAGACACAGAGAGAGAGACAGACAGACACACAGAGAGAGACAGACAGACACAGAGAGAGAGACAGACACAGACAGACGCAGACAGACGCAGACAGACGCAGACAGACGCAGACAGACGCAGACAGACAGACACAGACAGACAGACACACACACACACACAGACAGACAGGCACGCACTCAGACACACACACAGACAGGCACGCACCTGCTTTCACTCCACACTCCTCCCCGCTCCCGGAAGCCTCTCCTCCTCCCGAAGCCTCCCCTCCCCATTGGCTCACAGCCACACCACGTGACGCGTCAACGCTAGGAAACACCATTCTCTTGTGTCTCCTAGCGGCTGACGCGCCACAGCGTGTAGTCAGCTGTGCCGCCAGGGGGGACCGGGACCGGCTCGCGAGGATTCCCCTGCTGGTGGGGAACTCGCTACATTGCCGCCCGCGCCAACGAGCGCAGCGGGACCGAGGCCTTACTTTGGGGCTCTGTTCTGACAGGGCTCCGCTGTACTTCTACCAGCCATGCTTTAATAGCACCCCATCTAGGTTTATGGGTTCATTATAGAAGGTTTTTTGATATTATTGGACTTTATATTTTGTTGCTACGGTGTATTACTCTACTGCTTACTCCCGAGGGAGCCGCCGGGAGTCCTTGGCGATGCAGTCACCGCTCCACTTCTGCCCGGCACCCGCTGCACACTCTGCACGCCCGCGGAGGTAAGGGGGGTCACTGAGAGCCCATAGGGGACAAGGCTACAATCATATCATCAAATACATTAATCCACAATGTGTAGGAAGAAATCTGATTTTTCTTTTTTGTTTCTTAACCAAATTAGGTTTTAAATCCAACACATTTGTGTAGACTGCTGAGAATCTGTGTACATCATTTTGTATAACAGGACCCCAATGTAACAATTCACAACTTTAAGCATGTTCTAACACTGGGAATCTGTGAAGAATGATATTCCAAGCTTTCCAGCACCCAGAATCCACTCTTGGTTCTGTTGTTATTTCAGAACTAGTAACTGAACATATTGCTTTACTGTACTTGAATAGAGAGCCACATTGATCTAGAAAAATGTATCCTCTTTAGAATCCCTTCTTCTGCAAAGATGGTACTGTACTTTGTCAGAATAATTATTTCACACCATGGGAAGAACACTGCAGTCAACAATTTGCTGGGATTATGATTAATACTTACTGTACTTCCAGGCAGTTCATTTGAGATGTTTGAGCAGAGCATTGCAGGACTGATCATTTATATAAATATGCATGCAACTATCTACTATTATTAACAGAATAAATAAGACCTCACTACTAATAAAAAAGCAAATTTAAATTATCCAGAACAACTAACCATTTCTAAAAAGGATATTCAATAAATGAGACAATAAAAGATTAATGTACCAATTACAGATTCACTCTTTACATATTCTGCAATTTTAGGTGCCAAAATTATACAGCTGATATAATTTATAAAAATAAAGTATTTACAATATTTTCTTAGTGTTTTG
The DNA here is from genome assembly GCA_036426205.1 of Ascaphus truei. Taxonomy (NCBI): domain Eukaryota; kingdom Metazoa; phylum Chordata; class Amphibia; order Anura; family Ascaphidae; genus Ascaphus; species Ascaphus truei. The sequence continues at coordinate 43,283,839 of CM071567.1, read as the reverse complement.
TGAGTCTCATACTGCTAGAAATCACCATGTCAGATGCAATTTTTGATGTAACTATACTCTCAGAGTGTTTCTTCTTATTACCTTTGTGCCATAAATCAAACTCAAATAACATTATTGTAAAACTATATCTGACAGACATAATCTATCTTTTGCTCACCTTTTGTATAGACATGAGGTGCTGGATAATAAGACCAGATGTCCTGTACTGTATGTCATTACTTTCAAAATAAATCTTTGGAGGTTGACCGTGACAAGCATTCAAAAGGTATTTAAAGGAGCTTTTTCTATATCCACTGAAGTGGTCGATCTGATGCAATTCCATTGTTGGTGATGTCCCATACATTTTAAAATGTAATTTAGTGTTTTACGCTTACTTTCAATTTAAAAATAGCTGTTGTGAATAAACAAATCCAAATTAAAAATTTGTCATTTAAAGCAGCAATCCACTCCAGAATGCATTTAAAGTTAAATTAATGTAATAATCCAATTTTGTTCCCCGAGCATGGAAAAAAAATATTCTTATCTGCGGGGTTTTTTAGGTTGTATTTTGTTCGGAGTGGAAGATTCCAAAGTTCTACTTCGGCATCTGCACCAACGCAGAAATGAACCACGTTCAGATTTCAAACCTGCCCATCCTTACTAATTATGGCCCACTGAAGTTACACGTACCTATTTAGAGAATAGACCTTTAAACCATAGCTGTTTCAAAATTACCGTGTTTAGCTATCCATGTTTCATATATAGGAGGGTCATCCCTGACTACTATTTTGCCCTTCTCCTGGCAGTAAGCTCTGGTACAGCAGTCCTGCCAGTTGTCATCATGGTGTTTTTCCCCTTCACTGGTGCTGCCCCATACTGTCAGAGGAGACTGTGACAGCAGGTCTGAGATTGCCCAATCCTGGGACAGACCTGGTGTACTATCCTGGCTGTACTTAAAGGCAGACACCGCCCAAATTAGTTAGTTGTTCCTTCCCACTTGAGGGAGGCAGGTCACACATTGGAGAGGCTGCATATTGGGCCTACTCTATTCCTCTTCCCCTTAGGGGCGAGTGAGTGTGTACCTTACCTCTTCCTCTCTAGGGAGGGGGGAAGAGCTAGGATGGCTGCGGGTGCCCTTGGCCTGTAGTGACGGTCCAGGGACCATCTTCAGTGATAGCTGATCTGAGAGACTGTATTCGGCAGAAGACTACTGTGTAATTGTTACCGCAGAGTGTAGTAATAAACCCGTTCCTGTTTTGCAATATACCTCCTGCCTGGTGCGTGTCCTTACTGGGGGGAGAGGTAATAAGTTCTACCGTGGAAGATCATCTTCAGTTCCTGCAGCCACGGCAGATGGAGTCTCTGCACTGCTAAGGAAATATGTGGGGTATGAGCCCCAGAAGCCTGTTCCTGTGTCCCCACTACATCGGCGGATGACTCAGCCCTCCTGTTGCCAGAATGTATATGCATCATACACACTGTAATGGCCCCTATCTGCGATTGGGTGGGGGAAACACTTTTACACACAAAAATATTAGTTTGAAGAAAAAATGGAGAAAGGTAAGTATTTAACTTTTGTTGCTTAATATGCTTCCCAAAACTTTCATGCTCCAAACAAGGAGTATATGTAGTAACATAGAACTTGTACAGTACATCAAGAGAAACAGTGTTTATAAAATTCCTAATTTGCCAGTTCCCTTTTTTTATCTCCAACATGTTCTTGTGATTTTCATCTAGCAGAATGTACTTTTACAATACGGTTTGTTCTTTGTGTTCTATTATTGTGCTACAGAATGTGATTGTACAAAAATACAATTGAGAAAGATGAACTGGATTCTGCGATGTTATGCCCTTTTGTTTATATGTTTTATGCTGTGTTTTTGTTATGCTCAGATTTACCATACTTTAAAAAATGTGCTTTCATGTTGCATGTGTAGCATGGTACCCTCCCTTGCCTCCTCGCTTGCAGTGGTCCTGTCGCTCGAAAGGGTTGAGTGAGCTGCGTCGGCCATGTTGTGGTTGGCGCAGCCACATACATAAGGACTGTGTGTAAGGCGGTGGCCATCTTGGGATTGACGCTGCAGGAAGAGGACGTCCTGTCATTCAGGATTTCCTCCGTGGCTAGAGGCGGCGTGCTCAGTTCTGACAGAGCCGGCGAAGGGAGAGGTAGTGTCCGGGGAGCTAGTCAAACCCCCTGGACTAGGCGAGACCCATTCCCCATAGGTCCCAGGTATTTTCCCCTACACAGTAGTGGATGTATTGTAGGGCCGGCCCATAGTAAGGGACTTGCCCCTTAGTATACAGACGACTATGCGGAGCAGATGGAACTTCAGCAGAGGATTCCCCAGGCCTGGTGGAATCGACCCCGCAGTACTACCGGATGAAAGGCGAGAAGGGATTGTGTTGGAGGCCCCACATCGTGGGACCATGCTTGCAGTCTGTCTACAAATCCCCTGGTGTACTTGAGTAGCCAGGAAGGTATCACCTCGTGCACCAACACTTCACAGGAGGGTGGCAAGGGCGTGCCGAGGGGCGTGCAAGTGAAATCACGTGAGTGGTTCACCATGGCATAGCGCGACAAAGATAAAAAAAATTGTCTCTGCACGCATAGTGGCTACCCACGCTCAAGTTCGCACTATGGATACTACAATCCAGGTACATTGTTTGGATTACGCAGCTCGCGAGCGCGCAATCATCCTGGACGCGGTCTTAGAATGGTATTGTTGCTACAGGGTTAAAGGCAGAAAGGCAGAAAGGTCTGATTGGTGGGGATTGTTTGCCATTGATAACTCTGGTGGCTCCCAGACAGAATTAGATCTGTAGCTTTTGGAACCTTCTAGGGAGTGTATACATTATGGGGCCTATGCATTAAGGGTTCATAAAAAAAATTGCCGGCCCATTTAAATCGCCGCCTTTTCTACCTTTGAAAGCAAAATTCACAAAACGGGCGAAAAGCCTGCGACGTGAAAATCGACCCTCTGAAAAGGCCTTTAGCGGATAGCCGCTAAGGCAATGAAGGGATTGAGGAACAACAGTAGCTTCATTGGGGTAGAGGGAGTGAGTGAAATGGGTACTTGTCCCTTCACTCACCCCCTCTGCCCGCAATAAACATTACAATATGTTATCACCAATGCACAACCCAACCATCATTTATTTTTTATACACAGGATTCATACTAGAGGCCTGCGGGGGTCCCCTGGTTGTCCTCGTGGGTGTCTGTGGGTCTACAGGTTGTCCCAGCGGGTGTCTGGGGGCCCCAACGGGGTCCCCGGGTGGTCCCCACGGGTGTCTTCGGGTCTTCGGGTGGTCCCTGCAGGTGTCCGTGAGCCTCCAGGTGGTCCCCGCTGGTGTCTGGGGGGTTCCCGGGTCATCCCCACGATGCCTGGAGGCCCTCAGGTGGTTCTCATGGGTGTCTGGGGGCCCTCGGGTGGTTCCCACTGGTGTCTGGGGGCCCAACAGGGGTCCTTGGGTTGTTCCCGTGGGTGTCCAGGGGTCCTCGGATGGTCCCGTTGGTGTACGGGGGTCTTCAGGTGGTCCCCGCGGGTCCCCGCTGGCCTGCAGGACTAATTCTGTTGCAAAAAAAATTAATGTGGCATACATTTTAATAAATACACCTCCCCCCAACACATACAGTAATGGGAAAAATAAATATTATCCAGATATGGATAATAGCTAATTTGCCAATTTTTAAATCAAACATTAGCCAGACAGCAGAAATAAAGTAAATAAACCTTTCTACTTATCCCTGCCATAATGAAGGGCATCCTCTTCAGCATACTGCAGGGCCATGTCCTCTGTTTCCAGAAAGAATTCATAAAAAAAATACAATATAGTGGCCCCTAACCCCTTAATCATCTTTGCGGTTAATAACTGCTATAATAATTAAGGGGTTAACCCACCCTCCCTCGCTACCCACCCTGGAGGCCTAACCACCCACCCCGGACCCACTATACCCCCCCTGGAGGCCTAACCACCCACCCGGGCCCACTATACCCACCCTGTACCCATTGAATGGCATAGTGGTACATCATACCCATATAATATAGACATGATAAGCCACTGTAGCACTCAATTGTCAACCAAATAAAAAAGCCTCAATGTAAAAAATACACAATAATAAAACATATACACAATCAGCACAATTCAAGTGTACAACCATTAGACAACCAATTAAATAAATGCAAGCACTAGCCAACCAATCAATTAAATCATTTAAAGCACTAATCAACAAATCAATTAATTTATTAAACCACTAGCCAACACATAAATTAAAACCAGTAGCCAACCAGACAAATAATTAATTGAAAACACTAAACCATTAGAAAATTACATTAAAAAAGCCATCTAAATTACAAATAATATAAGCCAAATAATTACCAAATAAATCAAATAAAACAAGCAATCGAAAAAAAAGGCATTTACCAAAAAATTAATTGGCTATCGCTGTATTGATCTGTACCCTAAACGGACACAGATTAAGACATTAGCAATCAATGGGCATTAAAAAAGCATGAAAATACACAAATGCAATAAAAATAACCGCAAAAAAGACATTTACATACATTCAATATTTAACTTATCATTAAAAGAGTTGACCCTCTGAATCAAGGCGAATCTGCAATGTCTCGTACCGCGACATCATCAAAGTAAATCCGACGCCATCCACCATGAAGATTCAATCACTTTCTTTATTCATCTGTGATTATTTCTTGCTTTTCTGTAATTTTCGTTCTTCATCTATCAATCCAAAAACCACATGTTAGATCCCAACCGATGTTGTCTCGTCGGCTTCTGGATGTAAAGTGAGGCGTCAAGGCTTTAAATATGGCCTATGACGTCACATTTTTTGGTCAGATGGGATAGCTCCAATCTGATTGGATGCTGTATCATGTGCCCGCCTCTTTTTTTTTTTTTTAAGGATGTGAATTCATCTCCAATGGAGGTACGTCACATCCTTCAAACCACATAGCTATATCACATGGTATTACAGCCAATGAGATTGAAGATAATCCCATAGGTTACTGTACCATGTGATAGGTTACCTTAGTTCAAAAGGATGTTACAGTACTTCACTTTATTTTTTTTATTTTTGAACAAACACCTGAAATAATAGGTTTGCCTTGAGGATATAGGGGATCTTTATGTAATTTGGGTAAATAATAAAAATGGGTAATGTATTTATTTATTTATAAAATGTTTTACCAGGAAGTAATACATTGAGAGTTACCTCTCGTTTTCTAGTATGTCCTGGGAATAGAGTTGACAGATAATACATGGTTACAAATACAGTTACGTAAGTGAACAGGGTATACATTAAATACAAGACATTGCATGCACAGTTAGAGATAATATATATTATAGACGTATGTAGCAGTTACAGACTAGGTTAAAATGTGAGACAGCTTTAGTTTTGAAAGAACTTAAACTGGTGTTGAATGTGAGAGTCTCCGGTAGGTTGTTCCAGTTTTGGGGTGCATGGTAAGAGAAGGAGGAACGGCCGTACACTTTGTTGAGCCTTGGGACCATGAACAGTCTTTTGGAGTCAGATCTCAGATGATAAGTGCTGCATGTGGTAGGGGTGAGGAGCTTGTTCAGATAGATGGGTAGCTTGCCCAGAAAGTATTTTAAGACAAGACAGGAAAGGTGAACTTTGCGCCTAGACTCAAGTGATGACCAATCTAGTTCTTTAAGCATTTTGCATTTTGTAGGTTTCCTAATTAGTATGTATTTGAATTCTTCCTTACAAATTAATAGCTTTTTTAAACCCAGTGTCAAAAGATTCTCTAACTCACACAGGAAATTTTCTGTAGCATTTTTTGATAGTCTCAAATAAATTGTTGTATCATTCAGCAGTCTAAGGGATTCGGTAATGTAGCTCTCCTTATCCAGAATAACTACCCCCTCCACCCTTATCTGCTGATTTGATAATGATAGAACTATCTTTCCTCAATTCTTTAATTGCATCTTACAGTCTTTTATTAAGATTTTGCTTAATATAATAATAATATATATTTTTGTTTAACCAATTTGTCCAAGTCAACCTGTATTAATTTTTCAAACAGGTCTAAACAGCCACCCTTGAGGTAGCTAAGGTAGACCTGTGATTTGTTTTTGGACAGAGTATGGTATATATGGCTAGTCACCGTAGGGGGAGTCATATCTTTGCCAGCTGGAGTATGTACTTTTTGTTTGATAAAATATTTTTTTAATGAAAGATTGCGTAAAAATTTGGCCACGTCAATATAAGTGCCAAATGCGCTCATTCGGAGATGGAGAGATAGAGATAGGGAAAGAAAGAGAAGTAATAAGTAAGGGAAGATAATCTACACATACACAGCACTGGGAGCATGGTTTTGCAGCACATTGCAATGGAACCTAGGTGTGTAACTTCCCTAACTCTCAACAGGAAGAACTACCATCACAACAACTTTAAAACATCAAAGAAGTCACAATATTTATTTTTAAATGTCATGTGTGCTTAAAGCAAATGCGGTCTATCTGAAATATAACAACAGGGAAGTTCTTTTAATGCTTTTGCCAAGTGTGTTTTAGCAGGGCTTAACTCCAAGTTGTTTTGAAAGTGTTGTTTTCAATTAAGCAGATATATTTTTCTGTTAAAGTTTGCGTATGCCAGTTGGGCTGCAGAGATTAGTTCTGAAGTTGAGCTGAATGTAAGAATAATGTAAATTAAACGTAAATCAAACTTATGATATTGCTGCTACATTGTAAATACAATTGGAGTAGAAAATATTTGAAGGAACTTTAACTCTACCGAATTTTATGTGGGCTTTAATATAAGACAAAACAGACATTATTGATCATTGATAGGCCACAAGTTTTAAAAGTGCCCTAAGCCATAGCCCTATTCTAGCAGCTTCAATAACATTGCTGCCATCTCGAACGATGTGGCATGTTCCCACCGAATGGTTTGTCATTTGCGTTATCACTGTATTCAGAACAAATCAGAAAGCATTTCCACAAGTCACAAACTGTGAGTTTGGAAAAGGCCGATACTGTTCGGGACAGCAGTGATGATATCTCAGCCTCTCTCTAAGTTCTCCCCCGTGTGATCTGGCCGCAGTCTGTAAGAGCTGCATAGAGACCTGCACAGAGAGAGCTGTATATCCCTGCACAGCTCTCACAGGCGATCGCAGTGTTTTTATTTACATTTTAATAACAGTCTACTGTAGCAGGGGTTTTTTACGGAGCTGAACCGCATTAATTTCAGATCCAGGGACCGCCTGCTTCCCGAGTTGCAGTCCCCAGTATTGGGTGCCGGTATCTCCTGTGCATTTAAATGCCGCGGTCACGTGACGCAGAAGATTTAAACATGGCTGCTGGAATATTGACACTCCATACCGCGGCCTGTAACTCAGAAAGCAGGGGGTCCCCGGGGCTGAAATGAATGCGGTTCAGCTCCAGAGACCCCGTGCTACATTACACTGTTATTGAAATATGAATAAAAATAGCTTAATTACATTTGCTGCTGAACCATTAGACTGCAGTTACAGTTAAGCCCTGAAACTCTGGCCCAGTTCTCCTGGTAGGGCCGGCTTGATGACAGTGTTATCGGTGCCTCTGCTCTGAGCCACACAGTTACAGAAGCCCCGCGCACTTCCCCACAACAATGAAACTGATTGCCGGGGGAAGCGTGCGGGTCCTCTGTAACTGTCTCTAAGGCCGTGCTTATAGTGCCAGCGACGCGACATCGCCCGAAAACAAATGCATTGCTGCCGCCGCCACGTGTGCTTATAGTAAGCACAACGGCGACGTCGCGAAAACTGGTAGCCGGCAAAATTTGATTTTTCAAGGACTGTCGCCTCACGTGACGGCCCTTGAACCAATCAAATGGCCGGAAACCCGTGACGCCGCTGTCTGGTGAAATATAACTTTTGTCGGTGGCGACGGCAACGGGTGACGTCAGCCGTCGTGTCGTCGTCGCCATCGACAGCACTATAGGTGTGGCCTTACCTTGTCTGGCGGCATCTTCTCCTGCAGTGTGTCGTTGTCATAGTGCTGCGACGTCACATAGTGTAACGTTGCATTAACAATGTGATGACGCATGGCACCATGGCATTACATTGCATGATGTTGCCATGACAACATAACGATGTATGGCGCTGAAACGTTAAGTGATGCCGCAACGTCATGATGCTGTGTCATCTGATGAGAAGATACAAAGTAAGAGGCCACACAAAAGCCCCTACACCAAGCCTGGCAAAAGTCCCAACCAGCCCTGCCTCCTGGACATGTTTCTGTTTGTAGTATATTAACTTGTATATAGCAGCTTATTGATATTACTCTCAAGAATAATTATTAAGATTACGTTTCATACTGTCAATTTTTTGAAAGGACAGGGATAAAGTTGTCCACATTGAGTTTCTATTATTCTCTCTCTGCTTCTAGTATTGGCGGTGGGTGCGGTCACAGTGGTGGTTGTAGCTGAACCACTAATAACCAGTCATTAACCTATGACTGACTGGATTTAATACTATAAGTAGTATTACTATAGTGACAGATCCTTGGTCTGTGTGGTGTGTGTGCTCTGGCCCAGTCCTGGTACGGGACATGTTTCTGTTTGTAGTATAGTAACTTGTATCTAGAAGCAGACAGTTATTGATATTACTCTGAAATAATCACAAGAATAATTATTAATCTTCAAGAACGTTTCCTACTGTCAATTATTTGCTAATACCAGGGATAAATTGGGCCCCATTGAGTTTCTATCATTCTCTATTACTTGATTTGGCGGTTGGGCGCTACCGTAACTGTTACAGTAATAAAAAAAACTTGGTTTAAAAAATATACTTTAATTATTGAATAAAAGTTGTAGCTGAAACATTAACAACCAGACATTAAGCAGCTTGCCGTGCAAAATAAGATAATGTGCTGGCTACTCTACATGATTTGTTTTCTTCTTCAATAATGTTTAGGTTTAGGCTTTAGGTTCTGCAGCTAGTTACATTAAATTATCCATCATGAAACAAAACCTGTTATTTTATTGAACAGCAGCAGAAACCATACAGTATTTTTGTAAAGTTAATCAAAATAATTTAGCAAGTGCTATGAAAATTCACCTTGTGGAAATAGACTATAAATAAGACACTAAAACAGTTTTGAGTGAAGTAGCTGTTCACAATGCAGTGTGTGTATATATATAAACCACAGTCGCAAAACAATTCTTTATGTTGCTGCTGCTATTCTTCATTTCTTATTGTTCTTTAAAAACAGTGCACTTCAATACTGAGAAATACTAGCTGCAGGAACTCCATGGGCTCCCCCTCCCACCAATGTGATCTCCTTCACGTAGTCTCACAACGAACAATTATGTGAAGCATAATGACCTCAGATGCTTCAAAATTCTAAAGATACAAGTGGCATGTGTTCAGAAATGTCAGCCTCAGGCTCCGAGGAAACCCCCTTTTAGTCATAAGGCTTTTATCATCTAAACGACCTTTTTGTTGTCCGATTCGATAATGTGCTATTGACCCAGAACACTGGATTCTACAAAAAAAAAAAAAAAAACCATCTGATATTTTAACTACTAAAGATTTTATAACCACTTCAAAATATTGTTGTATACGTAATTTAAATCTTATTTGGGTATACACTTTATTTTTATGTATTTTTGATTGTTATGTAACGTATTGTCTATTTTATTATTATGTAACTTAATGGTGAGACACCTCAACATAAAAATAACAGTCATTATTTTGACGATGAATTTATCTTATACAGTTGCAGATGTGTCCAGACTTACTGGTTTTTGGGCTGCTGACCAACATTCTGAAATCTGCAGCCCCCAAAACAGTAAGTCTTGCAGTCGGGAGGATTAACGCTGCTGGGGTTCATGCCTCTGAATGGGATCCTGCAGCGTTTATGGGCCATCTGCTGAGAGAGAAAACTATCAATAAATGTTTAGATGAGCTGCGCATCTGTCTCCCTGTCTGCAGAGGTCTTTCCATCTGCAGTGTCTCCCCACAGCGCTCAAGGTAAGATGCAGGGCTATATTTCCTTGCTAATCCCCTGGATGATGTAGATGTCCGAATACGGGTCTCTACATAATGAGGGGGAGGCTATATGACAATATTCGGTCAACTACATCATTAAGCGGGCTGGACAGGCCATTTAAATCATTTAAATGCACATTGCCCATAAGAATTAACGCTGCGGTGTCCCATTCAGAAGCATGGACCCTGCAGAGTTATACATCCGGGGCCGCTTACTGTTTTTAGGGGCCGAGATCATGCATGGCTGCAGTGCGGTCCGGCGGCCGCAAGAAATCGCAGCATTGAAAACAGTAAGTCTGGCCACATCGGTATTGTTTTTTTCACCATCTGTTTTTATGATTGCTATGTTGTATCTCTTAGTGGCAATGTCTAATGGCACTTTGGATCATGTGTGTGTGACTTGAGGACTGACTAAGGAAGTGGCTTGCAGAGGACTTACAGTAGGCGGCCATTTATTAAAGTCTCCTGCTTGCAAAAAGGGTGCAAAAAAACAGCTCCAGATTTATGAATCATGAAAATCTGATTGCTTTAAATGGGAATATGTTTCCTTAATTAATGTGTTTTGCAGCAAGAAGACTTTGATTCATAACCCCTAAATAATATTATGGGATCAATGTTTGCGTATTTAATTCTCATGTTTATTTCTTTCTTTGCCAGGACTGAGTTAGCTGTAAATCCAGTAAGTTTATTTGCATGTCATTACCCAGAATCCTTGTCTGCAGTTTTACCACTGTATCACTGAAATTGTGAGTATAACAGATTTTGGAGACCTATCGAAGATACAGCTGTAACTTTTGGTTTGGGCCTCTCTCTTTGCGGGTCCTATATGGCATCCTCCCCCGCGCTGCAGAGTCCCAGCAACCAGACTTAATAGCCCATCGGATTAACACAGCGAGATCCCTGCTTTTGAATGAGACTCTGTGTGAATCCTATCGTGCTTTACCTGTCTGTAAGATGTTGTCACTTGCTTTACCTGTCTGTAAGATGTTGTCCCTTGCTTTACCTGTCTGTAAGATGTTGTCCCTTGCGTTACCTGTCTGTAAGATGTTGTCCCTTGCTTTACCTGTCTGTAAGATGCTGTCCGTCAGCTTCTTGGGGTTAAATGAGTCACATTGTACACCAGTCACATGACACACCAACCAATTGGATTGGGGGTGTACCAATTGACACTCAAATGTGACGTCATAGGCCTTATATAAGGCCTGCCCCATCTCATTTGACCCGAAGAAGACGGGACAACATCAGCCCCCATTGGATTACAGTATACAGCAGAGAAGACAGGAGAAAAGAAAGAAGAAAATAACTTACCAGCTATTGAGGAGCATTGCGTCGTTGGTCAAGAGATGGTGATGGAGTAGGATTCAGAGTGTGAAGACAGCAAAGGTAAGAAACACATTGATTGTATTTTATTTTTTATTGTGCATTTTTTTTTTAGGTTCTCCATTGACTGCCATATTATTGACATGGTGTACCACTGTGCCAATCAATGTGGTTTATTGGCTTCTTTTTTTTTTTAAATGTAATGTATTTTATTTGGTGCTTGTTTTTTTAGGTTGCCCATTGATAGCCATAGCAAACCTTGCCCATATTATGGGCATGTTGTACAGTACCACTGTGCCAATCAATTGGTTTATCTGCATTTTTTTTGTATTGAAATGTAATGTATTTTATTTGGTACTTGTTTTTTATTTGTAGCTTGCCTATTCATTGCCATTGTGGCAAACCATGCCCATATGATAATCAATGGCCAGAGAGGGGGGTAGTTGCTCCATGGAGGGTGGTTAGGCCCCCATGTGGGTTGCGGGAGAGGTTAACCACTTAATTACCATTGTGGTTCATTACCACAAAAGTGATTAAGGGGTTTGTGGCCAGTAGTTAGTTTTATTTATTTTACTGTTGGTTTCCACTGAAGAAGAGGAAGACGAGGGGGATGAAAAAGGCCTTTATGCTGGCAGGGCTAAGTCCAACTTTAATTTACTATTTGCTGGCTGGGTAATGTTTTGGTTATGTTTTATTTTATAATGGGCAAATGTGTTATTATCCATATGGATATGGATAATAGGGATATTGGCCATTACTGTACTGTATGTGTTAGAGGGTGGGGAGGGGGAAGGGGGGGTTATTCAGTGTATTGTATTGGTGTTTGTATTGTAATGTTTATTGGGGGTAGAGGGGGTGGGTGAAGGCGGTAGTTGCCGTAGGGTGGGTGGTTAGGCCTCTCAGGTGGGTAGCGTTAAACCTTTAATTACCATAGTTACTACTGCTAAATTAATGAAGGGGTTAACCCTTCCCGCAACCTTCCCAGTAGGCCTAACCACCCACCCTGGGGCAACTATCCCCTTCACCCACCAATAAACTAGGTACTTTGGCTTAACCCCTTCATTGTCTTAGTGGCTAGCCACTAAGATAATGAAGCTGCTTTTATTTTATTTTGATACCACAGTATTGTAGCGGAGGGTCTCTGGAGCAGAACAGGATTAATTTCACATCTGGGGACACCCTGCTTCCTGAGTTACAGGCCCCGGTATGGCGTGCCTGTATCCCCCTGCTTTGTTTAACTCTCCCCATCACATGGGCCGTGCCACGGGAGAATTTAAACATGGCTGAGATATCAACACCCCATACCGTGTCCTGTAACTCAGCAAGTAGGGGGTCCCCGCGGCTGAAATGAATGCTGTTCTGCTCTGGAGACCCCCTGCTACAATACTGTGTTATCAAAATAAACAAAAGCCCTGCGATCGCATGATAGAGGCACGCAGGGAGTGTGACTGATTCAGTCTCACTCTTAGTGCATGTCTCTTACAGACAGGTTCCGCCTGGTAGGATTCACCAAGCGCGTCCCATTCAAATGCAGGGACCCCGCTGTGTTAATCCGATGGGCCATTACAGCCTGCTATGAACTGTCCTGCGGAGTGTCCTTGATGTGCTCTAGAATTTCCCGCAGATGCGGGGCCATAAGTATACAGATGCAGATGTGGGATATACTGTACAGGTGCAGGTTCTTTGTGTTTACTCTGAGTCTAATAGAGCAGTGACCAAAGAAATTTGATTAGCAACTTTCTTGCTGGAGATGCTGATGCACATTAACATTGGAAACCATTTTTGCACCTCTATTTTATTGAAGTTACAAAATGTAGAAATCAGAACTAGAGCTTATATAATACTCATTGATCTAGAAGTATGTAATTTAGGTCTAGACTTTGCTTAGCCTAAAGCATAACAGCCTGGAAGTTTATGCCTTTAAATGCCTTTAATTAAATATAACTCCACCCGACAATGCAAATGTTTTGAAGTAGAGTCAAAGATGTGAATATATGCCAGGTGGCTGCTGGTTATGTTACACAGATTATATGTATTTGCACAGGTGAATTTGTTTGCAGAATTAAATGGTACTGTATATCAGTTAAATGCATTTTCTGTTAGACAGCTGATTGACACAACCACTTCTGGTTTTATAATTTTATTATAGAACGTACAAAAAAACTCTAACTGCCATTTTGAAATAGAATACTCAATGTATAAGAATGTATGCTGTTTTTACAATTTAAAAACTGTTGAACTATTGATTTTCATATGAAGTTTACAAAGAAAACACCAGACAACTCAAACCTGAGAAAATAGGTGTGGGTGTCTGATTTTAGTAAAAGCATTTAACATTGCTTACTAAACCATCACTGCACTATTTCCTGAGATAAGAGGATTAATCACTTTTCATGCACATCGGGAGTTTGGTACTGAGAATACCAATTATTATCACTTGTTATAGGGTTAAGTAAGGTGTCTCACTTGTAATTGTAACATACAATTATGAAGTTAGAAGTGAAGGGCTTTATTTATTAAACTGCGGGAGAACAGATCGGGAAACTATTATACCAAAACTCCTATTGAACTCCCAATGATATCAGCTCGGTAGCAGGAGGGGATAACCCCTTCATTACCTAAGTAGTTAGTAACTAAAGTAATGAAGGGGAGTAAGTAATTTATTTTAATACTAGCTGTACTCGACGTAACATATGCCGATCTCGCAGATCTTAAAGGTTATTAATAAAACATTTATGCATTTTTTTAATTAAAGATTTCTCTAAAGACACAATTGTCAATGTCTGGGTTCTTGTCCGACACTACACTAAGTGAATCAAATGATTTAATTGTTCATGACTAAAAACAGGCTTAGGTAGGTAAAAGCATATTTTATCAAAACGTTTGACCTTGTGACATTGATTGTCATTGATAAGGCCAATTGTTTGGGAAATCGTTTTTGAAAGTGAAACTCCTTCTCCCTAACATAGTCCTCTCAGTGGCATTAGATTTTTAAGGAGCATGATAATGGCTCCAACTTTAAGTTTCAGTTCATGAAGAGGCATTCCGGTTGGAGTAAGACTGTTTCAGAAAAATTTCGGGAATGCATGTTGATCAGCAGTATCATCACTCACAATAGAATCCACACTTTGCTGTAGCGATCAGTATGATGATAATATAATATAAGTATTTTAAATATCTACCCGTGGACCCACCTGACCATGGATTTTATTGTAGAGCTGCCTCCCTCCAGGGGTATGACTACCATACTGGTTGATTGATTTACACGACAAGCCCATTCTTTTCCTCTCAGGAAGCTACCCACAGCCTCTGAAATATCAGAGATCTTTATTAAGGAGATATTCCGGCTCCATGGAGTCCCGACGGATATAGTCTCGGACCGTGGATTCCAATTCATCTCCAAATTTTGGAAGGCCTTCTGCCAAAGAATGTGTATCTCCCTGCATTTCTCTTCCTAATATCATCCCCAGTCCAATGGACTCACGAAAGGGACAACCAGTCCTTAGAACGTTGTTTTATTTCTGAGCTACAGGACGATTGGGTTGACCTGCTCCTGTGGGCCAAGTTTTCCCGCAATACCATGAAGCATGATTCAACACTGGAATCACGGTTCTTCTGTGCCTATGGGTACTATCCTGCTGCCTTTCCACCTTCCAGTCCTCTCTCTGGAGTTCCTACAGTGGACGACAAAATCCAAGAACTTCAATTACTCTGGAAGAGGATCCAGTCTGGTCAAAGCTGCCCACCAGCAAATGATCCAGACGGCTAAACACCGATGACCACCTGCCTCGTTTCAAGTAGGGGATCAGGTTTGGTTGGCTATAAGGAATATCCGGCTGAAACTGCCCTCCTCCAAACACGGCCCCAAGTTCATTGAACCTTACAAGATCCTGAAACAGGACAACCCAGTAGCATTTAAATTGGAATTCCCTCCGGTGTTCCATGTCTCCAGCCTCAAACCATTCGTCTATAACACTTTCTCTTCTCCTAGTCATCCTCCTACTATACCAATCTTGGTTGATGGCCAGGAGGAGTTTGAGGTGCACCAGATACTGGATTCCTGAAGATCCCGTGGTGGACTACAGCACTTGGTCCAGTGGAAGGGATATGGCCCTGAAGAGAACTCATGGATTAAGTCCAGGGAGGTCCATGCCCCCAAACTAGTCTGGGCATTTCATCACAAATTTCCGGCTAAGACAGCTTAAATCGCCTGGAGGTTGCTCCTAAGGGGAAGGGTACTGTAAGGATTCTGCCCGATTTCGGTTTCGGTTTCGGTGTTCCAGTTTGCCTGCCCTTTCTCCTCAGTTTGGCCATTTTTGTTACTGGCAGCTTACTACTTAAGGCTGCAGCTCCCAGTGGGAGTCACAGAGCAAAGTTCTTTTGCTGCAGCTCTGGTTGGCCTTCGGCGTCACGCATTACCCTTTCGCCTATTTGGAATTCCTGATGCTGACCTCAACCTCGCTGACTTTCGCCTGCCCTGACCTTTTGCCGGTCGGCTGGCTCTGCACCACGGCCGCCTGCCCTGGCCCTTTGCCTTCTTACCGACTACAGAAACAGGACTCTGTCCCTGGGCTCTGATCGGTTCATTTGCATCCCTACTTCAGCCCTGCGTGTCTGCTTCCTGATCGGAGACAAGCACCGTCACAGCATGGCATACATATAAATATGTTGCATTATTCTACAATGGCCAATTATCACATGTATATTACTAACACTTTATACAAATGTCTTACACTGTATTTGCTTTACTTGGTATGATATCACATTCTTCATGCATGTGTGTGTGTACGAGTGTGTGTATGAGTGTGTGTCTGTGTATATGTGTATAATGTATGTGAGTGTGTGTACGTGTGTGTACGTATTTGTGTATGTGTGTGTGTGTACATGTGTGAATATGTATGTGTATATGTCTGTACGTGTGGTCATGTGTATGTATGTGTACGTATGTGTGAGTGTATGTGTGTATGTGTGTGCTTCCTCCCCCATGTCATCAGGTTCAGGCCAAGAAAGCAATGATGAAGTAATATTGCTGAAATTAATATACTTTTGATATTACTGAAATGGACTGGGGGGGTGGGGGGTCTCTGGAGAAGGATTGAAGGCGATGTTCTGTTTCTATTTGTCTGTTCTGTTATGTTCTGTTAGTGTCATTTTATGTGTAAGAATGTGTGTGTTTGTGGTGTGAGAGATATACGCTCACAGTAGATTTACGACTGTGCCTGAAGTAACACCCACATTCATTTAATCAAGAAGTACCTGATTCCTATAGATCTGTTTTAATCTAATGTTAACCAGATTTTAATGATCTGTTAAGAATTAAGGAGTGGTTATTATAATCTGCCTAGTAACCTATTTTAAACAAAGGAATCTAAAGTGTATATAAAGTCTGCTTAGGCCCTCCCCTAGCAGAGAGTCTCATTGACTTTTGAATGTTTATGATCATACTCGGTGCTGTACTATGCAATAAACTTCTCATTATCTAAGTGTTTGTGAGTTTGCAAGCAATGACAGCAATATTGAACCATGGGCCACTAAAAAGGATCTAGAAGATCTTCTCAGAACCATGACGAACACATTTCAGTCTAAACTAGAAAAAGGAGAAACAGAGATGAAACAAGAACTAGCCACTACTAGCCAAGAACAACAGAATCCAGAATTATTTATCTCCCACTTCAATCTATCGTTAGCCCTATATTTCCTCTGTATGTACTGCCAAATGAATAGGAAATGATATACACAGTCAGGTAAACCTTGATGGAATAGGTGATGAAATGGAAATGTTTAAACCTGAAAAGATGTAACAGTGTATGTTTTTTTTAAACATATATGTATGTCTTTATTTATATAGCGCCATTAATGTACATAGCGCTTCACAGCAGTAATACACATGACAATCATATACATAACAAATAATATAAATAACACATAAAGTAAACTGTAACAATAGATAATGTTACTTTAGTGCTTTAAGCTACATACAGTAGCTGCTGAGTTACACTGACTGAAGCAGCCATTGCTAGTCACACAATCAGGACTTCTACAGTTTGATAAAAGGAGCACCGAATGATTGGCAGCTTCTACTATGGGTTCAATGGGATGCTGCCACCCAGTTTTCAGAATGGGAATAAGCAAAATAATTGCACTCTATAGTGCGCATGCGTGTACATTGTATTTGCATTCCATAGAGTGTGCATTCGTGTACATTTAAAGACCCGCATGATTATACATGGTGCACTGTACTTTAAAGAGACGATACAAGATTTGACATTTTTTTTATAAACAGGATTGAAGCAGGGGGTCTCTGGAGCTGAACCACGTTGATTTCCGTTCCGAAGACCCCCTGCTTCCAATCTGTATAAAAATAAATGTAATTAAAAAAAAAATTATAATTTGTTTAACAATTAACAATTGCTCCTTTAAGGATTTATTCTTCCTTGGTTATTATTTAGTACAGTAACTAAGTTATCAAATCTCCGTAAGTACCAGCACTCACTGTCTAATGGCTAAATGATGAAAACAGTTGTAATGCAGAATAAACATTTAATAATAAAACAAACCAGAAATAAATCAAATGTGTTTGCAGAAACCAGTATCACAAATGGGCATGTCACAAAGTGAGGGGTGGGGGGGGGGGGGAAGGAAAAGGGGAAAAAAACATGAAACACAAGGAAAATACACAAAAAATGGAGAACGGCAAGTATGCTAGGGGGCTGATTCAAGTATGCTAGGGGGGCTAATCACACAATTATTTTACAGAATGAAACCAAGAGGACATCCAGAAGAAGATATTGAGTCAACTCTAAGAACTACTAACAGTATCAACTTGTTTGTACTACAGTAACTTGTTTTTCATGCACGTTATATTCAACTAAATTTTCATCTAATCATTTTCACGTTTTTATATATTAGTGATGTGTACTTGTAAGTAATGTCCTCGACTTGTGAAGTATCAACATTTTGACATTATGTATTGCTAAGTGTTATGCATGTTAGTAACAGTGACATGAACGTTAGATAACACGTGAAGAAAAGTACTATATTTTATAGTTAACATTGTTAAATAAATCTTCAGTTATTCAATGTTTGTTTTCTATTGTACTCACATGTAATTGTTATAACTTGCGCTATTTTACATGTTTACAATGGTTACAGTATGTGAGCATTTAACAATAGTATGTGTACTATATTTGTAGATTGCATATTAGTTGATTACCTGTTGTTGACCTTCTATACGGGCAACTACACTGCAATGGGTTGGAATAGGCTGGACCTAAAAGAAGGGGATTGACATTTCATTAAAGACAGGTAACAATGTGAGTGGTACGTGTGATGGTGCTACATATTATCATATAACCCCACATCAATATAAATAATGTTTTTTCTAGTTCTCAGATCATGAACATGGCTTTATATAGTGTGCTGAATAGGAAGTGTAACGGGTATTCCCTCTATCCCAATCACCAATGTGTGTGGGTGGAAACCTATGTGTTACCAGGTGTGGTGCAGTATACCTGTCAGGCTCACAGGAGGTCTGAGCCTCCGCTAGTGAGATCCTGGGGTGAATCCTCGGGAACGTTCTCGGTTTCAGCGCCTCCACCTGTGTAGGGTTCTAGGGATGTAGAAGGTTGCCTAAACAGGACCCGCATATACAATAACCACATACACAGGAATGTATATAACCACTTTATATATATGCAGGCAATAACACACACTTATAACATTCCCCATAAGGAGTAACTCCACAGTCACCGTGTATCCCCACACTGTGTCCACAGCTGAACCCCTTTGTCCCGTGGTCAGCGCTGCCACTATGTGTAGTTGTGATATGTTAGGATACGTTGGTGCACATAGGAAGATACCTGCCGAGTGCTCCTGCACTCGGGCCTGCAAGCAACTTCGAAAAGGATCTGCCGCTTGGTGATCCCGTCTGATCTGATGTTGCCTCGCACGGGACCCGCCAGGGGCGATCCCACCCTGGAGATAGTCTCTGTCTCTTTCTCTGGAGCTACAGACTTGAGCCCAAATCTCTTCACGGGGAGCGCAGCGTCCGCTGTGTCCCTATGTAGCACTAGTACTACTGTGACAGGGTCCCTAACCTAGGGCCTGTCCCTGTAGCACCCCAAGCTGGGGAGTGAAGACCTATCTGGGGCCTAGGGGTTTACTGGCCTAATCCGTTCCCCGAGCTCTTCCCGGTCCTGACTGCTAACTAATACTCCCAGCACCTGCAGCAACCCACTGCACTAACTGTACCTGCAGCAACGCACTGCAACCAACGCACTGCAACCTGCTTGGTACCTGCAGCAAACGGCTGCACACACACTATGCCTTCTTGTCAGCACTCACAGCACTGACAGCCGTGACACTGACAAGGCTGCACCTCACACGCACCTAAGGGCAGGGTCCCTATCCTAGGGGCCTTCCCTATGAACTTACCCACTAACCTAGTGGGGAGTGGGGCCTACCTGGGGCCTGGGGTTTCTCTGGCCTAGTACAGCAAAGCCCTGCTCTGTGTACACTACTTACCTTCCCCAATCTCTTCCTGGATCCAAATGACAAAAACCCTGTCTGCACACAACATTGTTGCAACTCTGCAGCATGAGAATCTGCCAGCTCTATTGGCTTCAATGCTTCCTGTGACCAGGGTGAAAGTGCAGTCCCCAGAGGCTGCTGGGAATTGTAGTCCTTGGCACAGCACTTTCCTATGGGGACCGCGTGCGCGATCTTTACTGCGCATGTGCGACACTGTAATGGCCGCCGCTATGCTTAACTGCGCCTGCGTAACCTCCCAGAGCTCCGGCACACTGGCGATGGCCACCGCTACCCTGGCCAACCTCTGCGCATTGCGCGAACCTCGCGCCGCAACCAAGATGGCGGTGCCCGCCGGGAGAAGTCGCTGTCCCCTTCCCCCACTGCCACAGGGGTAAGGCAGGGGGCAAAGGAAGATCAGGGGAACCGGGGGTGACCCCCTTACAGAATTAATCTCAACAAATCTGTGCCATTTTCATGGAATTACCTGACATTGGCGCCATTTTTACGTCAACATGATAATTTCATAAATTAACTAGGAAAAATAACTTTACATACCATTCGCGATATGAACGAATTTACTAAAATAATTTCGTAAATGAGATAAATATTACAGTTTTTTACTGCTTGGTGTATCCGGGCCTATATCATTTAAACCCTGACAAACAACCAACTGGAAAATTGACCTAAAAAAATAAATCACAGAATACCTACAAAAATGCAACCTCCCTAAACTGAAACCAAAATGACCTCAAAAGCATCAATGGGGAAATGACTGTCCTAGAATTAGTAGAGGTAGTCAAACTTGAAAACCTCAAAAGCATCAGAAACGGCCGTTTCCAAATATTGGACTTGCACTAGTACTCACAAACAATTTACATTTTAGTGGGAAACGTGCACTCTTTGCTTACTACAAATACCTCAAAAAGGGCACAGATGCCCTGAGGTACACAATTAGCATTTTTAAGGTGAAAATTTGTAGTGTGAGTGATGTAGTCATAGCACAACTGATAAATCTGACTGATAACGATGATTATACTGAGTGTCTGACTATAAGCAGTGACTGTGAGGATGACGATCCCGCTGGCCTCAACCTCTTCTGTAGGCAGATGGTGTGCTAGGTAACAGGGCCCAGACTATTTACCCATTCCTGGAGGTTAGAAGAATAATTTGCCTGAATTTAGCTACGGTAAGTGGGCAAGGGCACTAGGGCAGGGTACCCTAGCAACATCTGTTATAGTGCATGAGATAGGAAACCAGATTCTTCAAGACAACAAAAAGGGAATGGATGGGGAAAGGCTCTTATATATGAGCACACTTACATAACATTTCCAAAAATTGCTAACTTTCACAGAGAAATGGTGAAAAACACAAGGGTTAGAATCATTGTAAAACAAGTGAATATGCAAAAAATCTTGGGAAAATTGTGAAAATATTCACAAACCTAACTGCGAGACAGTCACACATTTCTAATTATACACAGTTTTTGGGGAAAACCCGTTGTTAGCAGCATCAAGAAAATTTTATTTTCCAACTGACGTTCAAATATGCATTTTGAACATATGTTTGTTTAGCTTTAGTGTACAGGCAGTCCTCGGCTATCCAACGGAATCCGTTCTGGAAGTAGCGTTGGATAGTGAAACCATTGTAAAGTGAGTCCCATGTTAATCAGTGGTGGTGAGCGTTGGATAACGCTTTCAGGGGTCGAAAAACGGCCCATAGGGTTGCATTGTAAAGCGTTGGATATGCCATTTGTTGTAAAGGGAAACGTTGGATCTCGAGGACTACCTGTATCACTTCGAATTATCTTATGGATCATTGAGTAATTGAGGAAGTCAAGGAGGAATTACAAATGTAGATACAGCAGTATCATGTGAGTTTGTGAGTCACTTGTCATCATTTTTATTCTGTTTGCCTAATTTTTTTTTCACGTTCTGAAGTAGAATGCATTTTATTAAAACATTTTAAAGTTTGCTTTCAAATTCACCGACTTTTAAGAGACCTAGTGGAGTGGCAGGTGATCCTAGAGGTACCTGGGGATCAAAAGTATCAAGGCTTTTATTCTACCCTTTTTCTGGTACCGAAGAAAGAAATAGCTTTTGTCCAGTACTCGACCGAAAGGACAAGAACAAACTAATCAAGAAGACAGACTTCAAGATGGAAACCATCAGGTCGATAATGGATATCATCAGACCGGGAGATTTTTTAGCAACTGTCGACCTCAAAGACACGTAGCTAAATATTGCCATCGATGATATACCAAAAAAAGGAGACTTTTAATTACATCCCTTGATCAAATAATGACAAGCCTGCTAACCAATGTCAAGATAAGTCTCAGTAGCAGGTCCCTATGCTAAATGCGCACAAATGTTCTGTGAAATATACACAGAAGGGGTTAATAAACTAAGCATAAGCTTATGTGACTTAGTGCAGTTAAAAACTGGTATATACCAGTGAAGATACTTACATGTATGCAAGTAAAGTGAAAAGTGAATATACAGGGACCTTATTGGGAGATTATATACCTTGAAAAGGAGGGACTAACCTCCCACAAGCTGCTCAATAAGCAGGTTCAGGAAGATTGGCTAAATATAGATGTATCTATCATTAAGACTTTCAGTAGATTAAGATCTAATAACATTTTAGGCTTGAAATATGTGAAAATCCTAAAGGGTTCACAAACTTTTTCTCGCCACTTATATGTCCTATTAGTGAAAGTTGTCAATGAGTGTTCTTCCCAGAGGTACTCCACTATGCAAGATAGTGAACTGTGGCAGGGGTCAAGGTCACGAGCCACAGCATTGCTGGTTGGGCTTTAGACATTTTTACTGGTCAAACTGGCAGTCACCCCTCCATATTATTTATATTACTTTTTTTGTAAAGGTTTTAATGATAAAAAGGAACAAAAAATGGGATCTTGTTGATTCCAGACGTCACTTCTTTGATGTTTATGTGGGTATTAAAGTGAGGTTGGTTGGGGACCCTCCCCTTTCAGAGTAATTCAATAGCACAGTATCAAAAGCAATATTTTAATGTTGGTAAGAATGGATTTCCATGTTTTTGAGAATAACTGTACTCTGTTAGACAAAATGAGGACAGGTGTTCCGTTAATATTTTTAACAATGCAATTAAAGTGGGTAATGGCAGACGTTCATGTGTTTCTCAACCGTAAAGTAATTAAGCTGCACACATTATTTCACTTAATTTCCACAAAGAACCTGACATGAGTCTTTATTATTGTCATCCATTATTTTCACCTGTCATGTGTTTCAGACACTATGGTTTTTCTTTAAAACAAAAATGCACTAATACAAGACTGCTGAGGAGGAAAACATAAAAAAGGGGACCAGAATGTGCTGACTGCTACAGTATGTTACTATGGAGACAGAAGAACGAGCTCTTAGCACTGAATGCAAATGAATGACTCAAGCTGTCTTTCATGATTAAAAAATTGGCCTCTAGAAAAGGAATTATTCACTATTCGAGTAAGATATAAATCCACCATCATATTCTTGGGATTTACAGAAGAAAAAAAAAAACTAATTACACACACACACACACACACACACACACACTTTTTTGGGCTGTGTTTGTTTGTTGGCCCATCTCTCAGCTGTTCCAGCTGGTGGAGGTTAGTGGCTTCTTCCTTCCAGTTTAAGCCCGCCCCTCACCACTTCCTAGTTTGCAGGTGCCTCATTCTCTGGATATAACCCCTGTGGTCTTTTTTCCCTCCTAATAGAGGTAAATGAGAATTTTTAATCCTAATAGAGGTATTATTATGGTATTCTGGTAGTGTTAGGCTTGCGTTACATGGTGTCCTGCCTTGACGTGGCTCGCAAGCTTACAGCGCTTTGGCCAAAGGGTTTAAACTAATGACCCTATTTCAAGAGAATATAGTATTTTACTGTGTATTTCGTCATGTTGGATGTACATTGGGCTTCTCCTTCGTCCGACTTTACTAACATGCAGACAAACATTCATGGCAATAGCATAATAACCTGTGTCCCTCTCTAGAGGAGACACTTACTGCGTCGTGCAGGACGCTTCCCCAACAAGGTTGATCCCACCCAGTGTCCATAAAATCCCCCCACCCAATGTCCCGCAACAGACTCTGGAGAACGTGGGTGACTGCGCGTCACTATTAAACTAAGGCCCGTTGGTGCACTTGTTGATTAATAGTACCTGCCCGAGCACTCCCGTGCTCGATCTCCAACTGGCTTCACAAAGGATCAGTTTGTGATGATTCCGTCTGATCTCAACTGGAGATATTTCTACTGTGCCCTGACTTGAGCCCAAACTTCTTCTCTGGAACCGCAGGTCCGCTGAGCCCCTAAACTGACTTTTATAACTACGGGACATAACTGTCCTATAGGCCGTCCTTCCAGCACAGCAACCTTGATGGCTTAGGGGGGAAACTCCTAGGGGCCTACAGGTTAATAACCTGCCCCACTCCTTAACTCTTCCCAGTCCTTGACTATAGTTAACTGATCCCAGCGCCTGCAGCAACGGCTGTGACCCACTGGATGCTTGCAGCCAACGTTACTACACAACACTTGTGTCTGCCTGTCAGACCTCACGGCACTGACACCGTGACCCTGACAAGACAGCACACACTTACACTATGGGCAGCGTCCCTATCTTGTTGGCCGTCCCTGCTCATTACCACCCTAACCTGGTGGGGATTGGGGCCTACCTGGGGTGTGGGTACCTATTCGGGTGCAGAGCTGCACTCGCTTCCCCGCCCCCACCTTCTTTCCCTCACAGCTCCCTGACCTCCAACTGCCACGTGGGCTAAGCGCGCGAAATGTATCCTTTCTGGCCCAGTGCAATCCTGCGCCCTATTGGCTCCTATGAGGCACCTGGTGCCTGTCTCGCTATGCCCCATGGGAGTTTGTAGTCCCATGGAGCCTAGAAAACATTGGGGCCGCGTGCGCGCCTCCCCTGCGCATGCACGAACATCTAATGGCCGCCTCGACCTTTCCCTGCCTACTCTCATG
Organism: Ascaphus truei; assembly: GCA_036426205.1. Classification (NCBI taxonomy): domain Eukaryota; kingdom Metazoa; phylum Chordata; class Amphibia; order Anura; family Ascaphidae; genus Ascaphus; species Ascaphus truei. The sequence continues at coordinate 43,259,007 of CM071567.1, read as the reverse complement.
CTCGCGCGACTTCCTAATGCCTGCCATAACGGACTAACTAGCCCTGCGCATGCGCGACTCTGTCGGGCTGCCGGGGGTTTAACCACCGCGCATCGCAAACGTCGCAACATGGCGGCGCCCTGCACGGGGGGAGCCGCCGAAGTGATCCCCAGCGCACCGGAGCCGCCCTGCTCGGCCCCCCACCCTCCAAGGCCGTCGGGTCTGCCGGAGCCTCCGCAGCACCCCGCCATGCTGCCCTGGCCACGGGGGGATTGGGTCGCAAGGTGAGAGGGGTTGACCTGGCTACAATTACAAAAGAGGAATCTTCATAGAATGAAATACAGGCCTTAAGGGAACTAAGTGAAAAAATGGAATTGTAATAAGACAGCAACAAGAGAGAGGGAAATAGTCCTTCAAATAGGAGATATATGTAAGCAGAACGAACCGTTTTATGAATGATTTTTTTCTTATATATTGCTAGATCATGATCCTATGGATGATTATCAGAAAGTTTAAAGATATTCCTTCAAGAGGCACAGCACAAGGATATCATTACAAATCAGAATTTGCATTTTTCTATTTAACCTAAAATGCTTTTTTATTCTCTTTGTTTGTGAGTTCAATTTGAACATTTTTATTGGGAAATTAAATACTTTTTGCACAATAATGCACTAGATTTGGCGCTTTTTTCTTTCATTACCCACACCATATATATCATATATGATATAAATATATATATATATATATATATATTATATATTATTATTATATATGTAGCGGACATGTAAAATGGCTACAGTCATCCTCCTCTGACGTAGGCCTGGTAAGTTGTGGCATGCCAGCAGTAATTATGGAGGTTTGCCCTCACACCCTGGTGTAGTGCCCTTGTTATGGATGGGAGTGGTCACATGCTCTGACTTCATGGTTAGTGATGTCAGAGGTGTGTCAGCTTCCAGAGTATACTAAGGCACAGCACTGAGCCTAAAGTTAGTTCTGCCAGTTCTGCACAGATCTACTTTCATTTCAGCCAGAGTTCTGCAGGAGCCTGCAGGAGTTCTGTCAGAGATCTGCTCCAAGTTCAAGTACTAGCCTAAGAGACTGGAGTTATGTTGTAGTGACCCAGAGAGACTGTGTCCAGGGACCTGGCACAGGGCAGAGATCCCTGCGGGGATAGGGAATCCCTATCTAAGGAGACACCTTTTAAGGGAGGCACTGACTACAGAATGAGTGGCTAAGACTAACTGCGAGGGGCAGCTACCACATCACCAATAAAGATGTTCTCATTCACAAACCCTCTCGTGTACATGTGGTGAGTGAATGTACAGAAGGAGCACCACGGAGCGTTCCTCAACAGGATCATCCCTTGCGACGCAGGGACCTGATGAGGTGGAGGCGCTGCACTGGAACTAGGTGAACTCAGCACACTACCTCAGCTGCCTTCTGGACGGGTCCTCCCCATACACCATCATGCGGAGACTCAGGAGTCCTGTTGCCAAAGTGCACCACCCGACACTACCACACTGTAATGGGGGCCGGTTAGACCACAGGGGCCAATGTGAGATTGGGTGGGTCAGGCCGGTTCACAAAACCCGTTACATATATATAGGTATCAGTACTGTGTTAGCCGAGCTTTAATAATAAAAAATGAATACCCGATACCGTTCTGTGGCTTACTAAATGCTCTTATTTGTGCGAGCTTTTGAAATACACTGATCTCTTCTTCCGGCGATGTTACAATGAATAAAGCAGGCAAAGGGTTTACTCAATAACAGTGCATCTTGGAATGTCACTAGAGCCCATCCCTCCCCCCTGTGTAGTGTGCGATTTATGACTTGAGGAGTTAAATAATCCCTGAATGTGAGGAATGTAACAGTGTGTGTAAGTATGTAAATAAAAAAAAAATATATATATATAGTGTGTGTGTGTGTGTGGTGTGTGTGTGTGTGTGTGTGTGTGTGTGTGTGTGTGTGTGTGTGTGTGTGTGTGTGTGTGTGTGTGTGTGTGTGTGTGTGTGTGTGTGTGTGTGTGTGTGTGTGCTGGGTGTTGTGGTGGGTGTGGGTTTTCACTAACCATGAAGTCAGCATGTGACCACTCCCATCCATACACAGGCACTCCACCAGGTGTGAGGGCAAACCTCATAATTACTGCTGGCATGCCCACAACTTACCAGCCTTACTGTCAGCAGGAGATGACTGTTATTTTAATGAGGGGAGGGGGAGAGGGGGGATAAAAAATGCACTCACAAGGGTACAATAAAAACAAGCATTGTGTGATATAATCACCACCATCCGGTTCGTGTCTGCAGCGTCTTGGGGCAGTCCCAGTATTGCAGTATCAGGATCGTAGTCCCAACAGGTATCCAGGGCAGATAGTATTCAATACAACTGTATTAGAGTCCTGGAAGATGGCTCCGTGTAGTACAGGCTTCTGCAGCAGTTGCGCATGGATCCGTCCGTTCCAGCGCTCGGTGATGACGTCAGTGTCAATGCGTCTGACGTGATGACGCTCCCTGACGCGTTTCGTCACTCTCGGGTAACTTTTTCAACACGCCGGGGAGGACGTCCGATAGATGGTAAACAGCAAAGGGGTATACCCCTGAGGAAGAGAGCAGAGCGCTCTCGAAACGCGTAGGGCGGCGATTTTAATACCCAGCACATTGGTGTCAGTATCCCCACGCATTGGCGAATCTGTGTGCGCCACTAACTGACTAGTTTCCCGTTGCCGACGGCGTGCCGAATCAGCTGCTGCTGTTTACCATCTATCGGACGTCCTCCGCAGCGTGCTGCAGGAGTTCCTGCTTGACGAGTTACATCCACGAGCAGACGGAGACGCCAGTTAGCAGAGAGCAACTTAAAGAAACGAGAGGGGATACTCTCTAAATTATCCACTGTCCGCAAACCTATTCCATCTGGTGAGTAGGCATTGCAACCATCATCATTGGTGCTACGGAGTATTAGAACCATTAATTCATTCATTTTATTTGTTCACATAATATATGTCCATGTGTATTGTGCATTATATTAATTATTAACTGTTATTAAATGTTTTTATCGTGTTAAATTCACCTATCCAGTTCTCAGCTGTTATATGTTGTCTTAAGTGTTGTTTGTCTTACATTCTACAGTATTACGCTTTTCTTTCAAGCACACCGTGAGGAGCCACGTTTCTTCACAGCCAACAGGCTTGGTTTTCGTATATCCTTTTGTAGTAGTTGTTAATACAGGCGCCCACGGAAAATATCTTTTGTCCATACTGTTATCCTGACCAGGGGGTCAGTTTTTTGTATCCCAGGCAGCCCCTTATGTATGGTTAATTATTCCAATATAAGGTACTAGATACTACGGTACATCTTTGCGGTTAGCACTACCTGTTTTGTTGTTTAAGTCTATAGTATACAATACATTTATGAAATTATACTGAGTATGTCTTTATCATATGATATTGTGTATTGATCTCAGGACGGTTGTTGGGTGTTTTTTACTCCTATGTCGGTTATATAGAGAGATATATGTATATCTTGTTGATGTTTATTCAGTTAATGGTTAATACATCTTTTTGGTTTATTTCTCATTTGCATATCTATATCTCTTTATCAACCATAATATTCCCCAGTTTTTTTTTATTTTTATCATGATATAAGTTTATTTTTATGGTTATTGTGTATCTATTCAGCTCTGGTTTGTTTCCCCTACCTTTCCCTATTTTTCTTTGCATATCAAGTGAGGTATTGTTACCTTTATTTATATGATTAGACAGGTTTTATTCCTCTCTATGTTGTTCTAGGGGACTGCCAAGTTGCTGAGTATATATGTATGTTATGCTATGTGTGACCTCTTTGATGCGTCCTCCAAGCCAGGTGGCGCTGTAGGGTCTACTCGGTTTGTCTCCTTGAGACTCCAGTTTCACTGGAAGTCTCGCGAGATTTTTGATTGGTTCCGCCTTCGTCACTTCCGGCTGAGAACGTGGTCAGTTAGGTTATGACATCTGTGTTGTTGTTTAGTTGGTACCTTATTGGTGTGTCTTCCAAGCTAGGTGGCGCTGTGGGGCCCACTCGGTTTGTCTCCTTGAGACAACAGCTTCACTGGTTAGTCTCGCGAGTCACTCCCGGTTCCGCATACGTCACTTCCGGTTATGGATCCGATCAATTAGGTAAAATGTGTATTTAATCTGTGTGTTTTATTATGGGGGTTATACTCTTTGACAAAGGGCTTAGCCCGAAACGCGTCAGAGTGGGTGGTTGCTATGTTGTTGGTGTCTCACCTAGTTGCTCAATAAACCAGTTTTTTACTATTGGTGTGCCGGTTCCTGCTCTTTGTTCCTGCGCAGTGCTCCACTTTCCTCCCTAGAGGTTTTTTTCTGCTGTTACTCATCAGAATAGGCAGTTACAGTATCATGCTTGACCGAATTCATCATCCTGCATCGCGATCAGCTGTAAAGCTGACGTCATCATGTGACTACTTGTCTCTCTGATTGGCAGTGGCCGAGCAGGCCTGGATCGCCGGCTTATTTCTAAAGTCTTTAAAAACTGTCTCTCTTCACTCGGACACCAATCACTCCGGGAAGAAGTCCCCCTAAATGGCGAAACGTGTTGAGTGTGACAACATTTGAGATACATCCAAATTTCTTCAATATGGAATTTGTGGCTCGTTTTACTTGCTCTGCGGGACTAAATATTCTCTCCTCTGATTCATGAGGGACATTGCTGCTGAGCTATTCCTACATCCTATCAAGGACTCATTCTACCTAACTCTCAGCTGAGTAAAACCTGCTTCTTAGTGGTTATTCTACCACTTTCTTCTAGTTGCTATTCATGCATCTGTATACAGATGCAGCGGCCGTTATTCGGACATTTAACTGGGTACATTTTGCATAGTGCCGCGTGTAGGTTGCGATATATTCACAAGCTTTTCCACTGCAGACATCGGATTAACACAGCAGGGCTCCCTGCATGTGTGAGTCCTACTGGGGTCTGCCTTTCTGAACTAGACGCGAAGGCCCGACCCACACCGCTATCCCCCCGCCCGGCGGTGGGATCTTCCCTCCGTGTTGGACCTCATACCCGTGCTCATACATACATATATATATTTATATACATAAATATGCGCACACTTTTTTTTTTTGGTTAGACCAACCGCCACCGTCCGTTCGCTTGCCCTCCAGACTGCGTCCCCTTCCCCATGGCCTCTCCCGTGACCAGGCTGTGGCTTTCCCCCCAGTCACCACTGACGTACCCTTCTGCAACCCGACCGGATGTTGTGCTCCGCCGCTAGGACCGCCTTCGTCGCTTGATGACGGTCATGCCTCGGCACACGTGGCCTCCTAACCTGCTTGAGTGCTCTCCCGGCTGCTCGACCCTCCTTGGTTGCTTCCGGATCCCTGCGTCAGTGCCCGCAATTGCTGGTGCAGCCACCCCTCGTCGTGGTCCTGTGCTTCCGCCAAGAGCCGCATCGTACTGGCCTGTAACGACATTCCCAATAGCCCTGCGTGCCGGTGCTTTGCCTATGCGCTGGCCTTACTGCGCGACTGCTGTAATAACAAAATTACATGTTACCCCTTGCATATCCAATTTTTTTTTTAATATAAAATGTATATGTATATACATATATGCACATATCATTCCTTATATATACCTATCTATACCCATATATGCATGCCCGCATACGTACGCACATACATACATACATACCACCGTCTGCTCCGCATCCCCCCCCCCCGAGGGGATGTATGGTATGGGAGCAACAGCCATTGTAATATCCCCCGATGTGCTCTACCCATATGTACCTATACGCACATACTGCCCTCTGCATACCTAAATGACTACGCACCTATACGTATAACGCAGTGTTTACGTATAAATGCCTATACGTTCCTACCCACATAAGAACACCTACCCCCACATGACTACGCACGTGCACCCGTATATATAGCCTATACGTCTATACGTACCTGTAACGCCTACCACATATACCTACGCCCAACATGACAACGCACCTGATAATAGTGGTTTTTATAATGATATTAATAATAATAATAATTATAATGATACCCGCCCAGCTAAAAAAGGAATGACCGCACAAACAAACCTTCTGGGTTTGCCTCTCTGTCTTAGTATCGTGTTTGCTCCCAGTACGTTAATTGTGATCTAGAAACATACCGATTTTAGTAACCTATAAACTTCTTATCCTCCCCCGCAAACCGTACGCCATACCCTGCTAAGCTAACCATATAAAGCTCAACAGTAATACAATGAACAGTAAGCAACCACGGAGTTCAACTACCATTAACAACTATTCTGAAAGTTAACCACCTGACATGCAATTTATTTATTGATTATTTTTTATTTTATTTATTTATTTATTTATTTTTAATCCACGATTTGTGCCAAGCCAAAATCTTGCACATTGCTGAATCCCAACCACCATGGTACATAGCAGTTTCTCCCGCTTGCTGTGCTAACTAATAATGCGGGGCAACGTCCGTCCCCCCCCCCCCCCCCCCAGAGGGACAGCAGGCAACCTGTGCGCCTGCCTCATGCCCCAGTAGGCCAGCCTTGACCCTACTGCTGCCCCGCACGTGCCACCACGTGCGGGGGGGTTCACGTGGCTCCCCCACCCATTCATTGGCCCTCTTTCCCTGCCCCCGGCCGCCTCCCCCATGGCGGGACAGCGCGCCCCGCATTCCGGGGAGGACGTGACTCAGCACGTTCCCCCCTTGGCAGTGTTAGCAGTGGCCTGCCTCCCACCCTGCTCACGAGGAATCGAGACCGCACGGGGGACCCACGCACCTGCCTCCCTCTGCTACCCGGCTCCTCCCGCCATGCCCAGCTGGCGGCAAGAGCGCACAGTGCAAGGGTGAGCATGGGAGCAGAAGTCCCGGCACCTCTCCTCCTCATTCCCCGGCCCAGATGAGGCCGGGGCCGACAGCCAAGAGCCGGCCCATGTACGGAGGACGGGGCAGCCTCCCCCACCCCGGAGTCCCTCTCCTCCTTGCATCCCGCTTCCCCCCTCGCAGCCAGGCTTACCTTAACTGTATAGGAGGAGAGGGATACCCAATCAACAGGAGGAGAGGGACACCCGAATCCGTGGCCAGCCAGGAGCAAGAGGCCGGACCTCTCTCCTGGCTGCCGGCTTTATCCCTAAGACCCCTCCCCCGGCCGCTCTTGCGGCCAATCCGGTTCGGGGAGGCCGAGCCCCCTGGTCATCTGCTGTGCCGCCCATTCAGGCTATGCCAGCTTTCATAAATGCTGCTGCTGACTCCCTTATTCACAGCATGACTGCTGTCACCCCCACTTCCAACACACTGTCCCCTCTGTCAAGAGATTGGAAAGCACACTTAATAGGCGGTAACAGTCATGTAGTAGCCTCTGTCAGGTCCACTAGTCTGTTGTGCGGGGCACCCTCCTACTGGGTGAAGTTTCAAGAGCCTGACCCACTACTTCAACAACCTCTTGGTAGTGGTGGAATTGTATGGCATCATATGTACAGTACCTCTGCATCACCTTGTCAATTCTAACAGTATCGTTTGAACAGTATTCCAAAAAGATTCTGTACTCTATTACTTCCATTATGTAACTTCATAACACTTCCTTTTCCTGAATGCCAGATACATGTCTTGACTAAATTTAAATAAAATGGGGGTTTGTTTTTTATTAGCACATCACTATAAATATAATCCAAGAGAAAGCATGTTGCTTCCTTATTATCAATCTTCTGTTTCTGTTAATATTGTATTTAATAATATTGAGGAAGCCTTTGTAAAGTCCACGATTACTTAATGTACAGTATGCTAAATTTAGCTTTATCCACATCCTCAAATACAAGAAGTGTGCTTCCCCATGAAACAATAAATGTAACAAACAAACAATTTGAAACTTAGGTGTGTACTTTTTATACAGTTTTCCAAGTGCCTTGAAAATAGCTATTTTCGTAGGGGTTTATATTCATATTTGTATCAAATTTGGGACATTGTGACTGATTAGGGACTGTCAAGAAATGGTTACTTTGTCAGAAACTACCAAACATGAATATCTTTGAGGACAGCTTTATCACCAGCATGGGAGAACATGTCAGTGTTTTTTCTTCCTTAGTGAATGATTACAAAATTATTGAATGTCCTACTTACTGTATTTGCATCAATATTGTGAACTGTGCTGTGTTATTCCTTGTGAATCAAGATATTTAATTGAACTTCCACATTTTTGTTCATTCTTTAAAATGCTCATCAGTACTTTCTCAAAGTACAATAACAATTATTGTAGGACAGATTCACAGATCCTCACTGAAAAAAAACCCAAATATATTATTTTTAGCAGAATTAATAAATTACAACCTGACTATCCTAGTCACTATGGATATTAGTGCCATATACACCAACACCACCCCCCCCCCCCCCCCATGATTATGGAATATCTGCCTTCAAGAAATGTCTTCCTAAAAGTAGAAGAGGAGATTTCAGACTCCCCTTTATACAGTACCACTCGTGAAGCTCATTCTCAAACACAATTTCTCTTTCAATGGAAAACATTTTCTACAGACCATTGAGAAAGCAATGGGGATATATATGGTTCCCTATTTATGGCAAACTTGGAAGGGGTATTGCTCCACGAACCATTAAAACCTGTGATTTACCTTTGCTACATTTAGGACATTGTCCTTATTTGGACAGATGGAGAGTTTCTACAGTATACTGTAAACAGTTTCATGAAGATTACAATGAATTCCACCCACCATAAAACTCGCTCTAAAGTTCAGTACCCCACAAACAGTATCACTTCTGGGGTACTAGTATTCATATCAGAGAGGATAGAGAAATTGATACTGCAGTATACTAGATATCCCCAGAAAGCAACACATGCCTTCTTAGTACCAGCTCCTGCCCTAGCTACACCAAGAAATCTGTAATTTACAGTCAAGCCCTACACCACCACTGCATCTGAACTAGGATACTATTACACACATCTGTACTCTCTTCACCAGTCCTTCATCGAATGAGGATATCCAGCAAGACAAATTTGACTAATAAATAAAATGTGCTGTAAGGATAACCAGGAAGCACTTGCTCCAATTCACAAAATAGAAACAGACTGATCATGTTTCCATTGTCATCATGCCATTGTAGTACTTCACTGAGGATTAAAGATGGGCAATTTTTTTGTTTTGCAGCTTTGGATTCACCTCCGATCGGCCAGTTCCTTTGGTCTGTGGATTTTGGCGGAGTGTCGATTTGCCTTTTGCAGAATTTTTTTTACACTGACAATGAATCTGCGGATTTCGCAATGCGCTGATGGATTTTAAGAATCCAATCCGTGGATTCAGTTAAGTGCATGCGGATTGCTGAAACCTCAGATTGGATTCTTAAAATCCGTCAGCGGATTGCAAAATCCACGGATGGACTGTTAAAATCCACCAGCAGATTGTATGCAATGGCAGTTTTGGATTCATCCACGCTGATTTAAAGTGTACCAATCCAGTGGCGGAGTTTATACCGCGGAACGGATTTGAATGGAAATCTCGGGAAAACCCGGGAAACAAATTTGGACTGGTTTGCCCATCTCTAGTGAGGATGTGACGTTAATGCCTTTAAACTGTTCAGCAGTGTTAATAAAAATAAAGCAACCAAGAAGTTAACCTTCAGTTTCACAATACCTATTTTTCCTGTGATGTCACCTAGGTTAACCGCCTCTGTGCAATTATGGGAAAATAAGACAATGGAAACTAATATGTTTATATTAAGTACAGTAGTGACTGTTGCAAGTGTGCAGATGTAAAAGATGTGCAGATTATCTCAAAGAGTATCATGTAAAATTCCTGAGATGGGTCTGATTGTCAGATGGGAGGTGACAGAAAGAATACTCCCCATTTCCATATAGATTAGAACAAATGTATGATCATTAAAATCTCACGCAATTTACAAGGATAAAAAATGTAGACTTGTAGCTGGCAAAGTCAGAGGTGTGTAACAATATGAAATATGACAGGATGTCTGTGTTGCATATATAGCACCCTTGCTAGAGTTAGGAAATCCCTGAATGTCAGCCCTGGTAGCTGCAAGCAGTGTAGGGGTTAAATCCTCACCAGGCCTCAGTACATGTGAGTTAGTTACACTGTTGTGTCTAATATGTTGCCCTTTCTTTTTTTCTTTTTTTTTCCAAATGTTTTTATTAGGCATATTTAGGTTTACATACATTGTGTTACAATTATGGCCTAATACAATAATATTTTTCCTTATTTAATTAGTGGGGGGGGGGGGGGGTCGGGGTGACACCCGGGACCACGTCGTGGTCCAGAGGCCTGGAAAAAGAGTGAGAAAGGAAAAAGAGGTGTTGGGGGGAGAGGGGGAGAGAGGGAGAAACCCCCTCCCCTTCCCCTCTCTCCCCCTCCCCCCCAACACCTCTTTTTCCTTTCTCACTCTTTTTCCCAGCCTCTCGGACCACGACGTGGTCCCGGTGTCACCCCACCCCCCCCCCCACTAATTAATAAGGAAAAATATTATTTGTATTAGCCTAATTGTAACACAATGTATGTAAACCTAAATATGCCTAATAAAAACATTTGGAAAAAAAAGAAAAAAAGAAGGGCAACATATTAGACAACAGTGTAAACTAACTCACATGTACTGAGGCCTGGTGAGATTTAACCCCTACACTGCTTGCAGCTACCAGGGCTGACATTCAGGGATTTCCTAACTCTAGCAAGGGTGCTATATATGCAACACAGACACCTGTCATATTTCATATGTTACAACACCTCTGACTTTGCCAGCTACAAGTCTATATTTTTATCCTTGTAAATTGCGTGAGATTTTATGATCATACATTTGTTCTAATCTATATGGAATGGAGTCTAACAGGGGCTTTAGTGGTCTCGTAGTCTAGACCCTACCCAACATCCCCACATCCCACATCTTTTATTAGCCCACACACAGACCCCCACCATATCTGTTAACAACCACACATGCGCATTGTATAGGAACAACATGTCAGTGTTTGGTCGGTTTTGGGATGGCTAGTGGTTTGGTCCATGTAAGTGGTAACAGTGTTGAGTGTGTTACATGTAATGCATTGAACTAATGGATCATCAGGACCAATATTTTAAAAACACCCGTTGTTGTATGGTATCATCAGAACCTGGTGAATTGAAACACGTTTTGTGCTGGTTTGGTCTTTTTCTTTTATAAAGAGATATTTTTTTTAAACATTTTACAATGGTACCGGGAGATAGCAACCTCACTGAAAGATTGGGAAAAAAAATTCCTTAGGTGAGAGATTAGTCTAGGCACAATTGGGGGAAATTAAATTACCCATGTTGAGATCTTTGAAGACCAACAAGAGGTCATTGGGTTCACCATTTGTCTTTAAGAAGAGGGTTCGCAGTGGCCAGTATTGGACAGTATTTTTTTGATAATCCTTTTACTGTCATAGGATTGGTTGCCTAAACCTGGTATGAAAAAGGGGGCATTTGGCATATGTATTTTCAGTGTTAAGACGGTTTCCTCCTTTTTTTGAGGTTTAGTAGATAACACAAGCACCCTGCTCTTTTGGATAAGGTTCTCTCTTGGCTCCAATTTGGCACTTTGATAGCCCTCTCTTGGAGACTAAGGTGGTTAACAACCCTCGCCTCAACTCTACGATGTCATCTCAAGTGATCTAAAGGGTCGAAGTACTTCAATGCTCTTGAAACAACAATTCCTACGAAGAGGCGTTTAATTACGTAAAAATGGACCCCAGACGGTATGACTCTTTGTTGAAAAGCTCTTTTGTTGTCATGGGCGCTTTTGGACATGTAGTTAGAGTGTACGCGCATTACAATTATTGAAACTAAACTTCAATTATAGATGAGCTCTTTCATACATCGTTAAATATCTTGTGGAGTAAAGACGTCAAATCGTACTAAGCGAATTCCTCTACCATTGTTCGCTCGCCTATTTTTCCACACATTACTTTAACCATCTATTACCTCCAACTTTTCCTGTTGTTGGGAATTCCTTAATCACACATAAGTTCTAGCCTTTTTCGGAGAAGGGGGGCCATTTGTTTTTTTTTGGATTTGGGTTTAAGGATTTTCTTAAATTATCCTATTGTTTTGATGTAGATTTTCATTAATCCTTCATAAATTTATTATTTTATCCCTAGACCTTGATAAGGTTTCACTTTTTCGTCGCCTATTACATTTACAGCACCCTCTCCCCCCCCCCCCCCCAAATTTACTTTATACTTTTGACGTTTTTTAGACCTTTTTTCTAGTGCCTTTTCCGTAAACTTTATTTAACTTGGTATTGTTAAATATTGTAATATTTTACCATACTACTAAAATGGTTATCGCTTGAGTGTGTAACATTTGTGTTTTTTTGTTCGCCCAACCCATTTTACATGTTTATAAGCCCTTGTTGAGAGCCAACACTCTTTTTTTTATCCGTGTTTTCCTTTCCACTGTATTTGTGTTTTCTCTCTCCGTCCTTTTTTCCAGTTGCCGTTCGGACCACGATTTCCAGTTCGGTACCTTTCTTGGGGTGATTAGTTCTTTAACTCTTATTCAGGGGCGTTCACTCCCAGACCCCCCCACCCTGCCATATTCCTTTCCTTAACTCTATTATAATTATCATGGTAATACATCTTCCCATAAAATATAGTGTTCGTAAGACCAGTATTTGTAACACCATGCTGATGTTTTGTAATACCACTTGTAAATTACGCCGCCTACTTGTATATCAACTATGTGAAAATGAAAAAGTCAATTTTTCAAGGAAAAAAAGAAATGCGGTTGTTATTATTTTTTATCATATTAGATACAACGTATTGTACTAACTCACATTTGTATCTGTGTAGCGTCGCACTCCCCCTCGGTGTAGGATTTTAACCCCTACCACTGCTTTGCTGCAGCTTTACAGGGCTGATATATTTACCAGGGATTTCCTTTCCTCTATCACCAGGCATGTACCAGTCCTGTGTGGGCTGATGGATTATGTCAACCCCCCCACATAGACTATCTTGCCCCTGCATATACTTTTTTTGTCTATATTGTGCGTACTTCACTCACCTTATTTTTGGCTTTATTTTGTGTCCAGCTACAAGTTATACATTTTGTGTTCCTTTATTCCCTTCCTTTCCCTTTTGTAAAATTGATTGTTGTTATCGATTTTAATGATCATACATTTGTGTGTTGTCTGAATTATCTATACCGTAATGTGCGTTCGCGTAGTCTTTCTAGTCACCTCCACCATCTGGACAATTTTCTTGACGACCCTAGTCTGTACAGGCTATGATGTACATGATATCTTTATGTCGTTGTCAGACGAATTAGTTGAACTTGTCCTTGACATCCTTTTTTGCATCCCACACTCTTTCGACTGCATATTTAAACAGTTTCACTATGTACGTAATATTCCAACATATGTGTATGTTGCCATTGTGAGTGTATCTTTTGTTTCAACAACGAATTTGCTACAGAGTTGAGTCTTTTCTTTGGCGGTGAACCTATTCTTTCTCTCCGTGTTGACCATGTCACCATTGTGTTATACTATTACACTAGTAGGTATTGTGAAATTCTGTGAAGGTTAATCCTTTCCATGGTTTGTGCTCTATTTTTTGACAGTAACTAATTGTCCTTTGATTTACACGTTTAAATGTGTCTCCATTAATTATGTGCACATCCATACTCTTTAGAGGATGCGTTTGGTATCCCTACCGATACCAGGCCAAATTTTGCCTTTGGTCACCGGGTTTCTTTTCCCGTGTGCATTTCTTTGTACACTTCAAAGCCAGGTTTGTCAGCTTTCTGTGCCTCTTTATTCATAAACTCCGATACTGTGGAATCTGGTACACCGTTGTTGTATACCTTTATCAGAGGCTGTGTGTCACCCCCTATTGGAATCCAAAAGATGTGCCATTTTTGCATCAGAGATCTGTTGCTGGCCGCTGTGGATTTGTGTTTAAATATGTGTCCACCCCTCGGTATCGGGTGTTCATTGCTTGCTGTGTACGGAGTTTATACGAATTTGACACTATGAGTGTCTGTATTTCTCCCGGTATTATCAGCAATCCTCGATTGAACTGTAATGTGAATCAGTGGACCGGATTGGATTGTTTCTTTGAAATAGCTATCTTTCTAGTCCCCCCGCCGCCATTGCGATAATCCGCAGTTCATTGTCCAGTGTAAAAAAATTCTGCAAAAGGCAAATCGACACTCCGCCAAAATCCACAGACCAAAGGAACTGGCCGATCGGAGGTGAATCCAAAGCTGCAAAACAAAAAAATTGCCCTCTTTAATCCTCAGTGAAGTACTACAATGGCATGATGACAATGGAAACATGATCAGTCTGTTTCTATTTGTGAATTGGGAGCAAGGGCTTCCTGGTTATCTACAGCACATTTATTTATTAGTCAAATTTGTCTTGCTGGATATCCTCATTCGATGAAGGACTGGGTGAAGAGAGTACAGATGTGTGTTGTAATAGTATCCTAGTTCAGATGCAGTGGTGGTGTAGGGCTTGACTGTAAATTACAGATTTCTTGTGTAGCTAGGGCAGGAGCTGGTACTAAGAAGGCATGTGTTGCCTGTGGGATATCTAGTATACTGCAGTATCAATTCTCTATCCTCTCTGATATGAATACTAGTTACCCCAGAAGTGATATGTTGTGTGGGGTACTGAACTTTAGAGCGAGTTTTATGGTGGGTGGAATCATTGTAATCTTCATGAAACTGTTTACAGTATACTGTAGAAAACTCTCCATCTGTCCAAATAAGGACAATGTCCTAAATGTAGCAAAGGTAAATCACAGGTTTTTAGTGTTCGTGGAGCAATACCCCTTCCAAGTTTGCCATAAATAGGGACCCATACTGTATATATCCCCATTGCTTTCTCAATGGTCTGTAGAAAATGTTTTCCATTGAAAGAAATGTTGTTTGAGAATGAGCTTCACGAAGTGGTACGTAGTATAAAGGGAGTCTGAAATCTCCTCTTCTACTTTTAGGAAGAACATTTGAGGCAGACGATATTCATAATCATGGGGGGGGGGGGGGGGGTGGTTGGTGGTGGTGTTGGGTGTATATGGCACTAATATCCACAGTGACTAGGATAGTCAGGTTGTAATTTATTAATTCTGCTAAAAATAATATATTTGGGGGTTTTTTTCAGTGAGGATCGTGAATCTGTCCTACAATAATTGTTATTGTACTTTGAGAAAGTACGATGAGCATTTTAAAGAATGAACAAAAATGTGGAAGTTTAATTAAATATCTGATCACAAGGAAAAAACACAGCACAGTTCACAATATTGATGCAAAATACAGTAAGTAGGACATTCAATAATTTTGTAATCATTCACTAAGGAAAAAAAACACTGAATGTTCTCCCATCTGTGGTGATAAAGCTGTCCTCAAAGATATTCATGTTTGGTAGTTTCTGAAAAGTAACCATTTTCTTGACAGTCCCTAATCAGTCACAATGTCCCAAATTTGAAACAAATATGAATATAAACCCCTACGAAAATAGCTATTTTCAAGGCACTTGGAAAACTGTATAAAAAGTACACACCTAAGTTTCAAATTGTTGTTTGTTAGATTTATTGTTCATGGGGAAGCACCACTTTTGTATTGAGGAAGTGGATAAAGCTAAATTTAGCATACTTGACATTAAGTAATCGTGGACTTTACAAAGGCTTCCTCAAATTATAAAATACAATATTAACAGAAACAGAAGATTGATAAAGGAAGCAACATGCTTTCCTCTGGATTATATTTATAGTGATGTGCTAATAAAAAACAAACCCCCATTTTATTAAATTTAGTCAGGACATGTATGCTGCATTCAGGAAAAAGAAAGTGTTATGAAGTTGCAAGAAGGTATCGCCCCCACACAAACAAAATGTAAAGAAAAGATAAATGAGGTCATGATAATTGAAAAACTTACGGCCTTCCTTAACACTCGACGGAAAGTTTCTCTAAAAATATGGGAGCCCTGGCTAACCCCATTAACCTAACCAAAATATATGCGGCTAAGTAATAGGAACACGGAAGGGCCTTGGGGTAGGAATGAAGAAGCTCCCGCCGGCGGGGAGGGGGGAGTGAACACTCCCTCCCCCAACCCCCCCACCCCTCCCCTTCGCCCTAAGGGGGGGTTGGGGGAGGGGAGTGTTCACTCCCCCCTCCCGGCCGGCGGAGCTTATTCATTCCTACCCCAAGGCCCTTCCGTGTTCCTATTACTTAGCCGCATATATTTTGGTTTAGGTTAATGGGTTAGCCAGGGCTCCCATATTTTATAGAAACTTTCCGTCGAGTGTTTAAGGAAGGCCGTAAGTTTTTCAATTATCATGACCTCATTTAGTCTTTTCTTTACATTTTGTTTTGTGGGGGGCGATACCTTCTTGCAACTTCATAACACTTCCTTTTCCTGAATGCCAGATACATGTCCTGACTAAATTTAAATAAAATGGGGGTTTGTTTTTTATTAGCACATCACTATAAATATAATCCAAGAGAAAGCATGTTGCTTCCTTATTATCAATCTTCTGTTTCTGTTAATATTGTATTTTATAATATTGAGGAAGCCTTTGTAAAGTCCACGATTACTTAATGTACAGTATGCTAAATTTAGCTTTATCCACTTCCTCAAATACAAGAAGTGTGCTTCCCCATGAAACAATAAATCTAACAAACAAACAATTTGAAACTTAGGTGTGTACTTTTTATACAGTTTTCCAAGTGCCTTGAAAATAGCTATTTTCGTAGGGGTTTATATTCATATTTGTTTCAAATTTGGGACATTGTGACTGATTAGGGACTGTCAAGAAAATGGTTACTTTGTCAGAAACTACCAAACATGAATATCTTTGAGGACAGCTTTATCACCAGCATGGGAGAACATGTCAGTGTTTTTTCTTCCTTAGTGAATGATTACAAAATTATTGAATGTCCTACTTACTGTATTTGCATCAATATTGTGAACTGTGCTGTGTTTTTCCTTGTGAATCAAGATATTTAATTGAACTTCCACATTTTTGTTCATTCGTTAAATGCTCATCACTAACTTTCTCAAAGTACAATAACAATTATTGTAGGACAGATTCACAGATCCTCCTGAAAAAACCCCCAAATATATATTTTTTAGGCAGAATTAATATACAACACCTGACTATCCTAGTCACTGTATGGATATTAGTGCCATATACACCAACACCACCACCCCACCCCCCCCCCATGATTATGGAATATCTGCCTTCAAGAAATGTCTTCCTAAAAGTAAAGAGTAGATTTCAGACTCCCCTTTATACAGTACCACTCTCGGAAGCTCATTCTCAAACACAATTTCTCTTTCAATGGAAACATTTTCTACAGACCATTGAGAAAGCAATGGGTATATACGTATGGGTCCCTATTTATGGCAAACTTGGAAGGGGTATTGCTCCACGAACCACTAAAACTGTGATTTCCTTTGCTACATTAGGACATTGTCCTTATTTGGACAGATGAGAGTTTTCTACAGTATACTGTAAACAGTTTCATGAAGATTACAATGAATTCCACCCACCATAAACTCCGCTCTAAAGTTCAGTACCCCACAAACCGTATCACTTCGGGGGTAACTGTATTCATATCAAGAGAGGATAGAGAATTGATACGTGCAGTATACAGATATCCCCAGAAAGCAACACATGCCTTCTTAGTACCAGCTCCTGCCCTAGCTACACAAGAAATCTGTAATTTACAGTCAAGCCCTACACCACCCACTGCATCTGAACTAGGACTAATTACACCATCTGTACTCTCTTCACCAGTCCTTCATCGAATGAGGATATCCAGCAAGACAAATTTGACTAATATAAAATGTGCTTAAGGATAACCAGGAAGAACTTGCTCCAATTCACAAATAGAAACAGACTGATCATGTTTCCATTGTCATCATCCATTGTAGTACTTCACTGAGGATTAAAGATGGGCAATTTTTTTTGTTTTGGCAGCTTTGGATTCACCTCCGATCGGCCAGTTCCTTTGGTCTGTGGATTTTGGCGGAGTGTCGATTTGCCTTTTGCAGGAATTTTTTTTACACTGACAAAATCTGCGGGTTTCGCAATGCGCGTGATGGATTTTAAGAATCCAATCCGTGGATTCAGTTAAGTGCATGCGGTTGCTGAACCCTCAGATTGGATTCATTAAAATCCGTCAGCGGATTGCAAATCCACGGATGGACTGTTAAAATCCACCACAGATTGTATGCAATGGCAGTTTGGGATTCATCCACGCTGATTTAAAAGTTGTACCAATCCAGTGGCGGAGTTTATACCGCGAACGGATTTGAATGGAAATCTCGGGAAAACCCGGGAAACAATTGGACTGGTTTGCCATCTCTAGTGAGGATGTGACGTTAATGCCTTTAAACTGTTCAGCAGTGTTAATAAAAATAAGCAACCAAGAAGTTAACCTTCAGTTTCACAATACCTATTTTTCCTGTGATTTCACCTAGGTAACCCGCCTCTGTGCATTATGGGAAAAAAGACAATGGAAACTAATATGTTTATTTAAGTGACAGTAGTGACTGTTGCAAGTGTGCAGATGTAAAAGATGTGCAGATTATCTCAAGAGTATCATGTAAAATCCTGAGATGGGTCTGATTGTCAGATGGGAGGTGACAGAAAGAATACTCCCCATTTCCATATAGATTAGAACAAATGTATGATCATTAAATCTCACGCAATTTACAAGGATAAAAAATGTAACTTGTAGCTGGCAAAGTCAGAGTGTGTGTAACATATGAAATATGACAGGATGTCTGTGTTGCATATATAGCACCCTTGCTAGAGTTAGAAATCCCTGAATGTCAGCCCTGGTATGCAAGCAGTGTAGGGGTTAAATCCTCACCAGGCCTCAGTACATGTGAGTTAGTTACACTGTTGTATCTAATATGTTGCCCTTTCTTTTTTTCTTTTTTTTTCCAAATGTTTTTATTAGGCATATTTAGGTTTACATACATTGTGTTACAATTATGGCTTAATACAATAATATTTTTCCTTATTTAATTAGTGGGGGGGGGGGTCGGGGTGACACCCCTGGGGGTATGACCCCGGGACCATGTCGTGGTCCGGGGGTGACACCCCTGGGGGTATGACCCCGGGACCATGTCGTGGTCCGGAGGCCTGGACAGGAGGAAAAAGAGTGAGAAAGGAAAAAGAGGTGTTGGCTCAAGGGCTTAGAACATTTGGCCAAAATGTTAAACTAAAAGACCATTTTATTTATAAGTTATTTATACATGTATATTTAGGCACTGTACCGTATATAAGTTTTTCTGGATGTGCACTGAGCTTTGTCTGTGTTTTATGTTATGTCTCTGGTTTTAAATCCTTCCCACTTATCCAGATCTTTTTTAATTTTCCCAAACAGGGTTGGATAGTTGTTTTGGTAAAGAGAATGGTAGTTCCTTGATACATTTACTCCCAGATATTTGATGTATGAAGAGCTCCATCTATAATTGAAGTTTAGTTTCAATAATTGTATGCTCGTAACACTCTACTACATGCCAAAAGCTCCCATGACAAGAATCTTTTCAAAGGCATACCTCGGGGCCAATTTTTACGCCTTCGTAGGAATTGTTCGAGCATTGAAGACTTCGAAATTAGATCACTTGAGATGATCGAGAGATTTGAGGCGAGGGGTTATGACCCCTTTATTCTCCAAGAGGCCTATCAAAGTGCCAAATTGGAGCCAAGAGAGAACCTTATCCAAGAGCAGGGTGCTGTGTTATCTACTAAACTAAAAAAGAGTAAACCTCGTAACACTGAAAATAACAATATGCCACCCTTTTTCATTACCAGGTTTAGCAACCAATCCTATGACATTAAAAGGATTATCAAAAAATACTGGCACATACTGGCCACTGACCCTCTTCTTAAAGACATGGTGACCCATGATCCTCGTGTGGTCTTCCAAAGATCTCAAACTATGGGTAATTTAATTTCCCCAAGTGTGCCTAGACTAATCTCTAAACCTAAGGAATTTTTTCCCAATCTCATTGGTTGCTATCCCTGTCACCATTGTAAAATGTGTAAATATCTTTTAAAGACCAAAACGTTTTCAGGTTCTGATGATACAAGGGTGTTTAAAATATTGTCATGCATTACATGTAACACTGATCATGTTGTCTATATGCTCATGTGTGGTTGTAATAAACGATATGTGGGGCTAACTACGAGACCACTAAAGCAACGCATACTTGAGCATATGAGACTAATCACTAAAGGAGATCAGTTGCACCCAGTTTCCAAACATTTTGACGCATGTCAAAAAGGAAGCTTGTTGAACTTCAAGTGTGTTGCACTGGAGTCTGTTAAACAGCACTACAGAGGTGGAGATAGAACCAATTAGCTTCATAGACGTGAGGCATATTGGATATTTACACTTAATACTTTAGTGCCCAATGGGTTAAATATAGACTGGGATTTGAAGAGCTTTCTATAGCATTGCACTACAGCATTATTGGTCTATATAATCAGACTGTACTTGAATTTAAGTTGTCTCACTAGTGCAACCTTTCTTATCCCTTTCAATATTTGCCTCCCCCTGTGGTGCGTTTATACAGACTCCAATTGTCATCTTCCAATATATATCTTTGATGCATATCTTCAGCCAGGTGATATATATCTGTTTGTCTTTCCATTTTTTTCTTTCATTTTCTTTTATTTCCTCATTAGATGTGTCAGTGACATTGATTACCTTCCCTAATGTATAACCTTCCCCTTAAATATGTGCATTTAAGTACCCTTTGAAGTTCTGTATGTACTAATGTATCCATACATGAATGGGTTAATTTTGAACCCATTCCTCTAGATAGGCTTTTCTTATGTGCCGCTTAATCTGTATGAGGTTTGGTAGGATGTCTTATCATTTGATTAGGATCAAGTTAAACGAATTATCTTTGTCCCACATTGTTTTTGTTTGTATTAATTATTTATTATCTCATCTCTGTATTAACTTTATTCACATTATGTTGTTTGTTCTCCACAGTTGATTGTCTTGTGTCTCTGTTGTCATTCTTCTTTTCTTCTTTTCTTTTTTTCTCTCACTGGTCTTCTCTCTTCTTTCTGCAAAACATAATTAATTGGTTAATCATTCCAGCTGTTTTGCATGACGGGGTGTGCGTTAAATACCCATGGCCTCCCCTTTCTCTGCACTCCTTGAAAAAGCGCCATAGTAGGCGTGAAACGCGTGGGAGAGTCTATTCGTGCTGTATGTTTTTTGTTTTTTTATGTAGCCCAATAAAGTAACAAGTTTTTAATCTCCACGCTGGTGAGTTCTTACCTTTTTTCCTTGGAGCGGATGGACCACCGATCCTTCCCCTTCGCCGCTGTCACGTTGAGGATCAGCGTTCACCACCGGAAGCGGATGCAGCCGCTGATGCAGAGGGAGACGCTTCTGCGTTTGCAGCGTCAGGACTGGAGCTGGAAGGAGGGAGAGCTGAGCGGTGATCTCCAGTGAGTCACGTGGACTCCACACCGGGCAAAATCTGGCCAGGGCTAGGGACTGAGTAAGTACCTCGTGTTCCCCAGTATTATAGCCCTCTCTTGCTCTACCCGTTACAGAGCTTTCAACACTACAGTCCTTTAACCCGTCACATGACATCCCGGTGTCAACTCCGTTTATTATTTATTTATTATTGACTTTGCCCTGCTTGGCATCCATTACCTTTGCTCTTAGAGCTTATACACGGTCGTTGCATTCTGGATACCAGTGCTATACTAACGATATGCGGTTCTGACACGGGCTAAGGCTTTCGCCCAATAATATGGTCCTGGTAATGGGCCTGTTGTTCAGGGTTAAGTGACTTAATACTTAACAGAGCCGCAGACTTTTTGCATTCCAGGTATGCCCGTACATGGTCCATAAAGTGTCTCACCCAAGGGGTAGCTATAATGGTACTCACGGAGTGGGAATCGACAGTTCCTCGTCCGCCCCTGCGGTAGCCTTCCTGTTGACGCCATCAGGTTCCGATTTCGCGGGATCCTCATAGTGGTCGATGTCCCGCGTTGGAAGTGCGTTGACATCCGGTCTTTGCGTGGGGGTGTCGTCGTCATCTTCCGCATAGGGGTCGCTGTCTCCAGGTACCTTATCGCCGGACATCTCTATCGGTTCCTTCTGGGAGTAATGAGTTGGGCTCTCACCGCTCTGCTGACTCTCAGGAACCCTGGGACTCACCGATCGGGATGCTGGTTCGCCGACCAAGCCGCTAGGGACCGGCAACCATGGGACACTCCGCCGCTCAGGCCGTACCGTCGCTGTCATCAGGACCGATTTGGCGGGATCTGTAGGGGTTCACACCGGCTGGCGAAGCACCACAGATGTCCGACCACTGCTCTGGCTTGATGAAGGTAGGGACACCATTGTCTACGGCAATCAATAGGCAGCGTTTTAGCTCCTGTGCTGCGACCAACTGTGGCTCCTCCTCACCCCGTGTATGTATTATTTTGTCATACAATATTATTGTGCTCTCTCTCTCATATTGTATTGCACTGTAAAATATGTTGGTGTCATATATAAAAAAAAAGATAAAAATAACTTAAGGTTTCTTAAATTAACCAAGTGGAATTTTACACTGGTTTTCTACTTTTGCTGATTAGATTGTAAATTACAGTATGTACAGTAATTATTTTAATAGGAATCAAAAACAGCGCTAGGTTACAGGACAATATGATTTTTTCATTGAATTCATTTTTCCTTATGAGTTAAAAACCAAACCCGAATCAAAACAAAACGAATGTAGGCAAAACTAGAAACAATACCCAAAACATTTTTTAGAGACAAAATCAAAACAAGAGGTTCACATCTGTAGTGTTTAGTTTACACAGAGGTTTTATATACAGCTTTTTATATACAGCTAGTTGCTTGTTCTGTAAGTGTTACTTTCTGTAACCGAAGAAGGGAATATTCCGCCACAATGTCGTGCATACTTTGTCTTAAATAAGTGATTGATATGCAGTTATAGACATTTCTTATTTATTTGTGTTCTACTAGAATATCCTTGTACCATTCAGTTGCAATATACTGCCGTGTGGAAGTAAGTTCCTGCTGTTGCTGAGCCAGCACTATATTTACCGTAGCTTGGAAATATCCATTAATGTCTAAGATCCCTTTATCTGCGTTTGCAAATATATTGACCCATCCCTCCTGGAAATAAACTTGGAGTTCTGCAGCTGTTATGAGGCAACGAACCTACAAATATAGGGTATGTCTTGGAACATTTAAACTTTACATTCAAACTTCTTACATTTGCAGTTTAATAACTTTGTTGAAAGGGAACCAACAGAACCTACTCCTTACTTCTGCATCAACAATTGCACTGCACAATTCCTTTGAACATGAACTGACACCAAAGAATGCAAAACTTCAGAGTGGAAAGCTAAATCTACATGTAAGTTCATGTTACTTTGTTCTTTTAATTGAACTTCTTCTGTCAGAGTAAAAAGTTGTTGTGATGGACAGGAAAATGTGGTTGATCTTCTTAAACACTTTTAAGAAAAGAAGTAGTATAATCTTAACTGCGCTACCAGTGATTTTCTTAATTCCCTAAGACAGTTAAAAGGCAGTGATTTCAAATAAAGACATCCTAAATTATACTTAATTTGATATACATGTACCATATTTTATCTTTCAGCAATTTCAGTAGATTTCTGATATTGCAAAATGATGAAGTAACCACCTACACACTAACAATGACAATATGATTCAAATTAGAAATACTTTGTGTATTTTAACCCCCAAATAAGAATATTAAATCATAAGGTTTTTAATATATATTTTTTTATTAGGTAGTATTGTGGTATCTACTGTATGAAGCTTTGAGAAAATGTATATACAGATTCCATGAATACATAATGACTACATTTAAAATTGTTTTGACCCAGCAATAAACATTACGAATGTCATCCGGTAAATGCATTTAAAAAGGTTGGGTATAGCCTCCCGGAAATAGAAGACTGGTTGTTGCCGAGTTGGCAGCTTTTGGAAATTACTTGTAGATGTCACCAACTGCTACAGTTGGCTACTGGAGGATATTACCTGGCTTATGGCTATCTCCATGGTAGTTATAGGAACATGAGGAATATTATTAATGGGACCTAGCTAAAGTTTCCAATTTAGCAACATATGTAACAGTCACTTTATGATGTCAATATTATCTATTATCTTGATCAAGTTGACTTTCCAAGGAACTCTAAAGAGTGCTAAGCCAATAAGGAGCCTTACAGCCCATTGAAGTGATTCAGTATAATACTTTATAAGCAATTGTTATTATTTCTAGTTGAGTTGCATATCATTTTTTTAAATTGAAATAATTCATGATTTATTAAATGTTATCTATTTGTTGCCTTCATCAATACAAACCACCATTGTTTTGTATACACACACCCACACACACCCACACACACACACACACACACACACACACACACACACACACATCCCACACACACACACACACACAACACAACACACACACCACCACACACACACACACACACACACACACACACACACACACACACACAGCGAATCAGTCTTAAAAAGGGCCATCCACCTTTATCAGGTTTTTTTTCTATCACTGACTATCCATATGGCGGATAAATAATTAGTTGTTGGATTTTTAACAACCTGGCAACAAACTGTGGTACAGTTAATCAAAACTAGGGGCGTGCCAATGCTACATCCAATTGACAAAACATATATGGTAATAAGTATAAAGTTTAAATACTTCAATAATAATAATAATTACTTGGTTATTGTTACGCTGTGCTCCCCACGGACAAGGAGGGACCCCGAAACTGAGGTGAGATGGGTAACAAACTGCACCCACAGCTACGGGGACACGCCTGGAAAGTGGAAAATAGGCGTCTGGAACCGTCTGGGAGTATAAGATAAAGTAAGATACTCGCCAGACGAGAAGGGAGATTCCAGAAGATAGGTGGTACCGAGAGCCTGGGTCCAGAGCCGGGGGGTAGGTCAGAATCCGCAAACCGAGGTAAAGGGGTCGGGGTGTCCAGAAGGTCAGGATACAGACCAGGGGTGTCCAGGAGGTCAGGATACAGACCAGGGGTAGAAGACCAGAGCGGATCCACAGCCAGGCCGGTTCAGTACGCAAGGAATCACTAAGGAGACAAAAAGAGAAAGGAACTGAGGCAGGCACGACCGTGGTTAACACAGGTCATACAAAGCTATGCTCAGCCAAAGAATGAATGGCTGAGCAAGGTATAAGTAGGAGGAACGACCAATAGGGAGAGGGGGAGTAACGAGGGAGCGGCCCCAGGGAAGATGGAGATTGGAAGGGAGAAACTTACCACAGCTGCGCTGGATATGCAGCTTGTGAGTGGTGCACGCGCATCAGGCGTGTGCGCCACGCGGGAGAGGCGCACGCGGCCTCAGTTGGGGGCGGGAACTCCCCCTGAGGGAGGACGTAAAAGTCCTCGGCCGTGCGCACGCATGCGCGAGTTCAGTAGCCGCCGCGAGGAGCGGAGGGGAAGGAAGATCCACCCGCGGTGGTGAAGGGGGAGAGCCGGAGCGCATGTAAGTGAGGTCGCGGGAGGAACCCCCTTAGGGAGAGGTGTTCCCCCGGACCTTACAGTACCCCCCCTTGAGGAGCGGCCTCAGGACGACTATGGCTTTTGGGGAAATTTAGAGTGGAAGAGTCTCAGGAGTCTGGGAGCATGTATTTGATGGTAGGGTACCCAAGATCTTTCTTCTGGGCCAAAGCCCTTCCAATGCACCAGGTACTGCACCGAACCCCTCGTCCTCCTGGAATCCAGAATAGACTGAATCTCAAACTCTTCCTGCCCCTGAACTATGACTGGTTTAGGGTCAATCGGTGTCCTATGGAACCGCGGATTCTGGGACACAGGTTTCAGCAGTGACACATGTAACACAGAGGGTATCCTCATGGATGGAGGAAGTTCCAGACGATATGCCACAGGATTGATCCGTTCTATTACTGGGAATGGACCCAAGAACCTGGGAGCCAGCTTGTGGCTTGGAGTCTTCAGTCTAATGTTCTTGGAGGAGAGCCAGACTTTATCCCCTGGTTTGAAGACTGGTGCCTGACGACGGTGACGATCTGCCTGAGTCTTTTGTCTTTGGGTTGCGTTTCTCAAAGCCTCTTGGATCTTTCTCCAGGATTCCTAAAGATCCGTGATTCGGTCATCGGTCGCTGGAACCCCGGAAGGAACTGAGGTGATGGGCAGCTGACCCGGGTGAAAACCATAATTAATGAAAAAAGGGGATTTCAACGTGGAGCTACTGTATTCTTTAAAGAGTTTTGGGAGAACTCTGCCCACGGAAGTAAATCTACCCAGTTGTCTTGGCTGTCTGCGATGAAGCATCGGTGGTATTGCTCCAGAGTCTGGTTCGTTCTCTCGGTTTGCCCATTAGTTTGGGGATGATACCCGGACGAAAAATGGAGGGTGATATCCATCCTGCGAGTGAAGGCTCGCCAACATTTTGAGACAAATTGTGTACCTCGATCAGATACGATGGAAAGATGAACTCCGTGAATGCGGAATATCTCTTTAACAAAAATGTCTGCCAGGGTAGGGGAATTGGGTAGGCCTTTGAGAGGAATGAAATGGGCCTGCTTGGAAAAACGATCCACGACAACCAAAATGGTGTTCATCCCTTTAGAGGTTGGAAGTTCCACCACAAAGTCCATGGACAGATGACTCCATGGGCGTTCTGGTATAGGGAGGGGTTGTAGAAGGCCGTACGGCTTTTTACGAGCGGTCTTAACCTGGGCACAGATTGGACAAGTTTTTACGTATTCTGAAATGTTCTGCAACATGGTTGGCCACCAAAAGGTACGACCAATGAGATCAGAAGTCCTGCTAATGCCTGGATGACCGGCTGACCTAGAAGAATGACCCCACTCAAGAATCTTCTTAAGGAAGCATGGAGCTGCATACAGACGGCCAACTGGCACCTTAAGGCCCCTCGGGAGATTAGACTGTGCTGCCATAACCTGATCCAGGATATCAAAAGAATTGGCCGAAACAATATATTTATAGAGTAAGATTGTTTCGGAGATAACCTCGGAATTGTCCTCAAACAGGAATTGACGTGAAAGTGCGTCTGCCTTTTGATTCTTTGAACCAGGAATGTAAGATATGAGATAATTAAATCTCGGAAAAAAAAGAGACCATCGAGCCTGACGCGTCCCAAGGTGACGTGCACTCTCAATGTAAAGTAAGTTTTTATGATCAGTAAAGATCGAAATGGGGGTCTCCGTTCCCTCCAGAAGATGTCTCCATTCCTGAAGGGCGAGTTTAATAGCCAAGAGTTCTCTGTTTCCGACGTCATAGTTCCGTTCTGCCGAAGAATCTTTTTTTGAAAAGAACCCACAGGGATGTAGTTTGGCCTGTGGGGACTGTCTCTGAGAGAGAATGGCGCCAGCACCGACGTCGGATGCGTCTACCTCTAGGTTAAAAGGAAGCCCGGGATCAGGGTGACGCAAAATAGGAGCAGAAGCAAAAGATTTTTTGAGGGAGTCGAAAGCTTGAAGAGCTACAGGAGACCAGACTGCTGTGTTAGCTCCCTTTTTGGTGAGGGCAGTAATGGGGGCCACGATAGAAGAAAAATTCTTGATGAATTTACGATAGTAATTTGCAAATCCCAAGAATCGCTGTATGGCTTTCAGGGAAGTGGGTTGTGGCCATTCTAAGACAGCCTTGAGTTTGACTGGGTCCATAGAGAAGCCAGTGCTAGAAATAATATATCCAAGAAAGGGAATGGAAGAAAGATGAAAAGAACATTTCTCTAGTTTAGCATAGAGGTTGTTCTCCCGAAGGCGGGACAGGACTAATTTGGTGTGTTGAATGTGGTCAGAGAGGGATTTGGAAAAAATAAGGATATCGTCAAGGTCCACTACCGACACGCTTTATTACTCTGCGGCCAGATCCGCAAGCCAGGAGATTTCCCGGCTTGCTAGTGGCCGCCCCTCGGCGTGCCGCGCGTCATAGACGCGCGGTCACGCGTCTTCGGGAGCGTGCGCCCCCTGCACGCGCGTCCAGGGGCTCCCCGAGGGAGCCCTGGTGTCCCGCGATCGCGGGACAGCGGCAGGGGGTTCCGGGGGACCCGGCGGACCCTGCAGCGGTAGGGAGAGCGCCCCGATCGGAGGGCGCTCTTCCGCTGCTTCGGCGCGTGCCCGTCACTCTCGGGCGCGCGCCAGGCTACTGCTGCGGCCAAGAACGGGCAAATGCTCGAATAAACTTGGCCGCAGCAGTATACGATAACAAAGCTGTTGAGGAGATCACGGAAGATCTCGTTGACAAACTCGTGGAAGACCGCCAGGGCATTACACAGGCTGAAAGGCATGGCTGGATATTCATAATGTCCATCCCGGGTGTTAAAGGCGGTCTTCCATTCGTCGCCCTGACGGATGCGGACAAGGTTATAGGCTCAGCGGAGATCAAGTTTGGAAAAAATTGTTGCCCCCTGTAGGCGATCGAAGAGTTCAGAAATAAGTGGCAGGGGTAACGGTTCTTGATCGTAATTTTCTTAAGACCTCTGTAGTCAATACAGGGGCACAAGGAACCATCCTTATTCATAACAAAAAAATATCCAGTTCCAGCTGGACATGACGAATTGCGGATAAAACCTTTCCTCAAGTTATCCTGAATATTCTCGGTCATGGCCTTGGTCTCGGGTATGGATAGGGGGTAAGAAAGGCTCTTGGGTAAGGTAGCACTGGGAAGGAGCTCAACGGGACAGTCAAAGTCTCTATGGGGAGGTAACACTTCAGAACGTACCTTATCAAAAACGTCCGCCAGGTCCCAGTAGACCGTTGGAAGGGAAGTTTTATACTCTGCGGGTAATTCCACTCCGGCTAACGTCCGTTTGGGAGGAAGACAGGTCTTAAGGCACTGGGGGCTCCATCGTATGGGCTCCTTACCAACCCAATCTAATTGTGGGTTTTGAAGTTGCAACCAGGGGAGTCCCAGAATTACATCTACCGATGGAGTGTGGATCACGTCCAAGACAATCTTCTCTTGGTGACCGTCCTCCGTGGAGAGGGATAGAGAACAAGTCTCCAGAGAAATAAAGGCTGGTTGGAGTGGATACCCGTCTATGGCCTCCAGACCAACTAAAACAGCCTTAGATCGAAAGGGAATCCCATTCCTATAGGCAAAACTCTGATCAATAAAGTTCCCCTGAGACCAGAATCTATAAATGCAGAGGCGGGGATCAGGGAGTTATTCCAGGCCAGAGAAATAGGCAGCATTATACGATTGGGAAGTACTTTAGATGAAGAGAGAGAAGAGATTATGCCCAATGAGACCATCTCATACGTTATTGGGTCCTGGCGTTTTCCCGGTCGCAGAGGACAGCTTACCAGCAGATGACCGGGATGACCGCAGTAATGGCACAGTCCACCATCTCGTCGGCGCTGTCTCTCAGATGCGGATAGACGATGACCTCTGAGCTGCATCGGTTCGGGTTCATCCATGGGTTGGGGGACGTGATGGACGAGACTGCGGCTGGAAGATCGGGAGGAGTTGGTACAAGGAAGAGCGCGTTCAAGTCTCCTCTCTCGTAGCCGCTGGTCCACGCGGATGCAGACCGCAATGAGATCCTCCAATCTGGTGGGTCTCTCCATAGTGGCCAGCTGGTCCTTGATGTCATCCGACAGACCCTGCCAAAAGGCTGCTGACAGTGAGCCATCATTCCAGGAGGTCTCCCCCGCGATGGTCCGGAAGTCGAAAGCATACTCGGCGACAGGACGAGTACCCTGGGAAATATGGAAGAGAGAAGAATCTGCGGTAATTTGACGACCAGGCGTATCGAATACTTTCCTGAATTCTCGAAGAAAGCGAGAATAGTCATGCGTCATGGCAGGATCCCGCTCCCAGATGAAGGATGCCCAGGCTAGGGCCTTTCCGTTCAAGAGAGACATAATATAGGCCACCTGTGAACGAGTAGTGGGGAAGCACAAGGGAGATAGTTCAAATTGCATCTCGCACTGATTTAGAAACCCTCTGCACTCGGGGATCCCCTGCATAGCGGTTGGGAGCCGGGAGACGAGGATCCACAGCCACGGGAAGGCCCGGGGAGGGAAACGCCACAGCTGCCATGGCAGAGGAGCCTGGGGAAGGCTGCAACGAGGATAGTCTAGAGAGCTCCTGCGTCATGGACGCAAGCTGCGCCTCTAGCTGGAGAAGTCGCTGCATAGGGCTTGATTGCTCAACCTCTTCGGGATCCATTTCTGTTGGGCTGAGCATAATGTTATGCTGTGCTCACCACAGACAAAGAGGGACCCCGAAACTGAGAAGAGATGGGTAACAAACTGCACCCACAGCTACGGGGACATGCCTGGAAAGTGGAAAATAGGCGTCTGGAACTGTCTGGGAGTATAAGATAAAGTAAGATACTCGCCAGACGAGAAGGGAGATTCCAGAAGATAGGTGGTACCGAGAGCCTGGGGTCCAGAGCCGGGAGGTAGGTCGGAACCTGCAAACAGAGGTAAAGGGGTCGGGGTGTCCAGAAGGTCAGGATACAGACCAGGGGTGTCCAGGAGGTCAGGATACAGACCAGGGGTAGAAGACCAGAGCGGATCCACAGCCAGGCCGGTTCGGTACGCAAGGAATCACAAAGGAGACAAAAAGAGACAGGAACTGAGACAGGAACTGGTTAACACAGGTCATACAAAGCTATGCTCAGCCAAAGAATGAATGGCTGAGCAAGGTATAAGTAGGAGGAAGGACCAATAGGGAGAGGGGGAGTAACGAGGGAGCGGCCCCAGGGAAGATGGAGATTGGAAGGGAGAAACTTACCACAGCTGCGCTGGATATGCAGCTTGTGAGAGGTGCACGCGCATCAGGCCTGTGCGCCGCGCGGGAGAGGCACGCGCGGCCTCAGCATGGGGCGGGAACTCCCCCTGAGGGAGGACGTAAAAGTCCTCGGCCGTGCTCGCGCATGCGCGAGTTCAGTAGCCGCCGCGGGGAGCGGAGGGGAAGGAAGATCCCGCCCGCGGCGGCGAAGGGGGAGAGCCGGAGCGCAGGTAAGTGAGGTTGCGGGAGGAACCCCCTTAGGGAGAGGTGTTCCCCCGGACCTTACAGTTATTTAGTTTAACCCTTGGGCCAAAGCGTCGTAAGCCTGCATACCAACGTCAAGGTATAACCAAAAATGCAGGTCCTACACTACACTGTAAATCCTTCCATTTACCTCTGTATGAGGGGAAAGAACCATAGTAGGTCCTGTTCTTGCATCAAAGTGAAAAGACCTCCCAAGTTAAAAAGGTGAGGAGTGAGCTCTGGGGGGTCAATTGGATGTAGCATTGGGCACTCCTGTCTTTTGTTGTATAGATTTGCCACGCTCAGTAGCACTCTTTTTTGACATAAATATATTTTCTTGATGTGCTGGGTGTAGGAGTTTGAGCTAGCTGGGAATGTGTTTTAAACAATCTGTGGTATCTGCAGATTTTATTCTTAAAAATCCACCTGGATTGCAAACTTTGGAGGTTTTTGAATAATACATACGGATTGAAACTGGAACAATTTGTCAATGGATTGTACACTATGGAATGGATTTTTAATAGCTTATTATTTTAAAGATAAAACAGACTTAATTGTGAAAACATTCATTGACAGGATTATACAATTTTTGAGCGAGAAAGGGGGTGAGAGACTTTACAGCAATGTAAATACCTCAGGCAAAGTATACTCCTTGAAGACTGGGTTACTCTTGGACTTGGAATGAGAGAAATAACTCTGACAACCTGTATGTGTCACCCCAAAACCTTTCCTATTTAATGATTCATTGTATGTCTGCATACTTTAACGTTGCAAGGCTGAAAATTGAGGTGAGCTGCAGTTGAAGTAAACGAGGAAATGGAAAACGGCAAATCCAGTCTACAATTAGATAAGGAACAACATGTTTAATATACTCAAGATACTTTATTGTTAGAAATAAAAAGATCAGCATATGAGTAGCACCGTGGATAATACTGGACACATGATACATAAAGCTTGGCCCCATGCAGACACACTTACCAGAATTCCCTCCTACTGTCTCTATACGTTCTTCCTACCTACCAATTAGATTGTAAGCTCTTCGGAGCAGGGATTCCTTTTCCTAAATGTTACTTTTATGTCTGAAGCACTTCTTCCCTTTATGTGTTATTTGTACAGTTTTTTTATTTATATGATTGTCACGCGTATTACTGCTGTGAAGCGCTATGTACATTAATGGCGCTATATAAATAAAGACACGCATACATAGTACAGAACACATTAGTGTTTGTATGAGGTGTTCACAGGCCCTTCAACCTCAATCACTGCACATTTGCTTGATCAGTTTGTTGTTTAGGTAAAAGTCACAGAATATATTTTTGGGGAAGATTTACTAAGTGGCGGGTTTGTACTACAATGCACTTTCCAGCTTACATCATATTTCGTTGACTCAGTGCCGTTCCACAAGACACGGTCTGACAGACACAGTGTGGTGAAGAATTGTTCCTGAGCACATTTTAACGTAAGACAGTATTTGCTAAGTGGCAAAACCTACAAAGCCTTTCCTGGAACGTATCTTCTGAACCAGTAGTAATTTGTATGGCTATAAAGCAGCCTAACACCTTATTGTTTCTGTTTGACCGACAGAGGCTGCCCTGGTATTGGAAGAGTATCGCTGCGAGCGGTCCGATCCAGATGCATGGACCACACGCAGCATAACAGCATCAGAAATGTCTCTTAAGGTTTTTCAGCAATGGATCCGGAGATAGTATGTCTTGCCTAATAATGTATATATTATTTTGTAAGGATTTACATATGTTAATGTTTATTAATTTTAAATAAATATGATCAAATTAAATAATTTATATACTTTGATCATTGTAATGAAATGATTGGCTTTATTATATGAATTTCTCAACAATAAAAGCATGTTAAATGTTATAACACTCTCGTGAATCCTTCACTCCATTCCCCACACACACTCACCATATATACTGTATTCTCAATGGAACCATATAATTCAATAAATATACTGGTTTCACATAATATCACATTAAACACATTATCATACACAGCCTGCAGGAAATGTGAAGCCTGGGTTCCCTGCAGGCTTGGAGCTTGGTGTTGGGTGTGAGTCCCAGATGTTCCCAGGCAAATCCACCGGGAACCTGTTCTCTTGCTGGTTTTGGAACAGTGAGAGGGTGTCTGCTGCCTGCCTTTTAGAGCTCCTTAGTTTCAACCAGGAGTTCACAGGAGCACCCTAGCAGACCTTAAAGCTAGGGTGTGGTCTCTTATGGATGGAACGGTGGGGAAGATAACCTCTTCCCTCTCTCACAATATCCTACATTAAATGCCTATTGTGTTTTCCTGAACAGAAGACACCCTTGGACGTGTTCATTCCTGGACAGAGATGGCAGATCAGGAGTAGGAAGGTTGTGACTCCAATATAGAAATGTGCACATTTTCACTGAAGTTCACAAATTAGGGAAAATGTGTAGTTTCTGTTTGAGTGGAAAAGCTTTTAAAAAAAATGACCACGCATTCAAAGTCAATGTGAAAGGTCACCTTAGACTTTATATACTCTCTTTTACTGCCATTTATGCTAAATGGTGGCAAAAAGTGGTGACATTCTGGCAAAATTGTAGACATTTGGGAGAGCAATTACAAGTGTCCTTGGCTGAGGGGAACCCAGCCAGCCGGATTTGGAAGTTGGGTCTACCTGACAGGAATTTGGATGCAACTTGACTGTTCGATCCCTTTTCTTCTGCCAGCCCATGAAGAATCATGTGCTACAGGTAGCCCCCACCATTACTTTAAAGGCTGCCAGAAGCTACTGTACACCTATGCTTGACATGCTGCCACCCCCTTACTCTGTAGAACAAGCCAGGGCTCAAGTCTAGACCACGGGTTCTGGTTCTGGTCTAGTCATGGGTTCTGGGAAAGCTTTCGGTGGGCCTGATTGTTCGTATATTGTGTGATTTCAAAAACTATAACCTTGAAACCAGTAAAGTATATAAACGAAACATCGTCCAGTGTACTGGATGTTCATAATAGTTAAACATTAACCATACAGTACTGTGATATGTTAGCATTTAAGTTTTTATTCTGCTAAGAAGTATGGTTTATGGTTACTGCAATGTTCTTTATTTGGATATCTCTTTCAACTTACAATTAGCTTATTTGTACTGTATTTGTTTGTTTGCTAAATTATTGAGATGTTACAATAGAGCAGATGATTCTTCACGAGGAAAATTAGTCACACACTTGTGCGGTCCTGTGAAACTATTAAAAAGCAGAACAGGAATGATATTTAAATAGCTGCATGTTGTAGTGTTTTACTTTCACTCGGTACACACACTAATGAAATAGCTTCATTTAATGTATATTCCTTAGCAAATACTGTGAGTCATGGTACAGTAAATGATCAATGATGCCAAGTTCATGCATACCCACTACCCACCCCTCTAGGATGACGGCTTCACTGACTTTTTTCACGTTACTCACTTGCATATGACCATCCCCTATATGGGCTATATGCAGGAAAGATATATGTTATTTGGCTTTCCTTTTGATGTCAATCCATTATTGTTTGCAATACTCTGCCTATTAAATACTTACCTCTAAACAAGGAATCTGTACAATAGAAAGAAATGCAATACTGTTAAATAGAGCCATGACACATAGGATATAGTTACAGTGTCAATTAGAGTCAGACCATGTAACATTTCACATTCTTGGAGTTTTCCTTACTACAATGAGAATGTAAAAGATAGGTTACATGATGGTTCATAACTATATGACTGTAATGAAAGTGTATGTGTTACAAAGAGGACATCAAACAAAAAAAGTTTATGCGCAAGTTAACTTTTTTTTTTTTAAGTCTGTATCTGTATTTGAAATTAAAAATAGGCCTGAATAGCCGATGATCATATACACAATATGTTTGTAATTTAATTTAAAATAGGGTGTACTGTTTTTGTGTGACCTTATCTTACAAGCTGAAAGTACATGTTGCATGACTGTGTTACATTCTGCCATATGGAATTTTTGTTGTAATGTGCACTTTGGGTGTGTGTGTGAATGTAAATCCAGAGGACAAGCTTGTCTGTTTATCTTGTGTAAGCAAAATTATGTTTGCGCAACACTTTGAACCTCCCAAAGTAGCAGAATGCTGTGCCGAAAGCTGTAAGTGCAACAAGGTGCAACTTCTGTGCTATTGATCGTGGCAGAAGATGTTTTCCAGCAGATGCCTTCTGACTAATGCATTGTGGAAGGCATCTCAGAGGCCTTTCGATACAACATGGTATAACATATTAAGATGGCTTAGTAAATAGTGTGGCTGCTTCTTCTGGATCATGTTCCTTGCTATACCGCATTTGCGGTCTGAACCACCAGTTAGTAAATATGACCGTTATACCTGTCCTCAGCTGAAACACAGTGGCAAAAAAAAATAGCTACAGTACCCTCTCCCTCCCTCTCTCTCATCCTCAAATTTCAGGAATTCGGAAGCCGCCCCCTGGAATTGGGGGCGGATTTTCAGTGATAGAGAAAACACCCCCAGTCTTTTTGATACTGATCGACTGAAAAGAACTCAGCAATCTGTTTTGGATTTTGTCTCTCTCTCTCTCTCTCTCTCTCTCTCTTTTATAATTAATATTTCTTGTTTCATCTACTGTAGTGTTCAACAAGCTGCAATTGGAAGATAGGCAATTGAGATGTGAAAATGTTATTAAATAGACATCGTCCTCTAGCCTAAGATCTGTCAACTTTATTGTGTAACCCAGGGGTGCGCAAACTTTTCTGCTTGCGCCACCCTGCCGGCTCTTCTCCACCCTGCTCACTCCCCCCTCCTTACCAGCTCTCTGGCATCGGCGGCGTCATATGACATCACAACGTCATCTGACTCGCGTTGCCATTTGCCCTTGTGGCATCATTTGACGCCACATTGTCTTGGCAAAGCATCGCCTGAGAGCAGGTAAGAGGGCGTTACAGAGGCCTCGCGCCTCCCCCGGCATATAATGTAAATGTTGTGGAGAATAGCACAGGGCCTCTGTAAACGCTGTCCCCCCTCCCCCCATTACAATCCCATGCCCTCTAGTTTGCGCACCCCTGGTGTAACCAACAAGATTTGTGTTCAACTCTGATACTAAATAATATGTATTACATAAGCAAAAGCAAACACAGTTAGCTCAGAGTTTGTTATTATAGGTTATGCAGAATGACACAAGGGCAGAAGAGAAAAGCCACACCTCACCTGACACTGGCACATGACAGTCATAACTTAACCAGCATTAACAAACTTTCTTAAACAAAGGGAGTATGCTTCCAGTGTGATCATGATAAAGCATTTCTTTCTGTGATGTGTTAATTTATTACCAGTTCCTCTCTTCCAATAATATTTTAGACATTGAGCTTTGTTTACTCATTGACGTTATGCCTGATCCTAGCTGACCTAAACAAGATTATAATTCCAGTTTAACACAAGTTTAAAAAAAATCCTCAAAATGCAGGTCTTCTCTAGGACAGAGGTACAAAGTAGAGCTCTACTCACAAGTTCACAATGTAATTCTTCATTTGTTGTAACAGCCAAGAACAGAGGAGAAACAACGTTTAAAGTTTAACAAAGTTGTCATACATATGATAATGCTGAACTAAAGTTAACTAAAACTATTTCTTTCAGTAAAGACAGTCCTATGCCCACAGTGCCATACAGCATTTAGTTCTGTTGAATTTAATATTATCACACGTCACACATTCTGCCTAATTGTGTACAATTAAATAGTATGAAGGCTTTTCATTGTGTATTCAAATATGTATTTAGTAATGAGAATGGATTATATAAATAGTGCCTTTCTTTTCATGATCTTGATCTGGATTTTAATGCAGCTTCCACTATTGATTTATTTTCCACAGTGATTTTTGTCCTCTGTAAGTGATATGATATATCAAATCATTATAAATATTAATTCCCATTAATGGTCTTGCTCCTTTCTCTAGATATTGTTGTTTAGTGTCTTAATTTCCTCTCCATGTAATATCTGCTGTTTTTTAAACAACAGTAATACATAAGGACAATATCTAGAAAATCTTTAGGGCGATATATATTTCTTGGATTAGAAAGTAAAGGTAATAAAGAAGAGGCAGATACCCCAAAATGGGTCCATCACACCCATAAGGGCTACAGTGCCTCCTGCAGACGTATCTTGGTTGGCTTCCTCCATACCCCTCTCCAACAGGCTATTCAATGTAGGCAGGAGGATGGGAACCGACTGATATCTAGCTAGGTGTGTGAAAGGGGTGGGGTTTAGCAATTAAATACAAAAAAAGACAAAAAATACCCAAAGCTACATCCAATGTGACAAAATACATAGCTAAATACTTCAATGTTAGTATTCTCATGAGTAAGGATCATTTAGTTAAATATATAATAAGAAAAAAATGCAGCACCCAATTGATTTATGTGACCTTGAATTAAATATTAAGTAGAGTTGGCTGCTTTCCACAGGAGATGGCTCAACATCTCATAGAGCTACAGAAAGGAAAAAAAGGGGGACAAGTGCACGACTCAAAGTTTAGTATAAAAATATATATATTGGGTGAAGATATATATAAAATTCTGTTCATTAAAGCATGTCATGCAACAATCGGCATGGGTTTACCAAAGTCAATCCACATCTGTCATGGGGGAACAGCGTCGTCAGCTGCTGGATCTGATGACCATGGAACTTCTCTGAAACAGCTTCTTTTCTGGGTCAATGTAAACATCGTGGCCTCAGCAGGTAGAAGTTTTTTCCTCTCCACTGGAGCCGTGTTACAGAAGTATTTAAGGTGTCCAGGGCTTCCGGAGCAACGGAGCACCGGCACGGTGACTGTTGCCCTCCGATAGAGATGAGCAAACAGCTGTCCTGTTTAGCAGTAGACGGTGGCTTGTCACGTCACCGCTGCATTGCGAATGCAACAAGACGGCAGACGTGTACACAAATAACCTAACATTACTGCAAAGGGATTAAATAGCTGAATTACTACTACAAAGTTAAGGACTTGTAATTCTAGTCCACATCCAATGCGTTTCGTAGATATGAATCTACTTCATCAGAGAAGAAATTGTTCTAAACTTGTGCCGGTATTTAAACACCTTCGTGAAACCCAATTCGTCATAATAAAACAGTGGGATCTCTTCATCAGTTAAACGCGTTATAACTCGGCAGCCACTTCTCAGCATGACCAGTATGCAGGTCCTAACACTACCTGTGACAATTCTCATTTACCTCTGCAGTGGAGGGAGAATGGTCTTAGTGGACCTGCCCAGTACAGGTAAATGGAAAAACCTGCTACTTAAAAAGTGGGGAGGGGTGAACTTAAACCCAGGGAGGAGGGGCCACCAACCTCCAACCAACTGATACAGTTAAAATTAATGAACACACAAACTGCAAGCTCTAACCCCAGAACCCACCACATCATATACTGTATATTTGTGTCAGAAGGAGTGCTACTGAGTGTGGCCAAATGTATACAACAAAGGACAAAAGTACCCAATGCTACATCCAATGTGACAAAATACATAGTTAAATACTTCAATGTTAGTAGGCAACTTCTGCTAGTAGTAGACAAGCAGAGTATAAGGTCACAGCTTGGGTTGGGTGTTCGTCGCTGGTTAGTGGCCTTAATGGGTCCTCCGGGTGGCGGAAATGTTATGCCAGTCAGCTTAAGGGTGCCAGGAAATGCTAAAAACTCAGGCGTTGGCTTATGCGGCTGTGCCTGTGATTGAGTCCCAAGAACAGATTGGGAGCCAGTTTATACAGTTGGGCCTAGGCAGTCACAAGTGGGGGAGGGGGGATAAGATTAGAGCTTTCCAGAGTGAGGTGGTGTTAGACCAACTGGATGTGGCATAAGGGTCTTCCCCACACCCACTACCCTGCCCCATACCCGTGCAGGACGCACGGTTCATCTGCATACAGACTAGCGGGCTGGCTGACAGTTTATTTTTCAATGTTGTTAAAGAAATAAAACTTTAACTTTTTTACTTCCACAAAAGAATTGCATTGTCTTCTTTTTTTAAGTGGGGGAAAATTCAAAGGGTAAGCACTTGAAGCCTTTATAAGAACAAAATATTATTTAGTAACAAGACAAAAGAAGGCAGGATAGATTGGAAGCTTTTTGATTGGCCTGAGATGCTTACTTACCTGGAATAGCTAAACTGAACAAGTCAAGTATGAAAAAAAGGTCAATGGGACAGGAAGGAACAAACTAGTGTCATTTATAAGCAAGATGGCATAGCCCACATAAGCAATGTTACAATTATTAGATTTTAATATACAAACATTAGTTAATGCACAAACTTTAGTTAACGTGAGTACTGTAGTTAAATAAAAAACTACTGCTCAAGTAATATAAAATTGGCAAAGAAATGTAGAAACAGCCTATAAGGGAGAGGAAATCAGCAGTGGCTAAAAAAAAAATTGCACAGATTACCAAAATGTAAATAAAGTGCATGAAAATGAAATTACAGACAAAATGTTTGTAGTGTCTATCATGCAAACTCAGAAATCCCAAGCTTTTGTCCATCTCCTTATTGAAATTTGCAAAGATTTGCTTTTTTAGAGGTGATCAATACAGGCAGTCTTCGTTATCCAACGTTTCACTTTACAACGAATGGCATATCCAACGCTTTACAATGCAACCCTAAGGGCCGTTTTCCAATGCCTGAATGCGTTATCCAACGCTCACCGCCACTGATTAACATGGGACTTATTTTACAAAGGTTTCACTATCCAACGCTACTTCCAGAACGGATTCCGTTGGATAAACGTGGACTGCCTGCACCCAGATCCAGTAAGCCATATAGGGAACACATAGCTCTATGCACAAGCCGAGGAGCAAGTCCAATCTTTGCATGTATGCTATGCCTTTTATGAGCTTTATTAATAAATATTTAAGTTTCATATTTCAAGAAAATCCTTTTGTTGACGACATGATGCTGAACAGTGCTGAAGAGGTTTTATTATTAATGTTGGTAGAAAAAAGGGGGGTCCTCTGGCGCGTTGCTCTGCTTGTGGCTCCACGGCGTTTAAAGCATATAAGTGAGGGAGAGAAGAGAGGGGACCACAATAAGGGACCAACACAGTGATTATACACAGCTCTTCGTTTGATTAGGGAGGGGGGGAGGGAGTGGGGGTGTTAGGAGATCAATGGAGATTAAAAGGTAATGCTGAATGAAAGGAGACACACTTACATCAAAATATCTAATATCTTGGATTCTTCTACTCTTCTCCTTATATAGCTGTGTCTTGTTGAGGGTGAGGAAAAACCTCCTGGTATCCTCCTTAGCAAAAAAATATAAAGGGAAAAAAATAGTGCAATAAAATTTATTAACAATAGAGAAAAAGAGATTGAACACTTACAAGCGGCCGATAATTTCAGGCATAGAGAGGAGATGCTGCCAGACTCCACAACAGATCCCTTCCTGGGTTGGGGTGGTTTGTCCTGGCTGTTTCCCTGTTGGCAGATGGTTGCTGTGTTGATCTTCACTTCGGGTGGCTAGGGTTGAGAGTTTCCAAAAGCCCGTGCACAGGCTATGTCCTCCTCAAAACGGCCTGTCCCTCAGCATACTGGGTACACAGATACAGCTCCCTGCTCCGGTGCGCGTGCGCATGCGCAGACGGCGGGATCGCCGAGCCAAAGAATACAGGGGAATCAAGTCCTCACTACGGTGGCTTGTAATGGCCAAAAAACGTCAAACGCGTTTCGCCAATGCTTCCTCAGTGACGTGTGAGCGCACCGGAGCAGGGAGCTGTATCTGTGTATGCTGAGGGGACAGGCCGTTTTTGAGGAGGACATAGCCTGTGCACGGCTTTGGTTGGAAACTCTCAACCCTAGCAACCCGAAGTGAGATCCAACACAGCACCATCTGCCAACAGGGAAAACAGCCAGGACAAACCACCCCAACCCAGGAAGGGATCTGTTGTGGAGTCTGGCAGCATCTCCTCTCTATGCCTGAAATATCGGCCGCTTGTAAGTGCTCTCTCTTTTTCTCTATTGTTAATAAATTTTTTGCATATTTTTTTTTCCCTATATTTTTGCTAAGGAGGATACCAGGAGGTTTTTCCTCACCTCACAAGACACAGCTATATAAGGAGAGGGTAGAAAGAATCCAAGATATTAGATATTTTGATGTAAGTGTGTCTCCTTCTATTCAGCATACCTTTAATCTCCATTGATCTCCTAACACCCCACTCCCTCCCCCCCTCCTAATCAAACGAAAGAGCGGTGTATAATCACTGTGTTGGTCCCTTTTGTGGTCCCCTCTCGTTCTCTCCTCACTATATGGCTTTAAACGCCGTGGAGCCACAAGCAGAGCAACGCGCCAGGAGACCCCCCTTTTTCTACCAGTATCCATAGAGGTTGGTGATAACACCTCTGAGGACTCAGGCTGCGGAACTGCATTGTGCCAAGGCAGGAGCCATATACTGAACAGTAGGATAACTCTTTTTTGGGCAACTTTCTCTCTCTCTATTATTTAATGTTGAATGGAGTTCAATCCTACCTAATGGAAAGATACCTACATTACAAGGTTAGGAATCAGATGTCAGCCTTTCTATGATTTGAAATATGACTGACTACTCTAGACATGGTAAATGTTCGTAACGGTTATTGCAGGATGTAATTTGATTTTCTCATATCTTAAAATATGCATATTTAGAAAATATTTGAGTACTGATTTAAGTTTTCTTTACCAAATTGTTAAATATGATTTTTCACTGGACCCTTTGCGTGTATACGTTAATAAAAATAGTTATCATGTAATCGAATGCAATGTTTATTACATTTTTAAATATTTTTGAATTGGTTTACATTGAAGACAATCACAATTCTGAAGAGTATATGTTACTGAAATATGTATACAACCATTTAAATGAATGAATGTGTTGGACGACGGATGGGCGGGCCAGGGGTCAAAAAGGAAATCCCCCTTTTCCCCGGGCCGGTCAGAAATTGAACATGTTAGCGGCGGCGGAGAGAGGTAGGAAGGATCTTTGTGCAGCAGCTCACCGACTCCGGCCACTTGGTGGCAATGCAGAGCTCACTTCATAGCTCTCCTCTCCCTAGCTGGCGCCTCTGAGTTTCTCCTATACAGTGTGCTGGCAATGGGAAGGTAAGTGTATAAATGAATGTACTGTGCGGACCACGTTTAATCCTACCACTACCCGGCATTTGTTTCGGGGTGTTTTCTTTTGCAGCGAACTTGGCCGCATCTCGGCCGCGCGCCAGGCCATCTTCCCGTCAACGCTAATGGCGCTGAACAAATGAGCAGGCGCGCTGAACAATGGAGCGCCTGCAGCTGCGCCCGAAACTTGCGCCGAAAGTAAAAAAAAAGCCTGCGTCTGCACGCGGTTAAAATTCCACACGGAGAAAGCCACATTCGGTTAAAGGCGCGGCGCCCACTGTATATGTGTATACATTATGTGTGTGTTATATTATATATATGTTGTGATACAATCACACGTCTCTAGGGGTGATAGAATAGGGCGAGCTATGGGATCTTTCCAGTGTACAGAAGTTAATCTCCCTAGACAAGCCAGCAGCTGCAAACTGAGCTGGCTGAACTCTTGATTGCACATGGAGTTTTACAAGTCAGAAAGTGACCTACACACTGAGAGAGACTGCTGTCCCAGAGTACGGGGACAAAAGAAAGAGTTCTCCCAGCTGTGGAAGCTGGCGAAGTCCCTAGCGCTCGCTGGACAGTGGTCTCAGGGTTGTTAATCCTTGGAAGATGAAGGAAGAAAACGTGAGATCGTGGCTGAAGAGGAGGATTCTGTCCTTAACATTGGAATACGGAGGAGAGATTTGCAGCTCTGTGGGGCCTGACGTCCCTAGGAAGGAAGGACGCAAGGACCACGCTGAAAGTGGGGGGACGTATGCTCAATAACCTTGGCAGGAGTAACAGATAAGAGAGACACTAATTGCTGTGTGCAGAGACTGTAATGTTTAGCTATAATAGTACCTGTTTGGGTTGGTAACAGTATACTTGTCCATTCAGTTAGTAAGGCTGAAGTGCTGTATAGTTAGTCTCCTTATTTTGACCTTAAAGAACGGTGGGGCTGTTAGTGTATTATTAACACCTGTACAATAACCCCCAATAGAGACAATATACCTTTCTGCCTTATCGGAATAGCCTACGCTGTCTCCGTGAGGACATCACAACGTATATATGATGTTTGATATGTACGAGCAGTGAATAGATGTGGTGTGTTGTGTTTGTGTGTGTGTGGTGTATAGACTGTATATTTGCATATTACAGTATGTGTGTATAGATTGTACTATATGATATATGATGGTGTGTGTAATAGATGGATATTATGGTGTGTGTGTGTGTGTTATAGAGCATATATGATGTTGTTGTCTATAAATAACAGACATTTATATCAATACATAATAAGTACATAATGGTATACGGTATATGGTAATCCCCCTGTTGGAGCAATCCACACACTTGAACTGCCCCTGGCAGTTTCTCTTAATGTGCTATGACCATGTGACTGTGATGGACATCCTGACTACCTGTACATAGTGAGAAGGCTTGTGTTAGTTAGAGGTGGGACGAGAGGAGCGAGAAGACAATATAAAAGGGGGGCAACCATGATGCGATCCGATCTGCACGAACCAGAGGGCTATTTGGGTTATGTTCCAAGGATTTCGCGAACTGACAGCACGAGCACTGTGTGCCCAGTAGATGGATCGAAGGATTCCAGTCAGGAGGGTGTACGGTCGAGCGCCGTCGGAGTGGAACCACATGGCTACAAAGGACATGTGAGAGCATAGTGTTCAACGACACAGGCCCTGCTACAGTTTTGTAACAACGACCCTTGACCATCACAAGCACAACATCCAAGGATTGTGACTCCGTAAAACATACGTGCAGAACATAAACTGACAGTGTTACTTGAACTTGAATCTACATCATTACTGTAAATTGTATATCATCTGCCAAGGAAAACTGGTTGTTACATGTTGACCCAAGGGGATAGACACAAGCCGTTTGTAAAAACCACATATCCTGCTGTTTTCACGTGTCGCTGTATCTGAACTTAGCCACAAGGTGGCAATCCGTAATATTCTCGGGACTCGGGCACCCACCTCAGCAATGGTTGTAAGAATGAGGGAGGACGGGAAAAGAGGGGATGTGAACCTATCATCGGTATATATATATGGCCTCTGGCCAATATGATGGTACGTTGTACTGTCACATCAGGCCTATGCCAATCTCGATTGGTCCCGTGGAACGCCTCGCCCGACCCCGCACGCTCTCAGTGGGCATGCGTTGTGCCTATGGAACATCCACATTACCCAAGGTAGCCCACATCTTAAAAATTCACAGGAGCTTTGGAGACATCACAGCAGCGTATCCCGCCTTTCTCACAACAACTAACCCCAGGCAAGATTGGACCCCAGCGCAGATTCCTCCACCTGTAGACCTACATATCCACTCTGTCACCCCTCCGCTGCTCCGCCATCACCCTCCCGCCCCGCGCAGGCCAACTGTCACCGAACCGCCCGAACAGGGACATGACCAAAGCACGGCGGGGGCGGCACAGAGGGCGGCAGGCCACGGTGCAGGTTCTCCGGGGTCGAGGCTGTACTGTCGACTGTACACTGGCCGCGCCTCTCCTTGTCCCTCCACACACCCCTCCTCTACCGCACGGCACTCACACCTCCCAAACTTGCGCCTCTTAACTCCTTTGTGTGTGC
Organism: Ascaphus truei; assembly: GCA_036426205.1. Classification (NCBI taxonomy): domain Eukaryota; kingdom Metazoa; phylum Chordata; class Amphibia; order Anura; family Ascaphidae; genus Ascaphus; species Ascaphus truei. The sequence continues at coordinate 43,214,318 of CM071567.1, read as the reverse complement.
AGTAGGACACTGTATTTTGTGTGTGATGTGTGTGTGACATGGGGGTGAACTTGGTGTGTGACTGTGTGTGTGTGGACGTGTGTGTGTGTGTGTGGTGTGTTGTGTGTGGGTGTTGTTGTGTTGTGGTGTGTGTGTGTGTGTGTGGTGGTGTGTGTGTGTTGTGTGTGTCGTGAGGGCCATCTAAGTGTGGTGGGGAGCCGGCAGGCATGATGTCCATGCACAAGGGGGTGGACTGACTCTATGTGGAGGTGGCATAGGGGGGTGGGAGCTCATGTAGGTGCAATGGTGCGGGTGGGGAGTGATTGAGTTTCAGGGGGGAGTTGATGTGAGTGGGCAGGGGGCGAGGGTCGGGTTGACATGCAGGGGGAGAAGGAAAGGATGTGAAGTGCAGGGGGGGGGAAGTTAGAGGGTGAACTGCAAGGCGGCGGGTGTTGGGGGACATTGGGGGAGAGGTGTGTGAGGCGGGGCAGGGAGGTGAGACCCGCAGCTAGGTGGCGCGAAGTGCAGGTCATGGTGGAGGGGGTGGATGAGTTGTTGTGTAACACGAAGCGATGTGAAGAGGGGAGAAAACGAAGCTGGGCAAGGGGATGAATGGAACTGTGACCGTGGGCCAGCCAGCTGTGAAGGGGGGGTACCATCCCGGGTCTAATGCTCTCCGGGTTCCTCTGCAGCGTAGTGTACCTAGATACTATATCACACAAGTGGTGCGACGTACAAATCACCCCAAAAAGTCACTCGCACGCAACAAAAATATATGCGATCCGAACCTGTCTCTAGCCTCCCCACACTGCCGCCTGCTTAAAAAATCAAGATCAACAATCAAATTGAAACATCCTAGAAGAACAACATTCCGTTTTTTGACATATAGTTCTTTGATTGTATTACTTATACTTACAATTAGCTCTCTTGTTAGTCTGTGTGTGTGTTAATTTATGTGATCTGCCTGAGCGCGTCGTACGTCATTTGTATCTTCATATAGCAGCGACGAGTCCAGCCACATGAGGCGGGACATCTAGACCGCTCATCTTCCCCCCACATGTTATATGGTTGATAGTGAGGTGTTTCTACCTGTCTCTGGGTTAGGCGGCGATTCCCGATGTCTCTGTGTGAACGTCTGAGTCAGACGGTGGATCGATAAGGTAGAGTATAGGTTATTTCGGTGTCTAGGTACAGGGCAGGTAAGATATATACGGTGTGAAGGATCCTAGGCCCATGAGTGTTTGAGAGAGAGACAGGAGTTGGTAGACTAGAGCGGTACTACATCTAAGAGGCAAGAGCAATAGCAGAGTTCGAGCGACTACAGACGAACTGAGAGATAGCGCGGAGGAGCGACCAACACGAGGAGCCGAAAGAGAGAAAGAGAGAGCGCACACAAGAAGTAGATAGAAGACTGTGCCACAGTTCAGTCATCCGTACCTACACCACGCACACACTCTAACACTACACACACACATGACACTCTCTCATCACCACACCACGGGACCCATCATGACAACACCACTGAGAGACAGACAACACCACACACTACTGACATACACACAACAACTCATCAGACACAGCCTCACACTTGACACCACACACACACAACACAACCACTACACTGACACACTACACCACACACACCACTCTGAACACCACCCCACGATCACACAACAACACACGCACCACACGCCACAGGCACTACACATCACGACCACAGCACACCCCGCTCCTACTCACACAACTCCATCAGTTCTGCACTCATCACACACAGCCCGCGTACTCACCACACACCCCTTCAGCTCACACCACGCTCCACTCATTACACCTCTCATTCACCCACACCCCGCTCGTCATGACAGCACACACCCTGCCACTCAACACAAACAGCCCTCTCACTCACACACACACACTCCGTGACACACACACACTCAGCACACTCTGACACACACAACACACATGACACTATCACCAATCTGACACATCACACCACACACACAGCACTCATACCACTCCTCACACTCCCCACACAAAGGACGCCCTCATACTCACGAACGCCTCCACGCCTCATCACTCACCACCAAGCACACTCACACTTCACTCTGTCTATACACTCCGTCTCACAACACACCACAGCGTACACACACTTACCAGCAACATACACGAGGAGTCGGAGTCCCATTCACCAGAGGTATGTGGCATCTGGGGCCTGGGCGGGTGACATCGAGGTCTGGACGGTGACATTGGGAGACTTGGGGGGCTTGCCTGGCGTGGTACATTGGGGGCCTGCGGGGACAATCGGGCGATCATTGGGGGGCCTGCGGGGGAAATCGGGTGATATGGGGGCCTGCGGGGGACATCGGGCGACATTGGGGGGCCTGCGGGGGAATGAGTGTAGATGTGGGGCATGGGGGGACAACCGCACTGCCACACACCAAACACCCTGATGGAAACGTGGCCGGACCGGTGACGCGCTGGATCCACAGCCAACTCAGCTTGCACGTGTGCGCGCACACCCCCCCGGCTGACATCCATGGGGACGGAAGTCAGAGCAGCCAGCCTGCTTCACTGCTCCCATTACCCTGCTCAGCCGCGGGTGCCAAGAGAGCGTCGGGACGGAGGGGAAGCGATGCCCACGTGCTCCTCCGCCCCTGGCGAAAGCAGGGGCAGGGACAGAGGAGTAGGGGGGGAGGGGAAAGAGAGGCTGACCCCATGAGGTGCCAGCCGCCCCTCTTCCCCGCGTCAGAACCAATAAGGAGAGGGATTTTTTTTTTTTTTTTTTAAATTAACCTGAGCAAGGAATACATAGAGCCACAACGGCTCGCCAGTGGCCTAAATCCACTAGCCACGGGTGTGGTTTAATTAATTGACGAACACTGATATATATATAGATAGATATATATATATATATATATATACACAACACACACACCACAAATATAATAATCACCCCACAGTATGAAGTGGTGTGGTGTGTATATGTGTATTACATCTCCCTGCCCAGCTCCTAGGAGGTTTACATCAATGTTGGTGTTGCTGATGCTCAGGATGCAATACACTTGGGTCTTTGTGCAGGCCTATGCAGGCTGGGCATTGTACAATGATGGGCGCCAGTACTTTAATAATCAAACAGCAGTTTATTATCTGCATTACTCTTCATATGTAATATAGCTACTAGTTAGTTACATAGTAGATGAGGAGTACAAAAAGACATGCTCCATCAATTTATTTATTATTTTTTACAATATTTACAGGAAGTAAATAGGAATTTTTTTACCAGGAGGCTTCAGTCCTCACGCCAATTTAGTCGACGATACTGTACGTTATCCTATAGACGTACTTACAGTATAATGATTCAAGAGAAAGACAAACAAAAAAAACCCCAGTGAAATATTATCCAATAGAATTTCTCACCAAGGGGAGAAATAAATTCCTTCCTGACGCCAAGAATTGGCAATCAGATTACTCCCTGGATCAACATCCTTCAAATGTTTATACCAGAGGTCCCTTGTATTTCTAGAACATGTCTTGGGCCTTTATGCTGTTAGTGTGGCTTTCCTAAGGCACGTCTCTATAGTGCCGGCGTGCTGTGCTGGCCGTGCGCGTTGGCTAAAGCCGTGCGTGCGCGCGGAATTTTATGTTTGCTGACATCAGTCGCCTTCTATAGAAGGGCCCGCGCGCGCGGCAGGGAGAGGGAGCACGACAGACATGCCGAAGCTAGGAGTGAAATTCATCTTTCGCGCCGCTACCCGGCTCTGAATGTATGTAATGTGTGTGTGTGTGTGTGTGTATGTATGTATAGTGTGTGTGTTGTGGTGTGGTGTGTGTACTGTATTTTGTGTGGTCCACAAAACTCTATATTTTTTTATTTTTTAACAATAGTTTTTTTTATATAATTAAAAATTAGCACATAACACACACATCACTACACACCACACAACACACACACAACACACACACACCACACAACCACACACACACACACACACACACACACACACACACACACACACACACACACACAAACACTGTATTCTCACACAGTATTCTTACGAAAAGCATGCGGCACGTGCACGCGCGCCGCAAGGCCGCATGCTGTATATAACAGCCCTTAGCTGCGCCCATCTCTGCCTGCTAGGAAGGTGCTGAGGATTTGTATGGTGTGGTCTGTTTGTAGAATCCCTCTTAGAGCAGTTCAAGCTTTCGGACCAAGAAAACAATAGCCTAAGTTATGCAAACAGGCTGAGTGAGCAGATCATACTACAGTACGTGTATAGTTAGAGAATATTGTAGAATTGAGATTCTGAAAACAAGTAGATTGCACCTAAAACATTTTCAAGGAAGGCAAAAATAATGTTATTTTACTGAAAATTATATAGACAACTATTTGTAGCATTTAACATTACAAGGATTGTGTATCATGGGACTAAAAAAAACATTTTATGTCAAATTGAAGGTGATTTAAATATTTTTAAAATACTGTCAAAATAGTCTATCATTTGGGTATTTCTCAGATTTATGTGATGCACATGAATTTATCAAAAACTGCATCTTTGTGCTATTTAACTCAATATTTTAATATCAAACTTTTGACAAGTCTGATTAATGTCAAGTGCCAGACAACACACGTATTTAACATGTTTTAACAGGTTTATTTTCTTTTTTAATTTAGAAAGTGTACAGTATGAGCTGGTGACAAAGTCTGAGATACAAAACAGAGCTACCTACTTTTTATGGTTGTCGGATAATCTGTATTTCCAGTGTTTATGAGAGACAAAGGAAATGATGCTGCCTAGGCTTGGGAAATGCTTATTCTTCAGACGAAGGAAGCATGAGAGAGTCAGCGAGAGCTTAATTTAGCACAACAGGAAAAACAACACTGTCATTTGCTGCCAGTTGTCAAAATCAACTTCCACTTCCTTGCATATGCATATCATCATATTACAATGCACGTTCACCTGTGTAAAATACAATATTTATTTATTTTTGGTCACGATAAAGGACTCGATGGGAAATGAGTTATATTTAACATGTTTACTGTCAAATCACAGTACGTGCAGTAAAAAGCATACACATCTTGAGAAAAACCTTCTTTCCTTAGATGAGATATGTCCAGGATTTAACCTAAAACCATTGGTAGTAAAAATGTCCCTAAAATGCCCTAGAGGTTTCATTTCGCCTCTTGTTTTAATAACCTGTGTCATACGCCTTGATCCTACATCTATATAAAATGCTATATTTCTCAACAAACATACAGAAGCCATCACGAACCATGGGAATTCAAAATAGCAAACATCCCGGCAGGCACTTTGTGAATATAACGTGCTATATTAAGATCATAGAGCTAATGAGTCAGTACTGCTGGGAAGCACGTTACCTTGTCACACTTTTATGGCGTGGAAAGCGTCCAATTCATTAAGAACAGTAGGCGGAGTTAATGCAGCTGTTTATTAGTGAGACAAGAATACAATTTAAATGCTGATAAAATATATATCTCTTGGCAGCCTAATACAGTATGTATATTTTACCACACATTTCAAACCACTGATTATAGGCTTTGTTATCATCCATTTATAGTGACTAATATGGTTTCAAACTCACGTTTGGCATGGATGAAACTAACCATTTGAAGGCAACCGGCCCCTCTGCTTGAATATATCAAGAGCTGTTACTAGTTGAACCTAAATACAAGCGACCCTGACAATACAGAAAAGAATAACTTAATAAAATAATAAGACATTGATAACAACTTAAGTGGTGTCTTAAAGACTTATTCAATGGTATATAACAGAGTTTACGTATAAAGCAGCAATAAAGTCCTACTAAAAGAATGCATTATTTTTAAATGCTTTGGAAACAATTTGTTCTGCTATGAAAAGCAGTATGATAGACTAATCCTGGGAGAATATATTAACCAAAGAATGACATGCGCTGTTCCTTTGCCAGAAGGATATGCATCATCTAAATTCAAAAATAACTGAGAGCAATGATCCTTGTCATTGCTGAAGTGAAATACAGGCTAAGTAGGAATTGGGGGAATACCATCCCATCTAGACAAACAAGTAATTGTTTTAGGAAATGTTTCTTACTACAAACACAAAGTGGGAAACTAACAAGTACCAAGAAACTACAGTACTCAGAATCCCCTAATAGTAGATCACATGGACTTGCAAGGAACTACTGCCAGTAAATTGTCCATTCACCTCAAAGGAGTTGACCAGAAAGAAATTGGGAAGTGTGACAGAGTTTCACTGGGTAAATATCTTAGGCACAGGATAGAGTGGGCTATTTTCTTGGGTAAACTCCTTCCACGGTATTTGGGTGCCTCTAATCCAAGAAATAACGTTGTAAGTGTAATACACTGCCCCCCCCCCCCCCCCCTCAATCGCAGACAGGGACCATGTGGGAAAATCTACATATACTGTATTACCAGGTGTGCAATACCTGTCAGGCTCACAGGAGGCCTGAACCTCCACTGATGGGAACCTGGGGTGTATCCTGGAATGTACTTACAGTGCCTCCACCTGTGCAGGATCCTAGAATGTAGAATAACCCCTGACACAAAATCTCATACACAGTAACCACATACACCAGAGTATATATGTAAACAGTTTACTGTATATGCAGAACAGAACTATAACATTAGCAACGGTGTCACTCTGTAACACTAATAGTACAACAGCCCAGTCGCCTCGCAGGGCCTTCACCCCACACCTTATTCTCCCCCAACACCGTGTACCCAGAGTCCCAAGAGTCCCACAACCCCACCCAAGTGTGAGACAGCGCTGCTCACTAGATGAGGTGTATAGTTGGTGCACTTGGAGTATACCTGCCCTGGGCTCCTGCACCCGGGTACAGCAGAACAACAGAATGAGGATCCGTCTGCATCCAGCGCTGAAGCATCAGTGATGGCGTCCTCCTCCAAATAGGATGGTCTCCCTCTGGATGATCCCACCATACAGATAGTCTCTTTGAGTGGTATGTCTGGTCCCAGACCACACTTGTCAGGGTCTTGCAGAACTGCAGCTGTGTCCCTGAACTTACAGGAACTAAAGGGGCAGGGTCCCTACCTAAGGGCCTGTCCCTATAGCAACCAAAATCTATGGTATGGCTCAGGGCCTATCTGGGGCCTAGGGGGGTAACCTGGCCTAGTGCAGGGGCTACTGCTCCCTGCACATACAACCTCCCCTAACCTGCTCCCAGCTCTGACTGATTTCCTGACTCCAGCGCGCAACAATATATCCCCTTTGCAGCAGGAGAATCTGTAAGCCCTATTGGCTGTAATGCAGCAGGTGATATGGGTGAAAGGGCAGTCCCTAGAGGCTTCTGGGTAATGTAGTTCCTTTAGAGCCTCTACTCTATTGGCACTGCGTGCGCTATCTTTACTGCGCATGCGCGATCCTGTAATGGCCGCCGCTTGCAACTGCACATGCGCAAACTTGTAATGGCCGCCGCTAACTCTCCTGCACATGCGCAAGCTCAGGTAGGCCCTCCACTGTGACTCTCCGCATCTGTGCATGCGCAAACCACGCACCAACCGCAACATGGCTGCCGGACACCTTCTGCTCATGTGCGACACTCTTCGCATGCGCGAGCACATTGAACATGACGGCGCCATGCCGCTGGGAGCCCCCGGTGATGCAATTGCCCCCACAGCTTCCCAACATGTCACGGGGGTCCCCGCTACTGAGCGCAGATAAGGGGGCCCAAGGGGAACCCTGCTACACTAGTAAACATTGAAGGATGATTCTCTGTGAGATATTTCTTGGACACTTGTAGTGCAAACATCATGGCACTTCACTAGGTTCCACAGATCACACCATACTGTATACACAAAAATGATCAATGAAAAAACTTGCTTTATCAATTACAAACAATTGCAGCGATGTATAAAGAATATAAAGAATAGTTGTTGTTTTTTTAATGATTTTAAAGAGTGAAAAGCATCTAAAAATCCACCTCTCGCCCTAAAATCTTTAGCAGCATATTTTGGGTACATAATTATTCAAGTCCTTACAATACATGTTTGGTGCATGTTTACTTATTTTTTCAGGGTGTGCTTCATGTCCATACATGTAAATGTATTAGGAATTGTTTTTCTCTACTTTAACAAGAAAGAGTAGCGCATGCTTGGAATGTATTATTACAACAAATAATTGGCAAATGTGCGCAACCGACAACATCTATACTCTGCCTATATCGCTACTCCTCTAGCGTTGAGGCACAAACTGCACATCACATCAAAATCGGTTTTATACATTAACGCACAATGATGCATGAATTTCCTACTGTTCTCTGCGCCCGATTTGTGGCAACCTTACTTTTAGCAAAGCTGTATACATAGTCTTTAATGTGCTTTATAAGTTACACTATTGCAAAAATACATCAACATTATCAGTGAATATATCCTATTTTCAACATAATATTTCAGAAGAAAATCAGGGGTTCTTTTAGCTGTGATTACCATCATTTTTTTTAAATCGTGTCAATAAAACACTTTTTCCCACGGTGGATGATTTATGCTGGAATGTGATATAAGTAGATCCTCACACAAAGCTAATTATATGCCCTTGCATGAGCAAGTTATTAATAGCATTGTACTGTAGCAGTCCAACAGATTTGACTAGGGTGTACCATGTTCCACCTAGAGAATTCAAAATGAAACACCTATCATTACAATGCAAGTAATGGGATTATAACTTCAACAAACTTTCAATGGAATGTGGTTTTTTTATGCTAAGAGAAGAACCTGGCCTCTGAGAATATGCTACTAAAGTATGTGCTGGATCAGACTGATGATCCTAATCAGACACGTTATATAGTGTACAGTATGTACTGATAGGGAGATTGACCAAAAATACACAAGAAGAAGCTTGAACATGCCATTTATGTATTTTATTATGTACACTTTTTTATATTATATACCTTAGGAAATATCAGACGAAGACTGGCGCAAAATAAACAAACTTTTTAATACCCTTAAAAATGTGATACCATGAAAATGCACTTTATAGCACTGTTCATTATTCAACAACAATTGTTGTTAAGTGATGTATAAATTATGTTATGACCTTTCTGAGATTATGGATGAAATGGACCTTAGAGGGTTAAGTCTCCCAATTTTCTTTAATGAATATGTCTCTATTTTTTGCACTAGCTTTTTCCTACTTTTACAGTCAGACGACTTTAGTAACTAGACCCCTCAGTCTTTATGGAATCTTGTGTTATTAAATAGAAGTTAACCAATTAAGATTTTTATACACAGACGGGCCCCGGTAATGTGGGGGGTTCCAATTCTATGGTCCCGCCGCAAAGCGAAAATCGCCGGAAAGCGGAACCGGTATATTGCTGTCTTCCTATGATATTTGTGCTCCTATGTGATGTCATTTTATCTTCACATTTTGCGACTTTATATTTATGTACTGTATGATACATTTTTATGTGTTTTTTATTATTAAGGTACAGCATATTAGAAAGATTAATATGAGTAGGAATATAGGTATTCCTAGAGCATGCAGTTTAATCTTATTTATACAACAAAAAACAAACAAAGATGCCCAAAGCTACTTCCAATGTGACAAAAATTCACATTGCAATACCTATATGTTCTCTTGAAAAAGGGTCATTTAGGGCTTGGGCCTAGGCCAGGATGCAATACATGTAGCTTCTAATTTGGATTGACATGAAGCGAGCCTTTCTTCAGACACGATGTGTCCCACATAAGTGACAGATATCCGGCAGAACTCAAATTTTTCCAGGGACAGCTTCAGTCCACACTCACTTAGTCGGTCTAGTACCTTCTGGAAGGGTTCCGGTCCTGCGTTTGGCTGGAACTCACCCTTACATGACTTTAGAGGTTCAGGCAAATCTCTTCCTGAACTGAGCAATTGGGATCAGCTGTTTCTGAACTCACACTCCAGTTGCCTTGTTGCTGCCTTCTGTGCACCTCTGCCCCTATTAGCTGTCCGTGCTATTTAGGATCAGCCTTTCCACCAGGAAGGGGCTGAGCATAATTCTTGAATTCATTCTTTTGTAACCTGTGCTTGTCACAATCATCTCTGCTTGGCCTGTCTTAGGCTTTCCTGTGCTGAAGTGCCTCTGCTAAAGCGCCTTTGCTGAATCCCCTGTGCTACAGCTTCACTGTTCCAGTGGCCTGTCTGCAGTATACCCTGCATCATGAGGCCTTCATTGCTTCCAGTACCTACCCTGCTTCAGGAAGCCGCCACTGTGCTTAAGCGCCTGCGCTGGATCTCCTACGCTACAGCTTCACTGTTCCGGTGGTCTTCCTGCTTTGAAGTCTCCAATCCCAGAGGCCTCAGTGGGCTGCAGTCCCTTCACTGCAGCCTTCCCTGGTATCGTCCCCAGTCTGTAATCTCGACCATCGTCTCTGTGCTGAAGTGCCTGCACTGGATCTCCTGCGCTACAGCTTCAATGTTTCGGTGGCCATTCTTGCTTTGAAGTCTCCTTCTTCCATAGGCTTCATTGGGCTGTAGCCCCTATGCTAAAGCCTTCCCTGATGCCCACCGCAGCCTGTGACCCTGACCATCACTCCTATGCCACCTGCCTTGACCCCAGCCTGGACTATGTTTACTCTGATCTCTCCAACCCCGACCCGGCTAACCACGGCGACGGAATACGCAATCTGAACCCAGCCTCGAGGTCTCAGGCCGGTGTTTCTCTATCCCCCCCCTGCGGTCCGGTCCTAGTTTGTGGCAAGCACGTCCGCTACACCTTCATTAGACAGGCCTCATGCTCTTCCAAAGTCCTCCCAGAAACTGTCATACAAGTATACTAGCACCTCCAGCATGTTCAATATATATATTTTAACTCCGCTATAACGACCTTTAGTATATCTAGCTCTACTCTACATACAAGAGAGATACTGTAAACTAATAGAAACAATTTTCATGGTATCTCCAATTACAAAGGTAAATAGATGTAATTAGCAGTGATGTATACAAATTCATTTTACATCTTGGCCTCTTCCTGTAATTGCTCGGAAATTACAAATATGCTGGATTTTATTAACAAGACTTCCTCAGGGAGCAATTAATTTTAGAAAACTCTCATAAGCCAAATATATATTTTTGTAAAGTACAGACATTTGCCTGTACAACTGTCATTGACTATCTGAAAAAATGGTGATGTTCTCATTTGAGACTAATACTAATACTTTATAAATAAAGACATACATACATACATACATTCATAATTTTAGTTCTATTTAGGGTCTGCAAATAATTAATGCCATATTGCTAAGCAGTGCTAAATCATAAAAAAAATGTATGTTGCCGTAAGACACTTTACATTTATTTATTTATTTATTTATAAAATATTTTACCAGGAAGTAATACATTGAGAGTTACCTCTCGTTTTCAAGTATGTCCTGGGCACAGAGTTAGGACAAATAATACATGGTTACAAATACAGTTACATAAATGAACAGGGTATACATTATATATAAGACAATGCATGCAGAGTTAAAGAAAATATATATTATGGGCGAATGAAACAGTTACAGACCAGATTAAAATGTGAGACAGCCTTAGATTTGAAAGAATTTGAACTGGTGGTGGATGTGAGAGTCTCTGGTAGGTTGTTCCAGTTTTGGGGTGCACGGTAAGAGAAGGAGGAACGGCCAGATACTTTGTTGAGCCTTGGGACCATGAACAGTCTTTTGGTGTCTGATCTCAGGTGATTAAGTGCTGCATGTGGTAGGGGTAAGGAGCTTGTTCAGATAGCTGGGTAGCTTGCCCATAAAGAATTTAAAGGCAAGACAGGAAAGGTGAACTTTGCGCCTAGACTCTAGTGATGACCAATCTAGTTCTTTGAGCATTTCGCAGTGATGTGTGTTGTAGTTGCATTGGAGAACAAAACGACAAATTGAATTGTAGAGGGTGTCAAGTTTGCTACGGTGGGTTTGAGGAGCCGAGCCATATACTATGTCTCCATAGTCAATAATTGGCATTAGCATCTGCTGTGCGATACGCTTTCTGACCAGGAGACTTAGAGAGGATTTGTTCCTGTAAAGTACCCCTAGTTTGGCATAGGTCTTGGTTGTCAGGGTATCAATGTGCATTCCGAATGTTAAGTGGGAGTCAAACCATAAGCCCAGGTATTTAAAACTAGTGACAGGGATTAGGGTGGTGTTAGCGTTGGTTCTAATCTGGAGCTCAGTCGCTGGAAGCGTTAAAAATTTAGTCTTGGTCCCAAATACCATTGTTACAGTCTTGTCAGTGTTTAAAAACAGTTTATTTTTGGAAATCCAGTTTTTGAGTCTCAAAAAGTCAGACTGAAGTATGTGTTCAAGGTCAGAGAGGCTATGGCTGTGTGCATATAGGATTGTGTCATCTGTATACATGTGTATTGAGGCTTCCTTACAAGCTGTGGGAAGATCATTAATGAACACTGAGAAGAGTAGGGGCCCCAGAACAGAGCCTTGCGGGACACCACAGGTGATATCCAGGGTGTTGGAGTTAGAGCCTGAGATGGACACATGTTGGGATCTTCCTGATAGGTAGGACTGAAACCAGTTTAAAGGATGCTTCCCTATTCCAGAGCTCTAGAGTTTGTTAAGCAGGATAGCATGATCAACTGTATCAACTATGTATGACACTAAGACCTGGAAACATCAAACTCCGTTAAAAGTGCACTAATATGGCATTCCGGTAAAAATAAAAACGTGTGTAATATCTCAAAAATAAGAAGGCATACATCAATATTTTAACCGTGGGAAAAAAACGTACAAAGTGACATGAAAACGTGCTATAAATATCACATTGATGTTAAAATGGCTGAAAATTCATGGAACGGTCCTAAATTAGTGGAAAAAACTTGCAACACTATCCAATGTAGCAGACTATATAAACCCATGATTCCTGACACACATTGGCAGTGTTGCTGGGAGTGAGTTAGAACACACTAGGCTATAAGGAGTTGGAAACTTGTTTAAGTTCTTGTGATTTTTATATCTCCAACCTCGACCTCAGCAAGTATCTCTGACTATCCAAACCTCTCCAACTCCGATCCGGCTACCTTGACCTATCTACTGTTTTCTGTATCTTTCTGTATTTTATTTTGTCTTCTTTGTGTATATGATTTTGAAGCCGAATTTTTGCTTAACTAGTACCGATGGGAACGGAGCTCGCTCTTCAAGCGTCCATTCACTCGGCTGTCGCGCATGCGCCGCTATATCTAACTTCTATGTACATGTTATGTAACTATAAAATAATAGTTACTATAATTCATTTTGTCTACATACAGTATGAGTGAAATAATAACACCTTACTTGTGTATAAATGTATTTATATTACAGTACACGTAAATATGTGAAAGCATCACACATACCATTCCGTTGTTAACCTTTAAGTAATACACTGTATGTAACCTTCTTATAGGTCTATCCTGGCATACAACGCCACACCCCACACGGCTACTGACCCTGTCTATACCAGAAAGATCACTGTCACCTGCTTCATACACTACTCCCGCACCAGAAGTACAAATGAGGCAAATTGTGTCCATGGAACATATCGCTCCTACTGTACCACATCAAATAACTCCACAGCCACAGCGACCACTGAGGCAGATACCTTTGTCGGCCAAAACAATGTAATTACACAAGGCACAGGTACAGCACCGCAAATTCTTGATGAGAAAGCAGAAAGTAATACACAAAGACCTAGCTTACCTTCACAACAATGTCACAGAGCACACCAAACGATATTTTCTCAACCCAGGGGGAGCATATAGGAAGAAACACAACAAACAAGAAACACACTAAGTGCAGACTATATTGTTCAGGTGTGGGGTATTGTGATGCTTGGCCTCTATGTGCTGCCTACTCACAGGATGTAGGTAGGATAAGTACAGTGGCGTGATAAGTAGATTCTGGTGGGTCCCTCTGAGCATACATGGGAAGCAGCTGGGACTGGGGTATCAGTAGCAGGTGTACATGGACAGATAAAGCAAGACCCCATGGTGCAGATAATGGTAAACAAATAAACTTTATGAAGTAGTATAAAATGTGCCACTCACAATATATAAAATCAGTATAAGCGTTTGTCACTATATAAGTGATAGGAAGGTAAGGGTGGTTGCCGCAGCTCACCACACGCCGATATCCCGGACAGTTTCTCCTCCCAGGCTCCTGTGCTTCTCTCTACAACATGACAGTGTGGGGATCTCTGCTGCGGTCTCCGGCACTCGCGTCACTTCCGGTGGGCACGATCAGCCTATCGCGTCACTTCCGGTTCGGCGGTGATTGACAGTTTCGCGGCACCAATCCTTCACCTCCGGGCGGGTCCACTCTACGCGTTTCGCCAATAGAATGTGCTGGCTCGTCAGGAGTACTCTATTGGCGAAACGCGTAGAGTGGACCCGCCAGGAGGTGAGAGGATTGGTGCCCGCGAACTGTCAATCAACCGCCGAACGGAAGTGAGCGACTGAGGCTGATCGTGCCACCACAGGAAGTGTGCGACGCGTCCGGAGGAACCCGCAGCAGGAGTCCCCACACTGTCATTTGTAGAGAGAAGCACAGGGAGCCTGCGGAGGAGAACTGTCCGGGATATCGGCGGTCGGTGAGCTGCGGCAACCCCCTTACCTTCCATATCACTTATATAGTGACAAACGCTTATACTGATTTATATATTGTGAGTGCACATTTTATACTACTTCAATAAAGTTTATTTGTTTACCATTGATCTGCACATGGAGTCTGTCTTATTCTTTCCATGTACACCTGCTACTGATACCCCAGTCCCAGCTGCTTCCCGTGTATGCTCAGAGGGACCCACCAGAATCTACTTATCACGCCACTGTACTTATCCTACCTACATCCTGTGAGTAGGCAGCACATAGAGGCCAAGCATCACAATACCCCACACCTGAACAATATAGTCTGCACTTAGTGTGTTTCTTGTTTGTTGTGTTTTCTCCTATATGCTCCCCCTGGGTTGAGAAAATATCGTTTGATCTTCTGGGACCAGCCAAGACAGTCCCTTCCAGAGGGTCTGAGCAGGGGGTTACAACTTATATTATATTTTCACCACTGCACTATTTTGAGTCACGATTCTCTTTTATATCACTATATATGTGTTATATATATTCACTGTATTTTAAGTGATCACTAGCACCTAATTAGCGCCAGTTTCTTCACCAATCACGTTGTTACAGAGCACACCAAAGCCAAGAAAGAAGGCATTGCTCTGAGAAAACAGTACTTGCTGGTGAAAACAACAAGCCAATCTCCTAATTAAAAAAGGTCTACAATTGAAACATGAAAGAAATGTGCAGCAGGAGCAGCAGGAGCAGCAGCAGCAGCAGCAGCAGCAGCAGCAGCAGCTTAGTGATGCCTAAAAAAAATACACAATGCCATAAAATACACATTACAATACAAAAAAACACTATCCAAGAAACCCATTGATTGTCACTGTGGTTACCTATGCCCTTAACAGGAGCATAGATAACCAAAGTGACAATCAATGGGCACCCTATAGTCAACCAATGTGTTTCTTACCTTTGCCTGGATGAAGGCGTATCCTCCGCATCCAACTGTGGCACCAACAACTCTTGACCCACGAAGAAATGATCCTCAGCTTAAAATACAGCATGATGCACAGAAGTCCACGATCCTCCATTACTTGAAAAGGATTCATTGGCAAGATCCTCTTATCTTCTTTCTTCTCTTCTTTCTTCTCTTCTTTCTTGAACATGTCCAGGAGATGTTGACTCTCCATCATCTTCCTGTCAAATAAGATGTAACAGGCATTATATAAGGTCTGTGACGTCACATTTGACAGACACATGGTACATCTACCAATCCATATATGTACACATGGTATGTCCACCTATCCATATATGGCTAATAGCGCTTTTGCCCATTACTTTGTGTGGTGGGGGTGGGGCGGGGGATAGTAGGGTGCCCATTAGTTTGCCATGTGGTTATCTGTATCCCGTTGAGGGCACAGATAACCCGTTGTAACCACAGTGACAATCAATGGATTAAATGGCCAGTGTATTTTTTAAAGTATTGTAATTTGTATTGTATTTTATTTTAGTGCACTGTACTGTATATTTGAATGGGTAAAAGTGCTATTAGGTTAATACGACTTTTACCCATTCCTTTGTGGTGGGGGTGGGTGAAGGTTATATTTGCCGCAGAGTGGGTGGTTAGGCCTAATTACATAGGGATTGTAACTTCACCAACTCCCCTCTACTACCAACAATATGGATACTGCTATTTAACCCCTTAAATACCGTAGCGACTAGCCACTAAGGTAATGAAGCTCGGTTTTTATTTGTGTTTTATTAACCTAGTATTGAAGCAGGTGGTCACTGGACCTGAAATGCATTAATTTCAGGTCCAGAGACCCCCTGCTTAAAGAGGAAAATGCTCTGGTATGGGGTGCCGGTATCTCCTGCAAGTTTAAATGTCCCGGTCACGTTGGCTGTGACGCGCAACATTTAAACTTGCATGAGATACCGGCACCCGAAACAGAGGCCTTTACCTCAGGAATCAGGGGGTACATGGACCTGAAATTAATGTGGTTCATGTCCAGAGATCCCCTGCCACAATCCTATGTTAATACATTTTTTTTAAAGCAGCACTATCACCTGTAAGAGCCATTTCTCTATGTGCAGCTCTTCCAGACTGAAGGGAAATCACACGTGCATATCGCTTAAAAAGCAAACTCTAACTCGTGTGGTATGTCATTTTTGTACCAAACGGTATTTACCAAGCGATATACAGTATCTTACTGAATACCGTTTTTTCACAAAATTCATAGGAAGGTGGGAACATGCAAATACGTTCGATTTCGCATTGAAGCTACCTGAATAGACCCCATCATATCAGCGAGCTACCCATATGCTTCATTAAAGAGGTGTGTTTTAAGAAAGGTCCTAAAGGTGGAGAGAGAGGATGCTATTTGGATATTGAGGGGAAGGGCATTCCAGGGGTGTGGGGCAGTGAGTGAGAGGGTTTAGGGTGGCAGAGGGCTTTAGATGCAAAAGGGGTAGACACAAGACATCCTTGAGCACTACATAAGAGTAAGGCAAGTGTATAGCGAGAAATTATGGCTGATATGTAAGGAGGGACAGAAAAGTGAGGAGAATTTTGTAAGTGATACAGGGTTTAATAGGAAACCAGGAGAGGATTTCCGCATGAGAGACACTGAGACAGCTTTAGGAGGGAGTAAACTGATTCTAGCAGCAGTATTTAGGCTAGATTGTAGGGTTGACAGGTGAGATGCAAGAAGGCCGCACATTAGAAGGTTTCAAAAGACAGACAGGGGAGAATGAGGGCCTGGGTAAACGTTTTAGCAGTATAGCGACAGAGGAAATGAAAAAAACTTTAATAGTAAATACATACATATATTTATTTTACAATATTTATAGATAACACATGGAAAGGTAAAAAGGAGGGAAGAGATAAAATGCTCATGCATCAGCCTATTGACAGATAGTTAGGGTACACGTTGAGGTAGAAAGCACAAGCTGTGCCCCCACCTAGGCAAACCTTTTTCTGGGTTTGTGGGAGGCTGAGTTGGTCTTCACTATGTCCAATGAGCTATATACCTCTCAAATTGTATTATGGGTGAGGTATATAGATGACATCCTTATTCTAAGTAGGGTCGCCCAGGGTCTCTTTTTGGATTTTATGCAGGTCCTAAATACAAACTATCTCAACCTATGACTCACTCATGAGTTGAACAAGCAGGAAATCATCTTTCTAGACAAGCAGATTTCTAGGGGTACGGATGGTCTACTGGAAACCATAGTACTTTGCAAACCCACAGCAACAAACAGCTTATTATACGCATGAAAGTTGATCATCCTCGATCCCAACTATCAGGCATCCCCACAGGAAAATTTATTTGAGCTCATAAAAATTGCTCTAAGTTTGAAAAAGAGGCAGCTTTTATGAAACTCAAATTGCAAGAAAGGGGATACAGTAACACAGTGATCAGGAGGGTTTACAAAAGAGAGAGACACATGACCCACAGTTCATTACTGAGGGACAAAAATAATTAAATCAGATCAAAAGTTGATAAGATTTGTTGGCATATACAACAACCAGTGGGCAGAAATAAGCAAAATACTGAATGACCACTGGTATATATTCTGAGAGGATCAAGATCTAAATAAAGTCCTTAACAACAGAAGAGCACAAAACGTAAGGGACAAACTACTCCACAGCCATTTTGCAGACCCTAATAAAACATTTTGGTTGAGCAACAGATCAGTGGACAACTTCAAATATCAGGGCTGCAAAGCCCACCGTTTCATGTTGCCCACTAAATCCTTCTTCAATTGGAATGATTCGAGGAAGTTTACAATAAGACAATTTATTAACTGCAGAACTACGGGAGTTTTCTACCAGGTAATATACAAGTGTGGTAAAAAAAAATATATACGGAGGCGCATGCGTGAGGCTGGAGCGGATGGCAGCATAGAATCAGAGCTCCATCCCCCACCTCCCATAACATTTAAAAAAAGACAGTAATCGACAACAAAAATACCCACTAAAAGTAGTGACAGAGCAGTAGATACTCCCGTGATGGCCCCACTTACCGCAAAGAAAAAAAAAGAGGGAGATTTAAGGAGATATCTGGGTCGCTCTACCCCACGAGGCGCTGCTACAGCGAGGGCGCCGGAATCAGCAGCGGGGTCTGAATCGGAGAGGGAAGAGGACCCCCCAAATGAGCCCACACAGATGCCTGTCCGAATCTGCGATTTTCATCGCCTATACCAGGACATGAAAAATTTGATTTATGTCGGGCTCCAGGACTTAAAAAACGAGGTACAGGGTCTGGGGGAGAGGACAGGGGCCCTCGAGGAAAAGATGGCGACTGCATCTAAGCAGATAAATAAAGCAGATAAAAGAACCTCGCACATGCAAACCCAGATAGCGGAGATACTGGACAGGCAGGAGGATGCCGAAAACCGGGACCGCCGCAACAATATTAGAGTGCGCGGGGTCCCGGAGGCAATCACAGATGTGGAGGAATTTATATCCAGGTGGCTAGAAACACTCCTGCCCGACATACCTGCAACAGAAAGAGCCATGGACCTCTGTCACAGAGCCCTTAGAAGCCGCCCTGCAGCAATGGAGCAACCGCGTGATATTATCGCTAGGCTACATTACTTTAAAACAAGGGACGCAATCTTTAAATGCACTAGAGCGGAGGGGGCCTGCCGGTTCGAGGGAGCCACGATGCAGTTGTTCCAAGATCTATCCCCGATCACACTAATGAGGAGAAGAGCACTGCAACCTGTCACTAAACTGCTGAGGGACCGGGCAGTTCGATATCGTTGGACCTTCCCGTTCGGCCTCTTGGTCATAAGGAATGGGTAGGCCATATCAATGAAGGACCCGGGAGAAAGTGAGGATTTCCTCAATAAACTGGGGCTGAAGGAGGGCCCGACAAAAAGCCCCAGGAGAGAGGCACGAGAGGAGACAGAGTGGAGCACCGTAGGTCCTTCCAAATCACCCCGAGACCCGGTGATCCCCGCAGTAATTTGAGGCGAATGCCTACATCCATTTGACTGTCTACACGGCCTAAAAGTTAGGGTAGAGGTTTACCCAACAGTTGGTTAAATAGAGAGCTTGCCGCATTGCCTGACAGGGCCAATAACCTGCTGATGATGCCACTAAGAGTGCTGGACTGCTTTCCATGAAACGCGCCCTGTCTCAAGAGTGCCCTGAGACACCAGTGACTGTACTGGAAACCTGTAATCCTCCTAAAGAAAAAAAAAAGGAAAAATAACAAAAATACAAACCCCTACCTGTTGCTGCAAATGGCGGGTCACAGTGGCATCCAACATGGCGCCACAGCAAGCGCCTCACCGCATGGCTTCGTTGCGGAAGTGGAGCGCTTCCAGACGCGGGAGCAGGTGAGGGGACGTCCTTCTTCGCGGGCTAGCTGAGGGAAAATGGCGGCCACCGGAAGAACGTCGCCGGAAATAGAGCGGGCGCCATCTTGGAGGAGGCAGACTGAAGGCGATACCGGAAGTCATCATCATCCAACGCCGGAAGAGGCCGCAAACCCACGAGTACCGGCGCACACTGTCGCGGCGACGCCAGAACACTCACCTACACCTCGGCGGCATGTAGCGGAAGGAGTGACGAGCCAAATGCGGCACAGAGTGCAGCGGAAGCGAGCGGACATCAGAGGCAACGAGGGGGCGGAGGTTCACATGGCCAGATAACAGATAGAAGGGGATAATAGAGAGTGGGACATAGTAACGAGAGCACTACAGCAGTAATCGTTAAACAGGGACGCACCACTCACAGCACACAGCTAGATCCAGGGGTCACAGCTAGAGAAACAAGGAGGCCCAGATAAGGAGCAGGAAACTAGCTGAACATACCTAATCCCAGGGCAGCAGCTTGTAGAGGCACATACCAAGACAGAGAAAGGCAGGAATGTACACGAGCGGCTAGCGATCAGGGGCAAGAAGTTACACTCTGAACCTTACACTCTGAAGCTAGTTCCCGCCCAGTCCCCGGACAGTTATTAAATGTTGGAATGAATGCTGAATTGTGTATTTTTGTGTCTTCCCAGTGTGTGCCCCTCTGTATTCCCATGCCACGGCCCCAGCTCGCTGACAGGTGGAATCAATCCCAGAGGCACCAGCCATCCTCACCACCGACATCATGGGCTCCGACGGTTGCTCACGCAAGAGAAAAGGTTTGGAATTGCAATCATGAGTAAAGGGATTACTATTATATCACATAATGTGAAAGGCTTTAACAATCCAGGGAAGCGCAGACTAGCTATGGCGGACTACAAAAAAACTGACCCTGACATCATCCTCTTACAGGAAACACATTTTTCTAAATCTAGTTCACCGAAATATATTGATTATAGGTTTAAGAACTGGTTCTCAGCTTCAGCCACCAAAAAAAAGAGAGGTGTGGCCATTCTAGTACATAACCGTTTGCCCTTTGCGATTAAGACCATTAAAAAAGACTACAACGGCCGATCCTAATTATAAGCGGCGAAATAAGAGGTCAACCAATCACGCTGGCAAACGTTTATGCGCCAAGTGAAGGCACGGAAACTTTCCTAGAAAGATTTTTATTCTCATCCTCCAGAGGATAGCGCAGGGCTGTGTAATACTCGGGGGCGACTTTACCAGACGCTGATCCAGTACTAGATAGATGCACCCGAGCGGTAAAATTAACTCAAGGATAGACAAACTTGGATTAGAGGGCTGAGAACCAATAACCTTTTAGATATTTGGCGAGAACAGCACCGACAGGATAAAGGTTTTACATTTTTACTCCCACCCACATGACAGATATGTAGGATAGATACCTTTTGTATCCAGTAGAATGGTTCACAGATCTCCCACACGGGCATCCACGATAATTTCGTGGTAGATCATGCACCGAAGTAGAGCTCGGGTGCTCTGATTTTATCCTAGACAGACCAGGGGCGAACTGGAAGCTCAATGAAGGTCTTACTAAAAATCCCCGAAATTGCACAAAATGTAGGGGATAGAATCAGGGAATATTTCAGGAGAATACGGGAAGGTGACTTCGCAGGATACCTATGGGAAGCCCATAAGGCGACTCTGAGAGGGAGAGTATAAGGATTGCAAGCAGACGAAAGAGAGAGAAGGACAAGAAAATCAATCAATTACAAGCAGAATTGGCAGTCCTCTCAACTCGACATAAAATACACAAAGACGCAATGACCTTAAGGAGTTGCTAGACACTAAAACCAAGATAAATCTTGCTAACTTCCAGTGCTGAAAAGGAGCTGACATGGTCCTAACGGAATTTTTTGAGAACGCAAACAGGCCAAGATACCTACTGCCAACAAACTTAGAGACAAAAACCAGTCTCCCAAATCCAAGGCAATCGAACAGTGCAGGGGGATCTGACCTCTGACCCCAAACAAATAGTTAACGAATTTAAAATATATTACGAAACCCTCTACGATGGGGCGAAGGTGGCACACACACCAACCACATTGTGTATAAACTTATCAAAATGTGGCGCTCAGTGTATATGGTTTAAATCAACATCAAATAAACCCACAGTGTTAAAATAGATAAGAAAATAAACAGTGATACTTATACAACCACGTGTATTCAATGCTGCTGTGACTTGATGCAGGACTGCTCTTTCAATCCTCGTAGGCAAGTGAAGGGTGAAAAATCATCAAGAGCGCAAATCATGTGGAAAATAAAAGAAAAGACAACAACTTATGGTGCAGTATTGTGTGAATTTGTGTGATAAATGGCTGTGGTTAGGTGCTCAGAATACTCACAAACGTGAGAAGTACGCAGGCATATAAAGGTATCTTTAACATGGGATGAGGCCAATTAGTTGGATAGGACCGCAATGCTAATCAGGTATACTGTAGCGCTTGGTACACTTGCGTCCCTTAGAAAAAAATGAACCGGACATAGTGCAGACTGTACATAGAATATTTTTATAAAAAAAGCAAACAATCCAATCAACTACCATGGTGATAGAAAAAACAAGCGTGTAGATCACAAAGGGATCTGCAAGACCGGGAGAGTGGTATCTTGCTTTTCCTCTGTTCAGCTATGCGTGTCACGGATGCGTCTCACCGAGGACCGGAAGTGACGTCTCCGTCTCAGAGCTCCGGTTTCGTCTCAGGGCATGACTCTACGCGTTTCACCTTGTAGAAACCTACAAGGTGAAACGCGTTAGAGTGTGCCCTGAGACGAAACCGGAGCCTCTGAGAGCGGATGACGTCACTTCCGGTCCTCGGGGTGAGACGCATCCGTGACACGCATAGCTGAACAGAGGAAAAGCAGAGATACCACTCTCCCGGTCTTGCAGAGATCATTGTGATCTACACGCTTGTTTCTTTCTATCACCATGTGAGTTGATGGATTTTGCTTGTTTTTATAAATATCTATGTAAGTCTGCACTATGTCCGGTTCATTATTTCTAAGGGGACGCAAGTGTACCAGAGCGCTACAGTAACCTGATTAGCAGGGCGGTTCCTATCCAACAATTGGCCTCATCCCATGGGTTAAAGATACCTTTATATGCCTGCGTACTTCTCACGTTTGTGAGGATTCTGAGCACCTAACCACAGCCATTTATCACACAAGTTCACACAATACTGCACCATAAGTTTGTTGTCTTTCTTTATTTTCCACATGATTTGCGCTTCTTGATGATTTTCACCCCACACACACCAACCACAAAAGCACGATTAAAGACGTTCTTAACAGAGGCACAATTGCCTTAAAGTGGACCAGAGAGGAGAGACGCACTACAGGCGAACTTTTACTATCGAGGAACTCCTAGAGTAATGAAGTCATTAAAGGCACGCCAAGGCCCCGGCCCAGATGGCTTCTCCAATCTCTATTATAAGAAATTTCGCAAAATATTAAATATAGCTCCTCATCTACTAAATATGTAATTCCTTCCGGATGGTGCCCCCATCCCGAGCTCGATGCTCCAGGCGTCTATCTCAGTAATCCACAAACAAGGAAAAGACCCCAGCGGACTGTATAAAGTATAGACCCATCTCGTTAATAAACTCTGACACAAAAATATTTTCCAAACTTTTAGCTAACCGCCCTTAACCAGGTGTGTCCAAGTTGGTGCCATTCAGATCAAGTAGGGTTCATTTGCGGTCGAAAAGCAGCTGATAAAACCAGAAGGATATCGACTTGATGTGATCTGGGCGCAAAAAAAAACATATCCGTCTATGGTGCTTAGTTTAGATGCAGAAAAAGCGTTCGACAGAATTGATTGGCCCTACTTGAG
Source organism: Ascaphus truei (assembly GCA_036426205.1). Classification (NCBI taxonomy): domain Eukaryota; kingdom Metazoa; phylum Chordata; class Amphibia; order Anura; family Ascaphidae; genus Ascaphus; species Ascaphus truei. Next base: position 43,190,572 of record CM071567.1, on the reverse strand, counting down.
AGAGACGCTGGGAGCGTTCGGATTGGGGGGGAGAGAGATGATAGAGGCAATTCCGCTCTGTACGGGGACCGACGGCGAAGGTCAGACACCAGGCTTCCCCTGGGAGAATTTCAGATAAAGAGCGCGCACCAGACAGGATGTCCTCTGTCACCCCTTCTCTTTGCGCTATGATTGAACCCCTAGCGGCGCACATCCGCCTTAGCCCGAATATAGCAGGAATCCAAATTAGTGACTAGCCACATAGGTGGCCCTGTAAGCTGATGACGTGATACTCACACTATCAAGCCCCTCACTCTCTGCCGAACGTTTTCCAATTATTAGGGAATTTAATGCGATATCGGGGTTTAAAATTAACCAGGCAAAATCAGAAGCCTAAATATCAATTTACCTAAAGCTAACGAAAAACTGATCACGGTGAACTCGAATTCAAATGGCAAAACTCCTCCATAAAATATCTAGGAAAAATATCACGAAACATCAGGCAACCTTTATAAGCTAATACACCAGACTAATTCGACACACTGAAGGAAGATCTCCGGAAATGGGCAGGGTACAACCTATCCTGGATTAGGAATTCAATCTCTAAAAATGAATCTCCTTCCCAGAATTCTGTACCTATTTCAGACTCTTCCGGTCCCTATAATCAGGGAAGAGATCCTCGGTTACAGCGCAATGGTGAAATTTATCTGGGGCAATAAAACCCCCCGCGTCAAAACTAGCACACTAATTCGGCCCACAACAAAAGGAGGATTAGCGGTACCTTGCCTGTTGTTGTACTATAGAGCGGCCCAATTAACCCAAATCATCCAGGGGCACACCCACCCTAGTCGGAGGCGTTGGGTGGAGCTCGGAGGCGGCCTGCTGTGCCCCCGGTGGCACTGCCAGGACCTGATCTTGCTCCCAAATAAAGTCTGCATGACTTCAAAACACCGTCCCCGCGATTGTCGGCTCTTTAGCAGTATGGGACAAAAGCAAATATAAACATGTCTTGATGAGACAACACTCTTGATGACCCCAATTTTGGGAAACACTGATTTCGTCTGGGCCTGCAGAAGAAGATTTCATTATATGGACACAGAAGGGCTACACTCGCCTTTACACACCTGGAGGTAGAATTTCTATCAAACCATTTGAGCAAATTAAGTCTGAAAAATCAGTTCCAATTCAGAATTCTTTAGATACCTCCAGTTAAGAGCTTTTTATGATAAATTTCCCATTCGAGCTCAACGCACTAATTTTGAACAGCTCTGTTCTACTGGAACAGGAACCAGGGGACTTATCTCTACGATGTACAAAGCGGTGGTCTGTCCGAATCCTGACGCACGTGACAATTAAAATATAAGAATTGTGTGGAAAGAGATCTAGGGGACACATTAGAGGACAAGGACTGGGACTACATCGTCTTGGCGGCAGCTAAGAGCTCAATTTGCACGACATTGAAGGAGAACGCGTATATAGGTCCTGATGAGGTGGTATCTGACCCACTGCGATTATGAAAGTTTGTCAGGGGCTACCCCCCATTGTGTCCCAAACAATGTGGGGAGCAGGCAGACTGCTCACACATGCTGTGGGGTTGCACCAAGACTCTCCCAATCTGGAAGATATCAGAAATGGCTCCAGAGAATTCTCGACTGCGCGATCCCTTAGACCCCTGGTGTTTCTGCTGGCCAGACGCACCCCGGGGTTAAACAGGTCGGAGCACAAATTAATTGCACATTTTGCAACTGCCCTGAGGTGCGAAATCGCAGCATGTGTGGAAGCAGCCGGAATACCAAATATCCCAAAATCAGGAATAGAATTTGGCACGTTTGCCGGATGGAACAGTTAACAAGTCTGTGTTAACGACAACCGCACAAACTTTTCAAAGTAGTCTGGTCCATGGTTAGACCGAACGACATCCCAGGGATCAATGCCTCCAACATTAGCTTTAATAGATCTAGGCGCGTTCTCCTTGGATGAGTGTAGGGGACGGGGAGACATAGAATACTGTAGCAAGAGGGGACAACTAAATTCGGAAGCGAAAATAAGCGAGCAGGGGCTAGGATACATTCGAGAGATCAGACGCCAACACTACGATTGCAGTTAACCTGAGATCTGTCGGACCGGAAGTCTTCAAAGCCCAAGAGACCCAGAGCCTTGCTGGAACCGTAGTTTCTAAGAGAGCCCAGCGGAGCTGAAGTCTTTCTATGGCAGCCTACACCCCCCCCCCTCCCTCTCCCCCTGGTGTAGTATGATTGTATGTCTTGTTGGTCGTGTGTAACGTCTTGGTTGAGTCTACTTATAAAATGAGTTGGTATGGGTACTGTTGTATAAGATAATGGGTTGGTAGAAAATGTGATAATTGTACCATGCACTCAATAAAAACTTTTTTGGTTGAAAAAAAAAATATATAATACATATATTATTTTATATATATATATATAATATATATATATTATATATTATATATAATATAATATATATATAATATATATATATATATCACAGAAAGAAATCAGCGCTAGGACTAACACAAATGAAATACTATAAGTGAGTGAATGGGTGACTAATAAATGCACTGACCAAAGTGAAATGAGCTAGCAGGATGCAGCCCTAATGAGGATATGCCTATCCTGATTAAATGGAAGAAAGAAAAAGGCGCAATCCTGTATAGCAATAAAAAACAGGAAAAATTATTAATTAAGCAAGGAAGGCTAGGTGACTGAACAGATTAAAACAAACACAGATCAGCATCACATGTTCATCTCCAGCGTGATTTCGTTGGTGTGCTGACGGAGGGACGCGGAGACCCCTCTGGTTATCGCGGTTAAATCCTTTGGTGAGACCATTCCTTAATCCCTTGCCTATGCTATTTGCTTACCCCCCATCTCCATCTATAGAGGTCAATATCAGCCTGATTTTCCCACGTTTGCATCCGCAATCTATCAACTGACGGGTCAATTACCTCTCCCCATTTGTTGCTCCAGTCATTTGCTACCTATCGAGTGACAATTCCTCCCACATCTCACTGCCTCCTACATTTGCGCTATTGGAAATTTTTTGGTCACATTTCCCTTCTTTTCTATTTTCAAGAGTACTGTTGTTTTTTATTGTCATATATTGTGTTTATTGTGTCTATTGGCATCATTGTGTTTGTTTTAATCTGTTCAGTCTAAAAGCTATGTTTTAAACAGCATGCATTGGCTTGAGGATTTGCTTGTGTAATACGAGCTTTAGACAAAAGGTGGCACTGAGTGCTCATTTGCATGTCATTTCCCAGAATCCCTTGCTGCAGTGGAAGCGCTGTATGCTGGGCGATAATGGGGAAAGACAGGGTTACAGACCTGTCTAAGACATGAAAATGAACATACAGTAATATTTACAGTTGCTTTATGCTTTACTGTGGAGGGTTTTTGTCACTTTTTTTACCCACCATAACCTAATAATTGTGGTATATATATATACACATATATAGGTAAAACGACCCATTAGCTCCATCGAAGAACTCTCGAACATCTGAGGTCATTAAGAAATAGCCTTGATACCCCATTGGCCAAGCATTTCCTGTAAGCACACAACTGAAAAACTAGAGATCTGAAGTTCACGGGATAGAACATTTTCAAAAGGGACCAAGAGGTGGAAATTGGGACAGAGAGATGTTAAAGTGAGAAGCGAGATGGATCTATACTTTCCACTGATCCCCTGCACCCAAATTAGTCATTTACTGTCTTGTCTTAAAACCAAGATAATAAATAGATCTATATGTCATCTTGCTTACAAATGTGCTTAAGATCTCTGCAAACATTGTCTCTTTATAATATAAAAACAGCAATGGCATCTACATATTAGCCTGCTACTAATTTCTTTTGAAATGTTATTCATAAATATAGTTGTGCCATCTAGTTAACATAATTCTGGTGTTAACAAACATCGTGTCGGCTTTTGACATTAATAGAGTTATCTCTGTAAGCTTTAAATATCATTTTTCAGATTGGATGGATATCCTGCGTTTGTCAGATCTTTAAAATCAGCATCAGTCGTTATTTACAGATGGGATACATTCCAGTACTGTCTGAGCTACCTGACATTAATTGATTACTTACAGGACAATGACTCGCTATTTATACCACCAGTCCTTGAGTAGGCGGACACACCCAAGAAGAAGTACACAAAGCACGAAACGTACATCGGTGCACATCGACCCACTGACATCATTAGCTAAGTTTTGATCTGTTGTAGGGAGAAGACACGCTTGGAAGTTCCCAGCCTTTTTCTCTCTCATGATTCTTACGGACCATAAAAATTGGAATACCTCGAGGGGGCATGCAGGTTAAACACTCGTCAGGCTAGATGGGCACTGTTTTTGAGTCGCTTTAATTACATGATATACTACTGCCCGAGTTCCAAGGATGTAAAAGCGGATGGCCTATCACGCCAGTTCTCCACTGATGACACTTATTCAACGGACAAGGCTCCCATCATTCCCTTATCTAATATTGTGTCCGCTATTATGATTCTTCATCATATTCAGAAAGCCCAGAACAAGGTGCCGGTGGGAATAGCCATTCCTCAATCCAAACTTTCCATTCCCCCTTCTCTTTGACAGGAGGTCCTACAATGGGGACACAAATTCAAACTGGCAGGCCACCCGGGGGTTCGCAAGACATGTGAACTTCTGGAGAGGACTTTTTGGTGGCCAAAGTTAAAAACAGAGGTACAGGACTTTGTCTCGGCCTGCAGTGTATGTGCCCAAACTAAGGTTCCCCGAACACTGCCCTGTGGGCTTCTACAGCCGCTGCCAATACCCTCTAATCCTTGGACGCACCTATCTATGGACTTTATTGTAGAACTTTCCCCCTCTCAGAGTATGACGACAATTCTGGTTATTGATGACAGTTTCATGAAACATGGTCATTTTGTACCCCTAACAAAGCCTCTTCTGAACTGGCAGACATCATCACCAAGGAGTTATTTCATCTGCATGGACTACCTTTACAGATTGTCTCAGACCGGGGATTCCAGTTCATCTCGAAATTTTGGAAGGCGTTTTGCAGGCGATTGGGGATTGACCTTCACTTTGCACCCGCCTACCACCCACAATCCAATAGACAAACTGAGCGCACCAACCAATCTTTGGATCAATATCTTAGATGCTATATTTATGAACACCAGAATGATTGGGCAGATATCCTACCACTGGCTGAATTTCTCCGCAACAGGTTATCCCACAACTCTCTGGGCTGTTCTCCATTTTTTGCAGCATGGGGTTACCCTCCTCGTACCCTCCCCTTCATTCTCCAGCAACAGGTGTCCCAGCAGCTGATATCAGGGCACAGAACTTGAAAGACCTTTGGAAGGGGATTCAAGCAACCCGTCAATCAGCTACTAATAGACAAAAGAAGTATGCGGATAAACATCGGAGGCCATCACACTCATATTCGATCAGGGATAAAGTATGGCTCTCAATGCGGAACATTCACTTATGCCAACCTTCGGATAAACTCGGACCATGATTCATTGGTCCCTACAGCATAATTTGGAAGATCAACGAGCACTTTTCAGCTGGAACTTCCATTCTCATTAAAAATTCCCACCACATTCCACTTATCCCTTCTGAAGCCTGTGGTGAGGAATCGCTTTCCATGAACCCTACCGCTCCTAATCCAGTAACTGTTGAGGGTCAAATCGAATATGAGGTACAATAGATACTTGACTCTCGCATCTCCAGGGGTTCAATTCAGTATCTGGTGGACTGGAAGGGGTATGGTCCTGAGGAGAGTAGTTGGGTGAAGAGTCAGGATCTTAATGCTCCAGCCCTGGATCAGGAGTTCCACCATCGTCAGCCAGAAAAACCAGGATCTGGTTGCCCCGGAGTTCGACCCAGAAGGGGGGGGGGGGATACTATAAGGGATCTGTCCGAATATCCAGGATGACTGCTGACAGCAAGTGACATCATCTTCTCTGAAGCTGCCATGGCCATCTTACTTCCTGGAAAATCCTGCCCTTACCCCCCAGACATGAAGTAAGCCTTGCTTTGAACCTCACTGTCAGCAGCTGCCTCTAGGCTTTAAGTAGCAGGCAGTTGCTATCCAACTTTGCTCGTGCAAAGTACTTGTACCTTGTCCCATCTGAGCTCCGGCTTACTTTTGTTTTGCCTGCCGCCTGTCTCGACCTTGGAACTGAATCTGACTACTCCTTGCCTGCCTCCTGCCTTGATTTTGAAACCGGACCTTACTACACCTTGCCTGCTGGCTGCCTCGACCTCGGATCCATACCTGACTACCCATTGCCTGCCACCTGCCTCGACCTCGGAACCGGCCCTGACTACACTTTGCCTGCCGCCTGCCTCGACCCCGGAACCGTACCTGACTACCCCTGCATCCCAGGCCTCTGATCCCAGGCCAAGGTCGGTGTATACCTCTGCCCTGCGGGTCCGTATCTTGTCCTGCAGTCAGCAACGTTACAGAAAGGATGACTGAAGGTATATTAATTCCAATTGTCCTGACACTAGCCTGCGATATACATGTTATTTTTCTTTATTTTGTGGTACTTAATAATATTTATATACAATTTCTTACCACCAGACTATTTGTTTAATATTTGCAAATCAAAGTTCAAATACAATAAAAAATGGAATTAAAGCTACAGTTTGTTAGCACACACCAGGCTTTTCCTCTATTCAGTCACACAGTCAAAACAGTAACCACACAAAAATCTAGTAATGTTAACGAACAGGAAAATTAAAACATCGCAAAACGTATGTGATGAATGTGAAAACCTACAGTGTATCGCTTCTAATGAAAAAACAAACAAAAACACTTAACATAAACAAATGCAATGTTTTAAATATTTATTTTCCTTATAACGATGTGAAGGACGAAAAATAGCATCTTTGCTTCTCTATATTTAAATAGGTGTACAATATATGTGAAATACATCTTGGTACATCACAATTGGTATGTGCTCTGGTCATGAAGCAGTTCATTATTCCGTGCAGACTCTATGTGTAAATGTGTTAGTAATAAAGCTGTGGCAGTGTAAGGACATGCCCCAGAAAATGAAACTTATAATAATTGAGATAGTATGTGCCTCATTCAGCAGCATCTATTGTACAAGCAAATGTAAGAATAGATGAGTGTCATATTAATCCTCTTTGTTATAAAATTATTAATTCATATGGCTAACAGTTTTGATCATTACGGTAATAATGTCAATGATGTAAGAAGATACAGTAGAACTCACCCATTCCAGAAATGCTTGCTCTATGAACAGGTTAAGTCTGAAAACACCAGCAATATAAAAATGATCAGGCCATCCCCAAAATCATATGTGTTGGGAGGAAATGTCCATAATCCTTAGTTCATAGCCAGAATCCCCTGATATAAAATAAGAAAATATCTGTAATTAACCCCAAAACAAACATTGCTCATATTATACAAACTTTCCCTGCAAGTAGGGACAGCAAGTATTTTATCAAAATGTATTGCTTGTCACTGTGGATGTTAAAGTATAATAAATAGCCTGACCTAACAGCCAACCACCCATCATAGGCTCAGATACAATACATAAAATGTTTTTCAGCTTTAGTACACATTTTCTACCATTAATTTGAATGACAGTAAAGATGTGATATGTATTTACACCATTTTGTGGTTATGGGCTTTAGTACTTGCTTCAAAATATGCAGACATACAACCTGTTATTGTTATGCTTGCCTATCTTTATTGGATTTTTTAAAGGTGGCTTTAGCCATGAAAATGTGGATGGCCTTCATCCAGGCTAGGGAAAGTAAACATTTATTGCCAACGTGGCTGTCTTGCTCTCTATTGATAAGCCCTAGGTAGCCAGAGTGACAGTGAATGGATTATTAGAAAAAAGCAACCTCTGGCGCTGAGGCAAGGATGTAGATAGATGAACTCGAATTTCTTCTGTTAAACAGTGACCTCAGAAAAGAAGAAAAAAGACAAAACATGCAGGAAGCCTGCAATGGTGCATTACCCAGGGATAACAAAGATATAAATGTGAAGAGCAATTTATTACACAGGGTTAAAAATGACCGTTAAAAAGACAATTCTATACATACATGAAATAAAATAAATGATTAAATGAGTGCCTGACGAAGAAACACATTATTGGAGGTTTCGAAACGCGTTGGAAGGTTTTCTGGCACCGCAGGGACACCGTAGCAGTGGACATTCAGTGGTGACGTCAGCGAGCGAGCGGATCGTGTGTTTTCCAGGAAGTAATTCATCACGGAGCACAGAATTTGATCCCCCGACAGCAGCAGACGAATTACACCCCAAGGCAAGCGGTTGATCCGGCGGCAAAGACCATTAAACCAGTGCTCATGACCTAGTCACCTCTGGTGAATAGGTTTCCAGTTTTAACCAGGCGGAGCAATCACAAAGATCTTGGCTAGTGCTCAAGATCTTGGTTAGTGCTTAGGCACTCATTTAATCATTTATTTTATTTCATGTATGTATAGAATTGTCTTTTTAACGGTCATTTTTAACCCTGTGTAATAAATTGCTCTTCACATTTATATCTTTGTTATCCCTGGGTAATGCACCATTGCAGGCTTCCTGCATGTTTTGTCTTTTTTCTTCTTTCCTGAGGTCACTGTTTAACAGAAGAAATTCGAGTTCATCTATCTACATCCTTGCCTCAGCGCCAGAGGAGGTTGCTTTTTTCTACAAATCCAAGTCTGGGTGGAAGATACCAGAACAATCTCTTTAGGCAGCTCCAGGACTACCATTTGGACATTATATCTAAGGTTGTTTCTTTATTCACATATTTGTTGTTTGCATAAGCGCTGGTTTTACACCTATTTTTTTCACTAAGTGAATGGATTAATGTTTGAAATTTAGTTTTTCACTGTAATATATTGTCATTTTCTTTTACAGTATATTTTTCCTGTGATTTAAAAAATGTCACCAGCTGACTATAACAGTGGTGAGACTGATTGGTGCTTAAAGTACAGATCTCCCTTGGATCCGTATGCTCCGGTACTGCTACTTTAAATAAAAATATGAGCAGCTATCGCAATGGGAAATAATTGACATTACTTGCTGCCAATAGGCCGGCGGGTGCCCACATGTGCAGAGAGCTATCCCTTCCCTTAAGGATTAAGGCTGAGTCCCCAGTATAGGCTGTGGTGCACGCTACGGCATGCGCATCACACAGCACAGCCCTCTAATGGGGCAGGCCCTAGTGGCCGTGTGTGTGTGGGCGTGCAAAGCGCGATGACGCGTACGCTGGCCGGGAAGACAAGAATTTTGTCTTCCCATGCCGTGACGGGATCACGTGCTTGGCAGGCAGCCAATGGAAGGGCAGACACGCCCCATCATAGCCGCGCCCTCTGTCTTGGCCACGCCCCCGACGCCTCCCATTGCTTCCTACAGACCTGTAACTGTAGACATGCAGCCAGGATGCCAGGCGTGCGTGCTGCAGTCCACACTGGGGCCGCTACCTAACAGTGATCGGATAGGAGGGGGAGGGGAAAGTATACCCTGGTATGTTAGCCTACTGTCTGGTGCAGCACTGGGATCGTAGCACCGAACGGGGGGTCTAACAACTATTGCTGCACTCCGTAGCAGCAGACTATCGTTCGCAATGGCGCTATGCGGAGGTGAAAGGTATCCCAGCTATCAGCTGTGTTTGTGTCCCTGATGGAGTGACAACAGCGGACTTCCCGATGTAGCTTTCGCTTTGGCGGCTTTTTCAAGGGTAAGTGACAATGTATATAGTTCAATAAATAAACAAGAACAGTTATTGTAAATAATGAATCTTATTATAGCCAAAGGTAATCGATATATCTACTGCATGTATTACATGCTAGCAAGTTTGGTTGACACTCTATACTTTGTAACATTCCTGTTACGTAGCATCACAATAACCTATTTAATTATGTAAAAAGATATTATGTTACCTAAACTAGTCTATGGATACCATAGCCTAGTTTATGTTACATAATATATTTTATTTTTACTTAAATTTACTTCCCCTCCCCTCTACTCCCCCCTCCACAACAATTAGGGTGTACACTGGTATAAGGACATCACCAGAGTCCCCTGCACTCTTCAGTTTGTTGGGGTTTTATTTTTACCTTTTTGTATGGTATTACCTAAATAAGTCACTGTACGTTTTGTACATGTTTTGTCCTGACAAAAGTGTGAAAGAACATGTCACGTACGGCACCCAGCTAGCACGCGGCCTGCATACAGGACAAGGGTTAATACTCACGCCAGCAAGAGCTCCCACTTTTCCCCTCCGCAAAGGTCCGTCAAATGGACAATATCTCCTCTACAGGATCCAGGATTAAAACACAGCTCACAAGCTGCTCCACTCTTCACCTTCGCAAAGGTCCCTCAAATTAGTTATATCTATCCTAAATCTGTCCCAAAATACCACAACTACAAACAGCACACAAGTGAGCACGCAGCTTAGATATGCAACCAGGGTTAATACATACGGCTACACTAGCCAACTCACCTTTCTCCTCCGCAAGGAACCAGTGAGTTAATATTAATCCCTACTCAATTACAAATCATATCTATCCACTGCCACCACCTGGGGAATGAAATAATATAAGATGTAAAAAACTATGCACTTTAACACACCAAAATCAGTTGTAGCCAAATGTGTCTGAACACTTTAATACTCTCCCCAGAGCGTGCAATAGTTAATTCAGAGCGCATAACATTACTTATTAAATGTTTTAATATATATAAAAATACACTGCTTAGGTTACAGAAAAAAAGTTTCAAAAAACATACAGTTACAATAAAATGCAGAACAGCTTCTCTAAAATAAAAGGATAAAACAAAAGAAAATGCTATATATCAAACTATGACAAATGTTTCCTCCCAGATAGGTCAATGGTAAGAGACAATGAGATATCCCGTATCTGGTCCCAGATACACCTCTGTAGACATCTGATGTTCATAATCGTTGCTCAGAATTAAATACAATTCTTTCCCATTGAACACAACCTAAACCCAGCCCCTGTCGTAAATCAGCTGTGAGATTGACAGATTTACGATAGAGTAAAACACCTCCACCAAATGACATTTAAAACTTATTTTCCATATCTAAATGTACTCATAGCTTCACTTCTGTAATGCTTACACACACGTGAGACATCAATATATCCAGACACTCATGGCGGACACAATTGACTAAATATGAACATTTAAATCCTAACTTTAAGAGAAATATTAATATCTGTCTCCTAGTACCTGCTCGACCTAATCTGCGACTCTTTTCCACGGATACACACATGTAATTTTTAGCAGAGGACGTCACATGATATTCTCATATTTAAAAAGGTTAATTACCATGGTTTGATACCTTCTGTAGCCATGCCCCTGGCCATCTATACAGCCCCTGCCGAAAAATGCTTTGAAGCTCGCTCTAAGGAGACCATGTTTAAAGAAAGTTGTCACAGGGGCCATATTTTACACCCAAGTCTCCAGACACTGCCCTTATCTTGACTCTATCTTGACTCTATCAACCATATAAACCACATCTGGCCATTTTTAAGTGAGCCCATACAGGATTGGCCTCCCAATTAAGCTCTCTTTGAAGTCAAGCACAAAGCTGGAATAAGTTCTGATGTTACAATCCCAACAGACGTTATTTTAAAATAAAACTCCAATCACATTAACCCCTTACGCACCAGAGGGATTAAAATACCTAATATCTCATGACATTATCATGACAGAACACCAGAATGTTGACCTGGAATAAAGAAATATTTTTTTATTGCAGTATTTAGAGTCCGGTGGGCTACATTGTGTATGCATGAAGTTATGATATCAGATGCAACATGAGAGCACCCATTACCTTTAGAAAAGGGAGCCATAGCACGGTAATATGGAGCAAAGTGCGCACGCTTTGCAATCTATATCATAACTATAACTAAGGAAATAACACTCACTAAAAGACAAAAATACTGGGACTGTGTGTTCATTAATAGAAATAATATTCACACATGATATTGACTCATATGTGAGTTTGTTGGCCAAAATGATGGAATTTTTAACATGGAGGTGTTATACTATATGGTCACTATGCCGTACTATTATTTCATTTTTACGGTACTTGCATCCAACTTACACTAAGTAAAATAAAAATGAATGAAAAAAAGAGTTTAAGTACAGTATGTGTAATGTTGTCAATGTGTATGTTGATACTGTACATGGGATACCCCATTTAGCTTGCAGTAAGTATACAGGTGTAGCCCCCTTTCCCCAGTGTGTAGGGACGCTACCGTGGTGCTTTACCTGGATGGTTAACAGGAAACCTGATTCTCTGCTGAAGGTAGCCTGGGGTGACCTATTCACTTACACACATACAGCTCCTCCACCTGGAAGGGATCCGCACACAGGGGGATAGCCCCTTCCAAAACCATGTACCCAGTAATTACACACAGGTTATGGTATAACAGTAATAACTGAACACTCTATTAGCATAACAGATGATACAACACAACGCATATAATATATGTATATAACCCCCGGGGTATCTCCACTGTACTTGGGGTGCAGGGGCAACAAAGCCCTAGTGTCCTTCCCACAATGTCAATCCCATCCAAGTATGAGGGTACCGCTAGCCTGTGAATGGTTGGTGCACTTTAGTTGAGTTACCTGCCAGGTACTTCAGTACCCGGTGCAGCCGATTAGCAACGAGGACCCACTGATCCAGCAACGTCGTCGTCCGTGACGGCATCCACCTCTGCGTTGGGTGAACTCTGGTAGGAAGGTCTCACCTTTAAATATCTCTGATAACACTGTGGTGGTCTGGTCCCAGACCACAGGCCGCAATCACCACACTGTGTATTCACAGTGTCCCTGACATTAAACAGTAAAATGGGGAAGCGTCCCAATATAGGGGCCTTCCCTGAAGCAACCACAAGCTTACTTTGATTGGGGCCTATCTCGGACCTAAGGGTTTAATCTGGCCTAGTCTCAGACCCTACCTTCCCCTTCTTGGTCCTGGCTCCAACTGCCAACTCACGCTCTAAATGCGTCAAATGTAGCAAAACCCCTCACAGTTCGATCCTTACCCTATTGGTTGGTCTGCATCACATGGGGATGTGTCCTAAGGCTCATGGGAAATGTAGTTCCCCTGCAGAGCTCTATTGTGAGATGGCCGCCGCTCCTAGACTCATTCTGCGCATGCGCACCTCATCGCGCATGCGCAAACATACACAAAATGAAGGTGCCCTGTATAGGTGCAGCCACGGTGTCCCATCTATGAGCCACAACCTACCATCGTAACTCCCCGCACTGGCGCGCACCTCCTTCGGTGCCGGCGAGCCCCTCCGCTGCTCTGGGGGCACCTGCATGTTCCACAGAGCAGCCGCAGCACTCCGGACCGCAGGCAAGGAGGACAGGGGGGAACACCTGGCTACATAGGATTTGGGGGTTGTGTCTCAAAACCGTAGCAAAAGAAAAAAATGGACCTATGAAAAACTAACCCGATGCTCTGCATTAAGTTCTAGATCAGGGGAGTGCAAACTTTAAATGCTGCGCCCCCCCTGCCTTGCGTGCCCCGGTCTCGCGCCCCCTCTCCTACATGGTATCCACGTCAAATGATGCTCCGGGGTCATGTGACGTAATTTGCCGCTGTGTTGCCATGGAGACGCGTCTGCATCCCTGTAAGTTTTATGTTGCAGAGGCCTCACGTGATCCTCCGGCATTAATTTAAATGCCTTGGGGAGGAGCATGGGACCTCTGCATCCACTCGCGCCCCCCCAGACAAATCTCCCGCCCCCCCCTTGGGGAGTGCACCCCCCTCCGCCCCAGTTTGCGCACCACTGTTCTAGATTAACAAAAAAAGGGGAACCTTCCCATTAATTTTAAAAGCTTTTTTGGTTTATCCTCTTGGTTAATTTTATCTGCCAGGCATTCGATGGTACTACTAATATCCTGTTACAAATTGATTTTGCACTCAGAAGTCCAATAAGAGTTAAGTGACTAAGTTTGCTTTGGCAAAACAGAACATGTTTAAAATGTCAGATAGCATTGTTTCATACTGTTTTGCTTTCAATATAAATTGTACATCAAAGTTCATTTTCATTCTGTAGAGAATGTCAACAGAAGCAAACTTTGATTAGAAAAACATTTTTTGCAGGTCATTGCATAATATTTACAGCGTGAAAACAATCCTGCTAGATTAGGAAACACTTAGCAGAGCTCTGTATTGACACAGCTTTCCTGCTCCTGTGGCTGGCTTCCTGTGAGGAAAATGAGGCATTACTCTTGTGTTCATGTAGGAAGTGCAGAAGGGCTGCACCCCAATCAGCCTTACTGCAGATCACAGAGATAAGGGGACACCTGCATAATTGTAGCGTGCTGTTTTCAGGGTTACCCGCACTTTGCAGATGCCTAAGAATAGGATTTCCACATTTAAGTTTTTATTCTAAGGGCCGCCGAAATCCAGTATAAAAGTGTGACATCACAATGAGTGATGAATGATTTCCAAACGCTATCTCCCGCATGACCGCTATGTTCTCTAGTTTTTATCATCTCTGCTGGGGAAGACGTGCACTGAGTAACGCCTCTAGGGGTGGCTGTCATGTTATTATGAGATCACCAGCCAGTGCCCTAACTTTATTATTTTTAATTTAATGAAACAACATCTATCGGAAATGGAAACTATTACTCTCAGTTCTCAGTTACACATCTATATTACTATATACTGTAATCTACTGTATTACGTTTTTATCACTGATTTTATTAAAGTAATTTTAAGTTCAGGCAGTTCGCATCAAGGCGCTAAAATATGGGACAATGATGCGTCTCCGCAGACCTTTCCGGGAAAACAGGACAATGATGCGTTCCCGCAGACCTTTCCGGGACAACGGGATAATCATGCGTCCCCGCAGACCTTTCCGGGACAACGGGACCAGTCAATGAAATAAGGATCAATTCCATATATACAGGAATTCTGGCAACCCTATCTAAGAAGACTACTTATCAAAAAGCTATATTAAAATACGACATACTGTATATAAAGTCAGGCCTGGGTGTAAGTCAGAGACAAAGTTTTAATTTTTTTTTAGTCTGACACAAAAAAGGATTAAGCAGTTTGATTCATGTAGCCAAAGCCCGCGCTTATAGTGCGCGAGACGGCGACAGGTGACATCACCCGTTGCCGTCACCGCTAGCAAAAGTTGTATTTCGCTTTCTGGCGACGTCGCGAGCGACCAGGTCTTTGATTGGTTCAGAGGCTGTCACGTGTGGCGACAGCCTCTGAAAGATCAAATTTGACCGGCTTCAGAAATTCACGCCGCCAGTGTTGCTCCCGTCGCGCTTACTATAAGCGCACGCGACGGCGGCACTACATTTGTTTTGCCGCGACGTCGCATCGCCAGCACTATAAGCGCAGCCTAACTCTTGTCATGTATTTTATAGTAAGCGAGTGATAATGCACACAGTTTGCCAACTTATCTCCGCATGACACTGCAGGTGTCCAAGAAGAAGCAAAATCAAAGGCATGCCTGTACCTTTTCATTGTGACAGTGTTCAAGTATCCGACTCTCTCTAGCAAAAAGACAATCCAAATGAGTAACTCCTAAATTATTCTTATGAGCAAGGGAGAAGAAAACAAGCAGGCGTTTATAAGAAAATGCAGTCTCAAAGAAGTCAAGTGACTCGCCCAATGTCATCATGAAAGTAAGTGGTGATTGCTGCAGAAACACAGATTCCCAGGCCCCCATGGTCTAACTGCAAAGTATAAACGTCTTCCCTCACACGCTTGTTATAAAGATCTTATGCGGATTAGAGCAAAGCTGATGATTTGGAAGAGTTCTGTAAATTATTCACTTAAAAAGCACTCATGAAATACAATGTTACTGTATTTCACATATATTAAAATCAGGGTACAATTTGCGGTGCTGAGATGAACTAGCATTATGAAAAGTTTAATAAAGCATTATTTAAGATGCAGTTACGATTATATAAAGTATCTTTCCAGAATAAGTAATTGCATTAAAAACAACACAGATACTGTATTTTTTATTTAGGCTCATCATCGCATCTTATAAATTGCAGAGACATTTTTTGTTTGATTATAGTAGAGACATTCACACACAGTATTTGCATTTGCTATACATTTTCTACGTACATGGCTGGGGAAAAAGTCACACAAATAACAAACTTCACCCAAGTATGCCAAACAGGAATATCTTACTCAGAAACCAGATTACACACCAACATTTGTAAAAATGTTCACTAAATTTGGTGAGTCTTGCACAATTGTCCACAAATTTGCATAAAAAATTTGATAAGTACGCCTTTATGTTTTGCCTTATGAATGAAATAATAGCATTCAAATACATTTTTCCCAATTTCCAAAAAAATTGAATGTTGGTGAATTTGAATTTTTTTTCACATAACTCTCAAATTAACTGTCTCTGGCAACTAACGTATGATTCTTTATTTAACATGTTTTATTCTAATGCTTGCACTGACTTTCAAAATGCCTCTTTTGTAAAAGTACTATCATTTTTGCATAGTGGCAATCGTGAAATTCACATAAAAAGCAAAGTTTCCCCTAAAAACATTACCCTAAATGCAGGTCACATGACCTTTATGTGTGTATGTACTCTCATTTTGGCTACATTCAGGCAAAATTCACTAAATTCACAAAATTGGCAAACTTTTGAACTTTGCAAAAATGCTTGTGAAATAACGTTCAAAACATTTGCACCTTGACATTTGTGTATCTCTAGTCTAATCCAAATACCAACATTCTCAATAACAACATGACGTACTGTACTGTGGGAGGAAAACTTCATTTCCTGCCATACGCCATGGAACTGTAGCACCATCTCTTCAACACATCTACTGTATGAAGGGGCACCACATTCTCAAACCAAAGCACATCTACTAGAGCAGTGATTCTCAACCGGAGTTCCGCAAGCATCCCTCAGGGGTTCCGTGGCCACCAGAGGGGAGAGCTGGGACAACTCTCCAAGCTGTCCCAGGCCGGCGGCGTGGTAGCACCCCACGCATCAGTGTGCACGCACATTCTCTATGCTGTTTTGACTGCAGGGATTGTTCCCACATGCCGGCAGCTCCTACCATAGAGCAATGCTGCTATCAATAGCAAGCCCCAGCAAGCACACGCAGAGCAGTGACAGGGAGAGGGAAGCTCTCACAGACCAATGGACCTCCGCACTAGTCCATTGCATTAATAACTAGGATTTATTTAATAGTGTAAGTTAAAGTGATTGGTAGGTGTCACTTAAAAAAAATCAGACAGACATATTTAAATCTTTCTTGGATGTTGCCTTGGATGTTTGTGTGTGTGTGTGGGTGTGTGTGTGTGTGCGTGCATGCGTGCGTGCGTGCATGCGTGTGTGTGTGTGTAAGAGAGGAGGGGAGTGTAAGGGGAGATGTGAGAGGGGGGATAATGTAAGGGGAGAAGAGAGATAGGGCTGAGTGTAAGGGGAGAAGAGAGAGGGGGAGAATGTATGGAGAAAAGAGAGAGGGCAGAGTGTAAGGGGAAAAGAGAGGGGGGGAGAGTGTATGGAAAGAAGAGAGAGGGGGAGAGTGTGAGAGGTGGGAATATGAGAACGGGAGAGTGTGAGGGCAGAAGAAAGGGGGATAGAGGAAGCGTAATGGGAAGAGAGCGTAAGGCGGAGTGTAAGAATGGGGAAGAGGGGAGGGGAAAAAACAGAGGGGGGGTGCAAAAATTGAGATAGGGAGGATTGATGCTCCCCAGAATTTCACAATCTAATTCTAGGGTTCATTAACCAAGAAAAGGCTCAAACCACTGTACTAGTGTAAAGCAACACTGTGGAGATCTGGGAGGTATCACACTTTTATATCCTAACGTTATGCAATAGGTACAGTGATCATATGTCCCAGTTTAGCTGGTTATGTCCTGGTTATTAGCCTTTCCCTGTTTGGACTCACATAAAACTCTTAAAACTGTAAAAAAAGACACTGCATAAACCAAACCACCATTTTGCTACATTCGGGAGTTTGTGTTGTTAAGAATCTGAAATAAATCAATAATACAGCATAAATGTGGAGACTATTAGACAAATACAATTATAATATTTATTTTTAAGTGATGTCATTTATTTTATAAAAAGAATTGTATGTGTCCCGATTTTTACTTTTGAAAATCTGCTCACTCTGTTTGAACTCTTTTGTTGCCTTAGGCTAGAATGCAAAATAATACTTCCAGACACCAAATGGATTGAGATACAACATCTACAAATAAAATACAAAAAGCATAACATCCATATATGTGCAAATATTAAGTCTTTAGTAGCCAATGTGATCATTGATTTACGACTGGTGGGTCACTTGGGTTTCCAATGAGTTAATATATTAATATATTCTACAGTGTTAGTATTTTTGTTCACCTATTCTAGGTTGGATAGTTTTATCTTGTTTAGGTATGTAGTGACCATTACATACAGTACACACTGTAAGCAAGATAGGCCTAATGCCAGCATGGTTACAAATAATACTGACATATTGCTTTGGTAAGGATCCCCATATCCCTACATTACTGCTGGAAATATGGCTTTATTGAGTAGGTCGATAAATAAAATTGTCATTAAATACCTGATAATTGTTTACATTTATCAACCTTCAGTCAATATGTCTAACATTTTGCCCATTTTCTAATCTTTCACACACTCTCTCTTTCCCTTTTTCTGGTCTCTGGAATTTTAAGGTGAATTTTTTTTTAACTACTGTATCTTTTGCAAATAAAAATGCCACGTAGGAGCACATTCATACAGTATGTCTCAGACAGGTCCACAAACCTGCCTTTCCACAATTCCTTTTAGCATACAATGCTTCCTCTGCAGCCAGGGATTATAGGTACTAACATGCAAATGAGCACTCAGTGTGTCTTTCTTTGCCTCTTATCCATTCAAACCGTAATCCCTATAAATGTGTGCCTGCCGAATTACACATCTTTTTTTAGCACAGCCTGGGTTCAAGAAAGTGCACGTCCATTGACAGTGAACCTACTCACAAGGCATGAATGTAGAGGGTGCTAAGAATCTCTGGAGGTTAAACAAAAGCTGTCATTCAAATCTAAATCTGGCTACCTATAACTGCTGGACTTTCCAGGGAGGCTGCTCTGCAAGGACTGGAAGACTAGCTGCAAAGGACTCTATGACGTTAGCGAAATAATAAGACAAGTTAAAGGCCTCATTGAGCTCAAATGCAGACACCAATTCTATAACGGAGGTACAGAAAATGGAAGCAGTGGAGTATTATTATTCTTTTACATTTATTTATATAATATTTTGCCAGGAATTAATACATTGAGAGTTTAGATCTCGTTTTCAAGAATGTCCTGGGCATAGAGTTATGATGACAAATACATACTTCATCGTTAACAAGAGTTGAAGAAACAACATAATGATGTGCAACCCTTATTCCGACCCCCCCCACCCCTCCCTCACAATCTCAGATAGGGTCTCCTTGGGAATCTAATGCTCAAGCTACGTGTCTTTGTGTGGTGCATACCTGCTGGTAACAGGGGGCCCTGAGTCTCCCGCGATGACATGGGTGAGAACAGGACAGGCTTCTGGGGTTGTGCCTCCGTCTCTCTTACTGGTGCAGCGCCTCCATCTCCTGCAGCCCCCAGCTGTATGGGGTGAAGTACCTACAAGAGAGTGGAATACAATAACGATAAACAGCACTCACAATAGTGAATAGATATACAATGCGGTGTGCCGTGGACTAAAGAGGACCCATTCCCACTCAACACAATACACAATACTGAATGGTCCAGCACTCCCTATATAAAGAAATCAGATCATTGGTATAACACCAAAAAAGTGTAATTTAATATATGCACAAGTGAATCAAAAAACATACAATACCACTAATAGAAAACTGTAATAACATATAGGTAGAACCACATACGGGGTGTGTGGGGGAAAGAGGTGGGGGGGAGGGGGAAGGAGAGGGGGCGAGCAAGATAACAAAAAAGTGGGTATAAAGGGGAGTGCAGGGGGGCAATGTTTCAGGGAACACCCCTTTATCAGGCCCGTTCCCCTTAGCCCCTGAGGGACAGAAGGGTACTTCCCTGGCACAACAACCCACAAGGACACAACCAAGCCCCAAAAGCAAACCCTCCACTAATAATGGGTACTACAATGGGAAGATATAATGCGGTATGCAAAAATTGAAAAAATAGGATTTCAATGAGGATGCAGGACAAAACGTCCAAAGGTCATATGAAATAGATAAAGTGAATCAAACCACACAGTCCTCAATGTAATTGTCCAAACGCTCCTGCTCCTCACTCAAAGAGAGTAATCTTCCCCTCCTCCCGACACACTTCACTCTCAGGCAGGAGTATAGGTAAAAGTGCAAGGTCTCTTTATTGGTCTCTCTATTCAGCAGCCAGATCACACTGCAGGCTGTCTTCCTCCAGCACCAAAAGTGGGTCCAGCTCTTCCCCTACCCTCTAGGCAGGGTAGGAGGTATGGGGTGCACATTCTCACTCCCCGTAGGGAGGCCTCAAGCCTGCCAGTCCTGGCAGCTTGGTCTGTGTCACCCTTGTCCCTCTCACTCTGGGGACAGACTCACTAAATAGGAAGGGGCACTACACTAAGTAGCTCCAGCAGGCACCGCCCCTGTGTCTCTTGATTGGACACAGAGCCCGATGACCTGTCTTCACTGACTCACTGCACTGCCTGAAGTGGGAAAAACCCATGATTGTTCCTGGCAACCTGCCCTTACACAGGGATTACCGCCAGGAGGAGGGCAGACCTATAGCCAAAACCACACCGGGCTACAGGTGTATGAAAGCTCAATGGAACGAGCAGCCAGAATCGTCATTCAGTTGACAAAAAGATACAGGCTTCAAATAATCCAAGTGTAGGCCCCAACATCAAGTCACACAGACAATGGAAGACTTCTGCCATGAAATCAACTTAACAACAAAGGGGGAAAAAAGAGAATATGTTAGCATGCAATGTGATGCGGGGCCTCAATGTAGTTGCAATTGTATTTATAATTCACTTATGCATGTCTCTGTAATAATTTCCAGCCACCATTCCACAATGGCCATAACACTGCAGATAGGGATTTGGGAATATGTGTTAGCACTTAAAAAGGGATAGGATGTTTGTTTGTTTTGTGAGCTGATATAAAGCTGTACAGTTTAAAGCCACGGGCTAAATAAAAGCCAATGTTTATTTTCCCTTAAATACATCTCCCTGGTTATACCTCTGCACTTGTCTCCTACAACTGCCCTCTCCCTTGCCAAGAAAACCTACTTTTTGTCACTCATGCAAACTCTGTCCTCTAATCCTCAAAGCCTATTCTCACCTTTCCCTCCCTTCTCTGCCCAACTACACCAGCTCCCCTTCTACTTTCACGGCTCGATACGGCCCTTCACAGAGAAGATTAAGTCAATCAGATATAACATTTCTTCATGTCAAACTCCACAAGTAACACCTACCTCACCTCCCACACCTAAATCCGCACTTAGCATATTTTCCCCTGTGACTGAGGCCGAGGTTTCCACACATCATCAGCCCCACAACCTGCCCCCTTGATCCTTTTCCCTCACATCTCGTCCTCTCACTCTGTGGCACACTAAGTCCCACCCTGTCACCTTTTTAACCTCTCTATCACCTCCGGCACATTCCCATCTTCTTTCAAACATGCACTCATCACGCCAATTGTAAAGAACCCCTCACTTGACTCAGCCTCCCTCTCTAAGGCTGAGATTATACAGCGCGAGATGGTGCTCGCGCGTTTGCATGCACGCAAGCACACCTATCTCAAATTGCCTAATGCCTATGAGGCCGCTCCATGTGCACGCGTGCGCACGACAGAGTGCAATGGTGCGACTGCGATTTGAAGAGAAAAAAAATAGTCTTTTCAAGCGTGGCCACGTGACGTCTGTGTCACGTGAGCGGTTCAGCCATTGAATGCGAACCAGCTTCCTGACGCGTCCGCCACACTTCCGCCATGCCTCCATATCGCCTCCCCAATCTCCTGCATCCAATTCACAGATCACTGGGGCTGCAGGAGTACACCAGGCTATGCACGCGGTCGCGTGGGCGCGCAGGTATTATAGACTTAGCCTAACTACCACCCTTTCTCTCTTCTCCCATTTTCCTCCAAGCTACTTGAGTGACTTGAATTCAACGTCCTAGCTCACTTTCTCTCCTCCAACTCCCTGCTTGACTCTTTGCAATCTTATTTCCATATTCCACACTCCACTGAGACAGTCCTACCTATCCAAAAACTCCTTCAGCGTTTCCTTCTCTAATGTGTCCTGATCTTCACTCTCTCTTTCTGTTGGGATCCCACAATGTATTGGTCCCTGATCTTCTCACTTTATACCACTTCTCTGGGTAAACTAATACACTTTTCTGGCTTTCTGTATCATCTGTATTCCTAGAACACCAAAATTGAACTCTCCTCCCCTGACCTTTCCCCTGTGTCCTGCTGTCCCAACACCAACTGTCTTTCTGCAATCTCCTCCTAGATGTCCCACCATTAGCTGAAGTTTACCACCCTATTTCTCTTCTCCCCTTTACCTTCAAGCTATTTCAGCGACTTGTACACAACTGACTGCCTCACTTTCTCTCCTCCAACTTCCTTCTTCACTCTTTGCAATGTTGTTTCCATCTTCTACACTCCACTGAGACAGTCCTACCTATTCAACCACTCCTTCAGTGTTTCCTTCTCTGGTGTCTTGTCATCTTCACTCCCTCTTTCTGTTAGGGTCCAACAAGGTTCGTGGCCACCGCTCTTCTCACTCTATACCTCTTTCACTTGGTGAACTAATATAATCTTTTGGCTTTCAGTATCATCTCTATGCCTATTACACCAAATTTGAACTCTCCTCCCCTAACTTATCCCCATCTGTCCTGCTGTCCCATCCCCAACGGTCTCTCTGCAGTTTTCTCCTGGATGTCCCACCATCACCTGAACTTTAACATGTAAAAAACAAAACTAATACTCTTTTCCCCTTCCACTGCCACTGCCACCTCTACATCAAAACTCTCACTCACTGTCAACAACAACACAAACTCTTCAACACCTCAAGCCCACTGTCTAAGCATCATCTTTGAGTCCCACACGAGGTCCTGTCATTTCCACCTTCGTAATATCACCAAGATATGCCCTTTTCTAACTCATGATGCAACTAAAATCGTAATTCACTAACTCATCATATCACGCCTTTACTACTGCAATCTTCTCTTAGTTGGCATTCCCCTTGTCCACCTATCCCAACTCCAATCAATCCAAAATGTTGCTATCCTCATCCCCATATACAGTATATCCCTAAATGCCCCCCCCTATGTTTTGCCCACGACATCCACCTTTCCTCCTGTCTTAATTGTCCTTGTCTTATTTCCTCTCACTCCTGCCTACAAATCTTCTCCCGCGCTGCCCCATCTCTTTGGAATTCCCTACCACGTACCATCAGACTGTCCCCCAGCTTTGAGACATTTAAAAACTCCCTGAAAACTTGCCTTTTCAACAAAGTCTATCTGGCATAGCACTAACATCCTACTTCCGCCCTTCCCAGCCTCGCTTGACGCAGTGAATTATGGCATCCCATTGTATTTAGTGCTGACTTAAATGTAAATTTATGTTATGACACATGAGGCTGACCTCCTGCAAACTGAGGTTAACACTATCTTTGACCTGGCATATTTAATTGACCCAAAGGGGGTTATTCAATAAACTGAGATAGTGCACTGATTGGCACCATCACAGATTAATGAATAACTCCAAATCCTTATTCAGTATGCTTTGTAGACACTTCCCAGTGCTGGAGAAGATCATTAGCTTATTCATTTGAATAGTATCCGCTCTTCTCTAACACAGGGAAGTGATCACATATCGCATATTGAATAGGAGCTAACTGGAGAGGAAAACAGCGTCAGCTAAAAATGCAAACATTTCTACATGTCATTATACTATTGTCACAATCAATTCCTCATCTAACTGCTGTAATATCTAACTGACACAAGCAGACAAGATTTTACACAAAATAACTTCATACAGTGACACAGAGACACAATATGAAATGAATCATTTTAGTAGTAACTTATTTTCCTAATGGACATTTTTGTTCCACCAGTGAAAAGATGGCCATTTAACGCAGTACATGTAGGCACACAGTACACTGTCCTTGATTTGACATTACATGGGGATTTACCATGAGCAACAGTAAGAGGCTTGCAAGAGACATACACTTGTATTACATTTCTTAGGACCTGTAACTACCACTGTAAACATTGTCTCTAACTTCAACTGGGATTAGTGTGGGCTGATTACATAAATACGTTGGTAATTCTTCAAGAATTCTGTTTGTGACAGCTGCACACAAAAAGGAAAAGGAGATACAAAAGGCATATTCCTGGGTACATTCATGGAGGTGCAAGCAGACAAAATACAAACTTGTAATTCAAAGTCAGTAATCAAAGTAAGGAAGCCCCGGAGGAACATAAGAAAGGGGGCACATGACCTTGACCCGGTGGGTCCACATAAAGGGACTTAAGGGGTTATGTCTAGGCAAGGGAAGGAAGGCAGTTATGAGTTTGCGCTTCCTCTTCCCTTGGTCTACGATCCTTGTTCCCTCCCTTATAAGGCAATGATTCGTGGATTGGTGAAGGGTTTCTTCTGCTATAATGTATTACAATGTAAATTTATGGTAATTGCATATTGCTATGAAAAAAATATATATATATTTTGGGTTTATAGTGTGCTGTTTTGTCACTGCTAATACATGTCTTTTTGCTTATCTGAGTGTTGCAGCTTTTGTGCCTTCTCTTATGGGAAAACAGGGTTTTTATATATATATATATATATATATATATATATATATATATATATATATATATATATATATATAAACACGACAATATAGTGGTGGGATAAGTGCTACGTATTTCGTCACAGCAGCGGTATATTTGGCTCCAATTGAAAGGGGAGAGGGGGGGAATTGCTGGCTAGTCCTGGAAAAGAATTGTAAGCCCATTTTTGTGGTCTACTATATAGCAGGTTGAGGAGGTGCTCCAGGTGGGCTTGTCGTCAGGCTTGAGATGCGAAAAGGTGCGAAACGCGTGGGAGGGCTCCTATACCTCCTTTTGGTGATGATTTAATAAGTATTTTTTATTACAACTCAACCTGGCTCCATTGGCTGCGCGATGCTGTTTTTGCATTTCTACACTCATACTGAACAGTCCTAGCTTTAGTTTCTGCCATGCTTTCCTCTATGTTGAAAAAAAGTGTACCGTATACTGTATTTAATGCTATAGAAACTGCATGGTCATTTATTGCACTGGAATTGTGTAAGTAGGTTTCACAATGTTGTCGTGATTTTATTTTCATGTGTTTAAGTTTTCATCTAAATTTGATTGCAGTGTATTTTTTTAAGCTTTACAAACCTTTTGGCTAACAGGATATGCTTTAACAGCATTGTTAACGATAATTTATCAGAACACATTTGGAATGTAATTTTCAAACAGATTTTATAATTAAATCTTGTACAGTAGTTTTTGTTTTTTTCTAATAGGACGGGTAATTTAGTATACAAGCCAAAATGTTATTGACATTGGTACGCCCTGAAAGAAAAATAATTTCCTGTGTTAGGATTACTGATTACCAAAGGGTGTCCTGCCGCTCTTTAAAACAGGGAAAACAATATTGCTATTTTTTCCATCTGAATATGGACTACCACCCATTTCAAAGTAAATAATCTCTCATGTATTTATTTAAAATATGTGCAAACAGTAGATAGTACAGGCATACC
The DNA here is from genome assembly GCA_036426205.1 of Ascaphus truei. NCBI lineage: Eukaryota > Metazoa > Chordata > Amphibia > Anura > Ascaphidae > Ascaphus > Ascaphus truei. The sequence continues at coordinate 43,164,817 of CM071567.1, read as the reverse complement.
CTGCATTAACGTACGCAATGGGACCGGAGCATGTATGTAAAGCGAAAATGTACTTAAAGTGAAGCACTACCTTTTTCCACTTATTGATGCATGTACTGTACTGCAATCCTCCATTTTATCCTCCATTACCTGTGAAGTCTCTCCTCCTGCATCTTGCTATGCCCTCCCTACTGCTTTTTCTGTTTACTGTTTTCTCACTCCTTTGTGAATGTCTCTGTTCTCTCCAACTTCCCCACTCCCCACTGCACCATTATTTATACACCCCTCTCCCAACAACTTCTATACCCCTCAATAAAAAACACCACACAAATCCTCTATTCACACCCTCTATCTACTCCTTCCCACTGCTGGGGATCTCCCATAGCGTGAAGTCAGACATACACACCTGATCTCACTCATGCGTCCCTGCCATCTCTTCCCCTGTAAATGGTGTTAACCTTTTCATTTAATACTGACCAGCCTTAAATCTCACCCCACAAATCAAGTATCCCAATAGCCTGCACTCATGGCTATTGTCCCACACTCAGTCACTCCTACCACACATTGTGACCAAACACTGACATCTACAGCACTTACTCCCTCACCTACTGTCTCTGTAAGTTTCCCATTAAACCTCTTAGATTGTAAGCTCTTCGGGGAAGGTATTTCCTTTCTTATTGTCTGATTTTGCTGCACTTACTTTATAATTATAATTCACTGTACTGTATTCTTTGTGAAGCGCTGAGTACACTTTTGGCGCTATATAAATAAAGACATACAATACAATACAATCATCATATATGTGCATAACTGATGTAAATAACGCATTTGTAACAGGCTCTATAGTCTCCCCGCTTACGCACAGCTTCAGTACAGGTAGGGAGCCGGTATTGCTGTTCAGGTCGTTCTGACAGGCGCATGCGCGAGCTGCCGTTTACCTATTGGGCGATATGTCCTTACTCGCGAGTGTGCTTAAAGTGAGTGTCCTTAAACTGGGTTATGCCTGTATAGATGCTTGTATGGCTACATCGTGAAGATATAGAAGTTTGAGCACCAAAACTCAAAATTATTAAATAATGTCATATTCTTCTGGAGTAACCAGGGACCCATCAGTCACAGCTACTCTGATCTTACATTTTCCCTGGAATTGTGGGAACCTGGTAAACCTTTCCCGAGGCCAGAGGCCAGGAACCTAATACATTGCCAGACTGTTTTATTAAACCTGAAGTAGCTTAATAGTAACAATGATTAATATAATTAAACCTTTGAAATCCGTCTTAGATTTCCTTGTGACTTAAGATGCACAAACATGTTGCACACGATACTAAAAAAAGGCACATATTGGACTTTTTCTGCTAGACAAAAAGTTTGAGAAGTCGTCAGCTTTTGCCAAAATTCTCCTAGCTTTAAAAACATATCATTCTGGTAAGAAATGTATCCTACTCACCAAATTGACTTGAAAGAATTTATTGCAAATGCTATAAACAGAACACAGACACACAAAAATACAGCATTAACCTAATGGAGTTCAAGTTGGAACTTGGTCATGTGAATGATTCTGACAGCAGAAATGATTACTGAATCTAACTAATCTGAGTCAAGTGATGATTCTAATGACTGACTGACTTTAAACAGTGGGAGGACTTCCGGTATGTCGCTGATGGGATAGGTCACAATCACCACAAGCTCCATTCTAAGGTCTGACTAGCATAGATCCCCAAGGAAGATTCATTGAATGGAATGTAATAACAGAAAAAGAAAGATTGACCTCATATTATATATACGCACCCAACGAATATTCAAAGTAATTATTTCTAAAGCTAATAAGGTATTTGAACACATTTTCAAAAGGCACGTTGATAATAGGTAGGTATTTTAATCTAGTGGACAATAGAACATTGGACAGGAAAAGCCAGAAAATTATGAAAAGGGACAAGAAATGTCCAGCTGGAATTGCTTATCTAAAAAAACATTTAGCCTTAGTAAATGCTTGGTGAACTCTTCATCTAGAAGACTGAGACTTTACATGCTTATGAAAAATCTCACCCTGCATGCTCAAGGATCGATTATTTATTGGTCAAGTCTGTCATTTCAGACAGTAAATAAGGCTAAAATGTACAATATCATAGTGTTGGACTTGTGCCAAAATTGATGGTGCTCAAATTAAAAAGAGAAATGAGAAATTATATTAATTGGAGGTTTAAAAAGGACAAAATGACAAAGCGCAACTACCATATTGTATTATTTCATATACAAATGTATAAACAATAAAAACAAGGTATCAGACTTACAAAATCAACCACAGAATCAATAGAGAGCTCAACTCCGCTCTCACAGTTAAACAGACTGCAGCAATGCTTACTTACCAGGGGTAAAACAGCTCACTGAACATAACCCTACACGTTTCATAGCAACCCGGCTACTTCATCAGGGGTGGTAGATCAAATAAGACCCCTGATGAAGTACCCAGGTTGCTACAAAACATGTAGAGTTCTTATTTGTGAAGGAGTGCTTGTTTGCAGACTTCTAATTTACCACATCTGATGAAATGAGTGGTACGCTCAGCTGTCAACCAGCGTGTGACATCAGATACGACATCCTACATAGCAGTGCAGGAGAGAGCAGACGCTTCCAGAGAGCAGCAAAGATCTGAGTTATTATTACTCCACAAAACACATTTTCTATAGTTGTTTGTAAGTGTGATACCTTGTGTTTTTAGTGTTTTATACATTTTTATATGAAATAATACATTATGGGGAATTAGATTGTTTCACTGTCACGGATGTCCACCTGAGACACATTTTGTTATTTTTATAATCCTATTTTGTATTATTGTTATTTGTATCTGCTTTGTTAAATGTATTCACCTTTTAGTGTTGTGTGATACATAGTTATATTTTTTTCAAGTTGATTGTTCAATATTCACCATTGGTATCAATTATACTGTTACCTACTAGTTTAGAATTAATTTTTTCCACTACCACGTATTTATTTCATACATATTTTTTTATTCATCATTTAATTTTTTATCACTTTAAGGAGTTTTAAGTGCACTTACAGTAAGGCTTGGTATTAAGTTTAGTGGTTTCCATTTACTGTAATTTGAGGTTTCCCTCTTCTTTGGAAAATTCTGGCACTTAATTCTTCTTAACCAAGCCTGTGACACGTACGAAAAAAATATCAAGGATCATAAGGCAAATCCAATTTTTGTTTTTGATAGGTTTAGATAGAAAAAGTGAGTTTAAAATTATTCTTCAAAGAAGGTAGAGGTCTTATAAAAATAAACATTTGATACATCTGAAAATAAAACAGGCACAAATGTTGCCCAATTTAGTTGAGGAGACAACCAAAAAATAGAGTGGATGCTTTAAGAGATGAAAAAAGGAAAATTTGCAATAAAGGTAGAGAAATAAGGGAAATAGTCTGGAATTTTTACAGTTGATTATATAAAGGGGAAGACGCTAATTAAGATTGAAAAAAACTCCATTTGGGAAAAGATCAAGGTGCCAAATTGAAAGCAAAAATATTTCCAATTCTTAAACAAGAGCCTCACATTAGAAGAAGGTTATGCTGTCATAAAAACCTTAATATATAACTAGGCTCCAGGCCGAGTTGAGAACTCCAGGCCCATGTAAGTTTTTCATAATTATGAGAAATAAAATCGCTCCTCTCTTGGTAGAAGTATACTGCTGCGGCCAAGTTTATTCGAGCATTTGCCCGTTCTTGGCCGCAGCAGTAGCCTGGCGCGCGCCCGAGGGTGACGGGCGCGCGCCGAAGCAGCGGAAGAGCGCCCTCCGATCGGGGCGCTCTCCCTACCGCTGCCGGGTCCGCCGGGTCCCCCGGAACCCCCTGCCGCCATCCCCCACATCGCGGGACACCAGGGCTCCCTCAGGGAGCCCTGGACGCGCGTGCAGGGGGCGCAGGCTCCCGAAGACGCGTGACCGCGCGTCTATGACGCGCGGCACGCCGAGGGGCGGCCACTAGCAAGCCGGGAGCTTGCGGATCTGGCCGATGCGCAATAAAGCGTGTCGGTAGTGTATAACAAGGTACTGTATGGCAAACAAATTTTACGCCAAGAGGATTTAGCTTAGCCTTTATTAGGATACTGCCAAAACCAGGAAGAGATTAATTAAATCTAGCATCCTGCAGACCCATTTCCCTTTTACATCTTGAATATAAATACTGAAGGTATTTCTCCCCCAATTAATTCACACAGATCAAAATGGCTTTATTCAGGCAGTAACCCTGTAGCTAATATAGGGAAGTGTATCTCTGTAATATTTAAAAGGCAATGAAGATACATCCTTATCTCTGATACTAATGTAACACCTTTCTCCCCGCCCCCCCAATCGCAGATAGGGACCATGTGGGGAAATACACTTGTGTTACTGGGTGTGGTGCATTACCTGATAGGCTCACAGAAGACCTGAACCTCCGCCACTGGGAGCCTGGGGTTACCTGATCATTCGTACACAGCGCCTCCACCTGTAAGTGTTCCCACCTGAGTGGGATGGTCCTCTTACAGGAACCACAATAATAAAACACGCACACAGTGTATGCTACAACGGTTTTACTATTACTACTTATAACTCGGTACCCTGTACCACACACCAATTTGGATAATAACACACACATGGAAGTGCACCGAGTGCACACATCAACATAGATATTCCCCAAAGTACCTGGGTGCTTGGCCCCCAATTCCTGGATGTCCCTTATGTCCAAACCCACCCACGTGTGTTGGAGATAGCGCTATCCCTTGATGTGTTGGTGCACTACTTATAGATGAAAAGTTTTTCAGGCGGTTCACTGCAAACCGCGGGGGCACAAAAATAAGAAATCCTCACGCAAAGACTAAAAGGTTGTTTATAAAGTGCATTGGCACATAAAAAAACACTGCTACATGGAAACTCTGACTACTTATAGATACCTGCCCGGGGCTCCAGCCCACGGGTGTTGCAATACAACTGAATTGGATCCGCCTGATCCGACGAGACGTCCTCCTACGCGTGGGGTGAATTCCAGCGTGGATAATATCACCATGCACCGCACTGTCTCCACCTTGAGTGGATCCGTCTGTAGCCGGCAGGCTGCTGTCACTGCTTGGCGTGGCCTCCGTGAAGATAGTCTCTATATACAGGGTCTAAGCACAGACCCAGGAATCAGGCTGCGCGCCACTGAGTGCTTCCTTAACTTAACCCAAACAGCTAAAGGGGCAGATCTGTGAGTAACAACATATGTAACTCTTCAGAACAATCAACAATTCGAACCAGGATCCACGAATCAACACTTTTACTTGTGGAAAGAGAAGGGGACAACAAGTTAAAGATTTGCTAAATAGCAAGTTACGAGCGGTGAAATCTTTTGAGTTACTAAAATCTGAGTTCAATCTCCCTAATTCTCATTTATTTTCTTATTTTATAAGTATGTCACTTTGTTAAGAATACTATCTAAAAGTAGCCTGGGATTTGGGGGGGGAAGTGTGATTGAGTTGGCCCTAAAAATGACAAAGGTGGTAAAATTGTGCCAGAACTTTCTGTACAATCTGATCTCGATGATAAACACAAATTGTAAATTGGACAATACGTTTAGAGTCTGGAAAAGAGATTTTCTCGAAATAATTTTCATTTATGTAATTTTTAAACATCCCGATTCTTACATTATGATTTTGTCAGGAAAAGCCATTTAAAATCATTAAAAAAAGCATAATATCTCCAAGGCAAAAGAAAATGTGTGTTTAAAAACGATTCTGGGAGGTGCTCTCCATGTAAACTCTAATCTAAAGCATTGTTTATCGCAAGCAGAAAAATGTAAACCTTTTGGAACAAAGTGGTTCAATTCATGTGTAATGTCTTCAAAATGACAAAATCAGTTGAAGGGTTTATTATTTGGAAATATTGATAGGTTAAGAGAAGAACGAACAATTTAAATACAGCTGCAGCGGCAGTCATGCGAACACTTCACGTGTTGTACATTGGAATACCGATGTCATGACGCGGGATTTCTTCCAGCCGTACTGCCTTAAGACGCGAGTGCAGGCGAGTGCAGAAAATGGCATTTTATAGTTCTGGTTTTTAAACACTTGAAATATTGACACAGTAGCACAGTAGCACAGTAGCACAGTAGCACAGTAGCACAGTACTGTACACATTACAATTCATTCATTTCATTGCACCCAAAGAAACAGAATCCATGAAATTCAAACAAAGCAATCGCGATAAGCGCGGGTGCCTGGGGTGATTGGTTGTGTTCATGCCGCATGGAATACAGCAGAGCACGCGAAATCAGCGCTGTGATTTGTTCGAATAACGGCCGCTGCAGCTGTACCACCATTAGTAATCATTCTAACCCCAATTGCAAAAAAAAAAACATTTTTACGTAACTGGATTAAGCCAGTTGTTCCTAGAGTAAGTGAAATACAGTGAGCTGTTGAACCTCACACATTATGATAAAAAAATATGCTTATACAGATGTAGAAAAAGGGGCAAATTTATTTTTTCAAGAAGTGGGATATATGTTTGGATTCCATATCCTTAAGTCAAAAAGAACATATATTAATGTAGGCTCAAAGTGGTTTCTTCTGAAAATAGGAAAATGGGGTTAGTAATCTTAAAGTACTGTAACTAAGTCTATTTAATTAAAGCTGTCAATTATTACCTGGTTAATAGTAATTCTAACTCTTTTAATGACCAAGGAGGCACGAGCTTCCCCCCCCCCCCTCTCCTACATAAAACATCCAAATAACGAGAGGGCACATTTATGGAGGTAAAAGGCCGCGGCTTATATATTAACACCAATGGGGATAGCGTACCACCTGTCCGCGCCAGAATGCTCAGAGCTGGGAAACGCAAAGGGGCCACCCGGAAGTACGTCCCGGTGACCTACCCCCTCACTTCAAACCCCCCGGTTACCAGCCCTGACCCACTTCTGGCGGGACAAGCACCTACCCTCCCCCCCCAACTGCCGCCGCGACAAAGCAATTGGTCCACTGACCCCTCCATCATAATCTTTTCTTCCTTGTTTCAAATATTCTCTTACTTATCTGCAAAATAAAGAAATGTTAACACGGAAAACAATTTTTTTTTATTTTTTTTTAATTAACTTAACTCAAAGGGATGGGTGGGTGGGAAACTGCTCCAACGCCAAGGAACAAGTGACAGTTGCTTGTTCCTTGGCTCTAATTTGAAACCCAACCGCCCCAACTGACTCCCCGATCGCGCTCGCGACCACCAGACCAGATGGGGGGGGGGGCGCACCCCCCGGTCAATTGCTGTTGGCACCCATACGGGCTAGGCCAGCTCTATTCTGATTATTTCTCATTCTATAAAAAAAAATAGTTAACTTATTTTAGGTTTAGTGTTAAAAATTTACATTATTTTGTATGTCCTTATATAATTGTGTTTGGTAGTTTTGTTGATGTCATGTCAATTTTTTGTAATTGTTGGATTATTTCGAAATAAATTTAAAAAAAGGAACACAGAGAAAAAAAATCAGTAACAGTGACAACTCCTAGTATCTGCAAAATGTGCATTTCTGTGTGGGAAGATCCCTTCTGCACAGATTAGGCATCTTCTAAAAGTCTTTCTTACACTGTCCAAATCGTGTGATGAGGGTTTCTTTTTTAACCATTTCATCCCAGCTCGGAAAATCTGTGTTGTATGTATGAATGTCTTTATTTATATAGCGCCATTAATGTACATAGCGCGTCACAGCAGTAATACATGTGGTAATCATACACATAACAAATAATACAAATAACATAGTGCTTCAGACATAAAAGTACCATAGGAAAAGGTGTCCCTGCTCCGAAGAGCTTACAATCTAATTGATACAGTAGGTAGGAAGAACGTGCAGAGACAGTAGGAGGGTGTTCTGGTAAATGCGTCTGCAGGGGGCGAAGGTTTATGGTTTGCCAAAGATGTTTCAAACTCAAAAATGTTGTTAATTCACTGGTATTCTAGTACCTCTGTAAAGTTAAAATGCAAAACCTGTAGGATAGACTTGCAAAATAATAATGACATTTTTTTAAATTAAATTAAAATCACCATGTTCTTACGGTATATAGTTCTGACAGTGCACACAGCAGCTGTACATACAGTAGAACTCTTCTTCCTTAGTAAATAGTTCCTGCCCTGTGGAGCTTAGTGCATGGGTGTCCTCCAAATGAGTTCCGGCCTTATTGAGCATACAATCTAATTGTGGTACCTTTTGGGTGCTCTTCATCCGCATGGTGATTATCTTAACCTCACAGGCGGATGACATATAAAGCATTGAGTATGGGTTTGGTTTGGGGCTGGAGAGTTCAGAGTGATGGTTAGGTTGTTAATAAACATTGAGGGTATGTCATCACATTTACTTTATCTATGTATTAATTAGGTAAATGTCGCAAGAACATCTAGCTATCAAATCAGATTATTATTTCAAGGCATCAATACTAATCTCTCAGATAGATTGTTTTGTGGTGACCCAATTTTGTCAACCATGCTTTCAATGAGTCCTTGTCAGTTGTTCATACCTGAAAGCATAAAGGACATAGTTTCAGAGGTGTACTAACATTGCAGTAGCCATCCAAAAAGAAGAATGACATGACAACAACTTCATTGTCTATTGAAGTTTTAAAAAGTTTAATGTGCGGAAAACAATGCTTAGCTCAGCTAAATACATTTTGAAGTGGATTGCAGTTTTAAGTATTTCTGATGTATCATAGCAACTGAATCTGAATTCATATTGTCATTTAAGTCTGTTACATATAAAGCTCTTGTCCTGACATATGACTGCAGCATTACTTGTGAAAGCAGAGCTGGGATGTAGCTCCGGATATAGGTTATATATGTGCTGGATCATTTTTCAGCATTAAAATTAAGTGTTGTGTATCTGTTCAACAGCCAGTTCCCTTGCAATATGTCAAGCCAACAATTTCTTGCTTCAGTGAATTCTGTGCTGAGAAATATCTTCTCCGGAGCTACCCTTGGGCTTTGACTCATGTTTCTATGGAAACAGATACTTTCTATTAACAATATAAAATATTTCAAATGGGTCAAAACCACAACAAATATTGTAATTTCGCCAAGTCATTGTCACTACACCACGTCATCCCACGATCACCTGCTTTTTTCGGCTAATTTCTTTTATTTACGGATTTTTGAACAGATTATAACTTCTCAACCTTTGGGCATTCGATCTCCAAATAGAATCATGTGTTTGCGCCAGACAAAAAATACCTGAAGACTATTACCTATGAGTATCTTGACGTGACTTTTATAGCTTAAAATGGTGTAGACAAGTAATACGGATTGCAAAAACAAAAAAGAGGGAGCATTTGATGGGGTTGTTACATTATCAAAAATAATAGGACCAGTAATTTAACCATTATAGGCTGATCTTTCGGTGAACTCCCCTGTAATCCCTAAAAATAACTTTCTGTTATGTGGATTTTTGAACGGTTAAAACCATTTTCTTCTGTGGCAGCCTATATTTTGAACAATGTTGAATATAGATATTTGACAGCTTTGCATGAGGTTTATTAAAGTCATTTAACACTCCCCTGTAATCCATGGATTTGAATGCCATTAGGCACTTTGGAGCTATGGAGTGTTATGATACAATTTGTCAGAGGTTGGGTATTAGGAAGGGAAATGCATGGTTAAGAAACTGGTGCAGGAGGAAAGGAGGAAGGGGTGAAAGTATTTAGAGCATGTGGCATTCTTCTCTTGGAGGTTTTATCTTTGAGGTAGCGATGGATTGCATCTGAATTGAGATGAGAGCTGCTGTACTGGGGAGAAAATGATTAAGCTATTGGAGTAGAGAAAAAAGGAGTGGGGAGTGACAAGCAAGAAATACTAGAAAAAACAGAATCGATAAGAGTAAGGGAATTGCTATGAGGGTGATTGGTAGAGCTCATCAAGCCACAGATCCACAGTGCTCCGATAACTGAGGGCTCATAACGTCTTGTAATCAAAATTAGTAACGGGCATTATGCTCCCTGAGGTTAACAGGAATGTTTGGGGTGGTATATATAGAACTTGGGACTCTAGTCAAATAGGTTTATCTCAATCTCTCTCTCATTCCAGTGTCTGAATGGGAATAACACCACCTTTAGCTATGACCTAAGTAACATCAGGTTAAATCCCTGCATTCACTACAATGGAGCTCTTTGTATCGGAGTTGTTAGAGTCTTGTCACACAAGAGCACCGATGTGGCCATAAAGAAAAATCGTTAATCTGACCTGTCTACTAGCAGTGTCCTTCTAAAGAAATAGCTGGACTAGGAGTCCCGTGGTGCTTCAATAAGTTTGGAATGCATCTTTACCAACAGGCAGGATCCAAAATATACTGTACTGTGCCATCACCACTTTTGACACCCGGTCACAAGGTGCTTCTTCCGAAGCTAACGTTCATGATATGTTGTCATTAATACACCCTGATCATGATGCTTGAATCCCCTGTGTATAGTTAACCCAATCCCTATTACGCAGAGATGGGCGGACATGTCAAAATCCGTTCTGCTGATTTCTCCCGGCTTTTTGGGCGCAGTCTGACCTGTGCAAAGAAAACCACTGGCAGATTACATGCTGATCAATCCGTGCGGAATCCTCAGAATCTGCTGTTGGGTAAAATCCTTGTGGTTTCTGCAGAATTCACAAACAGAACTGCTCGGAATCCGTTCTGAATCCGAAACATTTATTTTGTACTTCTTGCCTATTTTTTTTCCCCACAGATGGATATCTGGGGAGAGAGAGAAACATAGAAATGAGAGAGAGAGAGAAACATAGAAATGAGAGAGAGAGAGAGAGAGAGAGAGAGAGAGAGAGAGAGAGAGAGAGAGAGAGAGAGAGAGAGAGAGAGAGAGAGAGAGAGAGAGAGAGAGAGAGAAAGAGAGAGAGAGAGAGAGAGAGAGAGAGAGAGAGAGAGAGAGAGAGAGAGAGAGAGAGAGAGATTTTTTTGTTTAATTTTATTTTACTTGTTTAATTTTATTATGAGCGGTTTTGAGAGCAGTCAGGGCAGGAAGGGCTCTGCTTGTGCCCCTCAACTTGTGACTGAGGAGGAATGTTTGACTTTCAGACAGCAAGGGCAGCCATTGACGTACCAGTTGATTTTCCTGGTACCAGCCATACGAGTAGCCATAGTAATGTGACTGCTGCAATGACAGTTGTGTGCATGCCTCAGGAACCTGCTGTTCCTACTGCTGTTCAGCCTGTGTCAGAAGAACAAGTTGCGTTTGAAATGAACTCTTTGTTAGAAGAATCAGGTAGGACTGAGGATTTGGAGGTTACTGCCTATTTGTTGAAGAGTGACTTTCTGTCAGGGTCACCTTTGTTAGACGCTACTTCCTCTGTGTCATTGACCTCAAGAGATTGTGTCTGTATATTCCCAGAGGCTGATGATGCTTCCTGTGCCCAGACCCAGCTATGGTTTGAACAAGTGTATGAGCAGAAGATGCAGCAGCTCGTGTTGTGTGTTGCAAGCAGTTCAGGCTGGTGTTATGGTTGCTGGAGCAGTGTCCAGTTCTATCCTGTTGTGGAACCCCAAGCCAGGTTTTGAACATTTGTCCCTGGATCTAGTTTTAGCTGCACCATCTGAGTCTGCTACACCCAGAACCTCTACTGCTGCTTTTTCTTCTCAAGCTTGGGAAGAGGAAGCGTCAGCAGGTGGGTATATGGAGATCAAAAGGTGAAACCGCAATCAGGAGGAATGGGTAGGGTAGCAAGGAGCTCTTCCAGCACTGATGAGGTCATGCCTGCTGTAAGCCTATTTTGGCGAGGGAATGCATCAGTCAAAGTTGACGAGGTTGAGGGTGACATTGGAGGTGATGATGGTGGGTCTTCTGGTGAGCTTAGCAAGGAGTGTCTTGGCGAAGTTGAAGCAGAGAAACGCAGATGTGCCTCTTGAAGTTGTCATTGGGGTAGTCCCCAGATTGTCCTTTGTGGTATTCTAGCCTCCTTCACTAGCTCGCAGGCATCACAGGGATGCATTCATCTGCCTAGAGGAGCCACCTCCATGGAGTAGGAATACTTCCAATGTCCTGCCATTGCTTGTTGAGTGATTCTGCTCTGATACACTGCATCCTTTGTAGTGCAGTGGTGCAGAGGGGCAGGAGTTGAGGCTGCCTGTGGATGAGTGGTTTGCAGCAACACTTGCAGAACAATCACTATGACATCTGGGAGAGGCAGCATCAGTGAACCTGTACATCCTCAAATGTCTCCAGACGTGATCCTGCTCTGGGGCATTGTGGAAGAGCCACCCCCATCCAATCACTGAAGAAAGTGATTGCCCACTCCTCCTCATCAACACACCAGGCACAGGTGGGCTACAAATTCAGCCACTGCTGTGAGAAGTGACTGTTTCTTCTCCACTAGTTTCCCTGCCTGTGGAACCTCTTCCTTCTTCCCAACATTTACCAGGACTAGGGAGTGAGAGAGAGATGAAGTAGGCTTCCGAGTGGGACAGGGTCAGTTGCCACAGAGTGTGTAATGTATCCCTTTACGTGGCCGTGTGCAAGGGTCCAATAAGTGTACTGTGGGCAAGTTGTTAGTAGGAGTGAGTCACAGACATGGATGATCGGCGAGCATAAGACTGCCCCCCTCGCCTCTGCGAAATTGCGCTTTTTGGCACAGAGTTGGTCAGACTCATTGTTGCTCATCGATGATCCTGTCCCTGTAGTTTTTCCTCTTCAAGTATGTGGTGATGGAGATCCTTCGACCCCTCCATCCTCACCCTGAAAGCAATTGGGTAAGTCACAATTCAATTCCTTTGGCCTACTTCTTCTTTCTCTCACTCCTTGACATCGTCCTTTACTGTTGGGGTCAGTCACTACACAGAACACAGAATAATTTGACCATCATCATGACAAAGGTGTTTACTAGCTACTAACACTGGTTGCATCTTGGCCATTTTTCAAGTTTGGGGTTGTGTTGTGGTGCACCATAATTGATTATTAATTATGGTGTTTCATGTTACACAATTCCTTACTATTATTCTCATCTCCAACAAACAAATCCTCATTTTATTTGTTTCTGGCCTCTCCCTCTGCCCTTGGTTTGAAAATAGTTGTTTTTGCTATTCTGCAGCGTTGCTGTTACTGAGCCTATCCTCCTCATCAGTTCTCTTCCTTTTTTAAATGTTGGTTAAATAAATGTTTTTAAAAAAATACACAAAAAAATAAGAAAAGGAATCACAAACAATTTACATCTTATTTACTTATTGTTGTTATGGAATTTAATTTATTATTATAATATAATCATTCAGTCAGTCAATCGTTGTTACTAAGACTAGTGGCAGTGGTGGACGATGCATTGATTCACACAGATCTAACACTCAAAAGAGTGGTGACTTACTGTACTGTTCACAGGTTATTAATTATTGTGAGTAAAATGTTAACAAAATAAAAGGAGTATGTTCTTGAGCCCTACTGTTACTGAGAGATGGAACTGTAACTGGAGTTTAGGACATACTATTAAATGAGCCAATCTCTGTGATAACTGACAACCTAGATGTTACGTAATGGTGGCTGCTGGCCAGCCTTCATTGAGTGCCAGGTGTCAATTCCACACTAGATATTATGATTTGGAACTGCTTGGCATAGCATGGCAGATTGAGCCTCTCTAGATGGTCGGTCCCAAAAATATGTATAACTAATGTAGCCCCGGTCCCCTCCGGCTCCCAGAGACAACCCTCCTTTGCCTCAGCGCGGTCGCGGGTGCCGCCGGAGCCAGCGATGGACCCACCGTCTGTTTCCAAAAGTGGGAGCCGGAGCAGGGAGCGTTCCGAGCCTCAGGAGGCTCGGCGGCGCACCCGGCTAGCGGGGGCGGCCATGATGGTTTGCGCGCGCATGTGCAGTGGTCGCGCATGCGCAGTGAAGTGTGGGAGTTGCGGCGGCCATTAGGAGGTCGCGCATGCACAGTGGAATCGCGCACGCGGCCCCAATGTTACAGAAGCCTCCACGGGACTACAATTCCCATGAGGCCAAGGGAGACATACACCAGGTGCTCCCAAACAGCCAATAGGGCTCAAGGATTCTCGGCAGTTGCATTTAGATACATTTTGCGGGCTTGCGGTGTGTCAGTTGGAGCAGGGAGCTGGTGAGTGAGGGTGCAGGGGAGCAGTAGCCCCTCGCACTAGGCCAGATAACCTCCAAAGGCCCCAGATAACGGTTACCCTTGCCCCAGTTTGTTGGTTGCTTCAGGGACAGGCCTTAGAGAAGGAGATCTGCCCCTTTAGCTATTTGGTTAAGTAAAGATATACTCTGTGGTGCGCAGCCTGATTTCTGGGTCTGGGCTCAGACCCCTCTATATATAAAGACTATCTTATCAGAGACTCATATATATATATAGACTATCTTCACGGAGGCCACACCAAGCAGTGACTGCGGCCTGCCGGCTGCAGACGGATCCCCACCAAGGTACAGACTATGAGGAGCCACGGTGATATTATCCACGCCGGAATTCACCCCACGCGTAGGAGGACATCACATCGGATCAGGCGGATCCAAACCCAGTTGTATAGCGGCACCCGTGGGCTGGAGCCCCGGGCAGGTACCTTTAGTAGTGCACTAACACTTCAAGCGATAGCGCTATCTCCAACACATTGAGTGGGTGTGGACATAAAGGGACATCAGGGGATTGGTGCCCAGCACCCAAGTACTTTGGAGGAGGGAATATTTATGGTGATGTGTGCACCCGGTGCACTTCTATGTGTATGGCTATATGCATTATTCTGTGTGGTACAGGTACCGAAGTTATTAGTATTAGCAATAGTAAACAGTTATTAGCATACACTGTGTGCGTGTCTTATTATTGTGGCTGCTGTAAGAGGACCATCCCACTAAGGGGGGAGCCCTTACAGGTGGAGGCGCTGTGTTCAACGAATGATCAGGTTACCCCAGGCTCCCAGTGGCGGAGGTTCAGGCCTTCCGTGAGCCTATCAGGTAACGCACCACACCCGGTAACACAAGTGTATTTCCCCACATGGTCCCCATCTGCGATGGGGGGGGGGCAAAAAGTGTTACACTAATATCATTCATGATGCCATATTTACATTTTTGCTTTTGACGATAAGAAAATGATGATGATGATGATGATGATAATGATGGTGCTGGTGTGGTGACACTGATGGTGGTAGAAATTGTGTGGGTGGGTGGATAAACAACAACACACCAGTTACTGACAGCATGCAGCGACACTGACAGATTCAGTAGCAAGTCAGTTTGTGACTAATTATGCAGCCACAAAGCTTAGCTACAGTAATTTTAGTTTATCTCAGACAGTCAGCCTCTCTGACCAGTTGTGTTAATAACATTGTTGTTACTGATTACTCAACTAATTCAGTCAGTCACTCGTTGCTACTACTGTAAGACAGCAGCAGACAATGAACTAATTCACATAGAAATAACACTCAAAAGAGTGCTGACTTGACTGTTCAACGGTTAATCATTACTGTGAGCAAAATATTATCAAAATAAAAGGAGTTTGTCCTAGGGCTCTTCCTTCCACTTATGCATTACTGAGAGATGGAACAGTAACTGTGATTTAGGTACTGTAGTACATACATAAACACAAGAAGCCAAGCACTGTGCCAATGCCATCCTGAAAGTTATGTAATTGGTGGCTGGCCATCCTGTATTGTCAGGTGCCAATTTGCCAAATGGAAATTCGGAGAGAGATGTTAGGGTGTAGCACTGCCTGCCTGGAATACCACAGCTGTTTGTGTGCTGGCTTGTTGGATCCCCCACTAGATGGTCAAAATAAAATATGGCTAATTTGATGCCATATTTGCAAGTTTTTGTTTAGCCAATAAGATAATGATGGTGGTGGTGGAAGTGGTAGGTGTGGGGATAGATGTGGTGGCAGCAACAGATAAACAACAACAATCTGTGGATCTAGGCCCAAGTAGGGAGGCATCCATAGTAAATACAAGAAATTCCAACAATACTGTCAAGTCTAAAATAAACAGTAAAAATGTCAGGAGCCTTTAAAGTGATAGAAACTGCTTACAAATGCAGGTGGTCTGGCAGATAATATGGGGGAACTTGAAACAAAGTAATAAAATATTAATTTGAAGTGATATGCCTCCTTGGATCGTGGAGGAATAAAAGACGTCACTGAGCAGTTAATTAAAATGACTATTTATTATTTCTACTCTGTGTGATAGGGAAAATAAAAAAGGTGGTGGAGTGTGTTTATATGTTGTGAGACTTTTAAAACCTAATTTATGGGATAGTTATGAAGAGATTGGTGATAATGTATAAACTATATGGATTCAAATTTTGTAGTATTCTACAATAAACTGTCACATATGTGTGAGACTAAGGAAGTCAAACTACTTATAAAATTGGAAAAGACAGTAAAACCTGACCAAGTTTTAACTAAAGGTGACTAATTTTATTCAGGCATTGACTGGAATAATGAGAGTAGCACTACAGCTAAAGTATTGTAACTGTTTAGTGGGTATCCTAAAACACAATTAAATTACTCAAGTTGTTGAAGGATCAGTTAGAAATGGGGAAATAATGATCCGGTGACTGCGGTGGTCCTGTCCGATGGCGCTGCAAGTTGGGCCCGACCTCTAGCCAGGCCTAGCTGCAAGTCCTTTCATTGCCGCCAGGCCCAGCTCTCCCCCAGCTGCGGTCCTCCCTCACTGACTGTCCCACACCGAGGTTCTGGGCTCGGCTCCCGGCGCACATCGGCATGAGAGAGAGGACCACCACATGCCAGCATCAAAAGCTCGACGTGTGTTGCTGCCTGGTCCAACAAGCTTCTGCACAGTTTGTGAAGTGGCAGAATGTTGGAGGTGATCTCTCAGCCGGTGCTCTAGTATCAGGATTAGAAAAGCGACGTGTGCTGCGAATAATCACTTTGTGGAATGATATCATATAGACCAGCGTTTCCCAAATGGTGGGTCGCGACCCGGCACCGGGCCACGGCATAAAAATTGCCGGGTCGCAGCGAGGCTGGCCGCGCGGTGTCTCCTCGGCTCACCCCCCCCGCTCACCCCCCCGCTCGAGTTAAAAAAAATGGCAGCGATTCCCCCCGCGGTCCCGCGCGCATGCGCAGGGCAAGCAGGGCCCGCTCCCTTCCTCCCCCCCGCTCCCAACGTGGGACGGAGGAGGAAGTACCAGCTCCTCTGCGGCCCATTTCCTCCCGCGACCCGATTCCAGAGCTCACCTCCCGTGGCACCTCCTCCTGAGCCCACCTCCCGTGCCACCCCCTCCCGAGCTCACCTCCCGTGGCACCCCCTCCCGAGCTCACCTCCCGTGCCACCCCCTCCCGAGCTCACCTCCCATTCCACCCCCTCCCGAGCTCACCTCCCGTGCCACCCCCTCCCGTGCACCCAAGCCCACCTCCCGTCCCGGGCAGCAGGGGATATCGGGGGCAGCAGGGGATATCGGGGCCAGCAGGGGAAAGCGTCCGGCGGCAAGGTAAGTCACCCCACCCAGTCACTGTCACCCACCCAGTCACTGTCACCCACCCAGTCAGTGGTCAGCCCCCCCACCCCACTGTCACCACCCAGTCACTGTCACCCACAAACCCCCCACCCAGTCACTGTAACCCACCCACCTAGTCACTGTCAAGTCACTGTCACCCATCTACCCAGTCACTGTCACCCCCACCCACCAGTAACTGTCAAAGTCACTGTACCCGTCAGTCACCCACCACCCAGTCACGTCACCACCACCCAGTTCACGTGTCACCCACCAGTCAGTGTCACCCACCCCCAGTCACTGTCACCCCCCCACCCACACTGTCACCCCCACCCACCAGCACTGTCAAAATCACTGTCACCCACCCAGTCACTGTCACCCACCCACCAGTTCACTGTCACCCACACCCACCCAGTCACTTCACCCACCCCCCACCCAGTCACTGTCAAGTCCACTGTCACCCACCACCCAGTCACTGTCAAGTCACTGTCACCCCCCCAGTCACTGTCACCACCCACCCGTCCTCACCCACCGTCTCCCACACACCCACCCAGTCACTGCCTCCCACCCATGTGTCCCATCCCCCTCCCCCCACCCAGCCGTCCCCCCTCCCCCCACCCAGTCTCCCCTCCCCCTCCCACCCAGTCCCTCCCCCACCCACCCTGTCCCCCCCTCCCACCCACACTCCCATCCCCCCTCCCACCCCATCCCCCCCTCCTCCCACCCCCCATTCCCCCCCCTCCCACCCCCCAGTCCCCTGCCCCTCCCCCTGCCCCCCCCCTCCAGTCACTCACATCCGTCATTGCCTGTAATTCACTGTTTGTGTCTGTGTGCGTATAGGGGAGAGCGAGTGAGTGTGTGTGTGTGTGTGTGTGTGTGTGTGTGTGTATCAGGGGCTGTGTGTGTGTATCTGTATCAGTGTCTGTGTGTGTGTATCAGAGTGTGTGTGTATCAGTGGCTGTGTGTGTGTGTGTGTATCTGTATCAGTGTCTGTGTGTGTGTGTGTGTGTGTATATATCAGTGTGTGTGTTTGTGTGTGTGTGTGTATCAGTATCAGTGTGTGTGTGTGTGTGTGTATCAGTGTCTGTGTATCAGTGTCTGTGTGTATCAGTGTGTGTGTGTGTGTATCAGTGTCTGTGTGTGTGTGTATCAGTGTCTGTGTGTGTGTGTATCAGTGTCTGTGTGTGTGTGTAGCAGTGTCTCTGTGTGGCTGCGTGTGTGTGTGTGTCAGTGTCTGTGTGTGTGTGTATCAGTGTCTGTGTGTGTGTATCAGTGTCTGTGTGTGTGTGTAGCAGTGTCTCTGTGTGGCTGCGTGTGTGTGTGTCAGTGGCTGCGTGTGTGTGTATCAGTGGCTGTGTGTGTGTCAGTGGCTGCGTGTGTCAGTGGCTGTGTGTGTGTGTATCAGTGGCTGTGTGTGTGGCTGTGTGTATCAGTGGCTGTGTGTGTGTATCAGTGGCTGTGTGTGTGTCTGTGCAGGCCCTATAGGCCAGTATAGGCGATAAAAATTTTAGTGGGTCACGAAGGAGAAGTTCAAAAATAACCGGGTCACGGAAAAAAAAGTTTGGGAAACCCTGATATAGACAGTCCAGGAACTGCTTCCACGCTGCACACTGAAGATTTGAAATGCAGGACCTTAGAATGATGTGGAAAAGAGCACATGTAAGGGGAGAGAGACAGAGGGAGAGGAGAGAAACCACCAGTGCCGTATAGCCCGCTGTGAGGTAAGCCGCATGGCACCGATCGACCCAACCCTCCTCTACCCCAAAATATCCTGCTGTCACACAATAGTCCTGCAAAAGTAGATAAAGTTATTCACAGATAGAGATGTCCTTGTCCATGGGTAGCAAAATCCAGTCCTGTTTTGGCGCGTGCTACAGCCGATTAATAGACTCCCAAAACATACGTGCCCTGTTGCCCTGTAGTAATAGCTGGACAAATTAGCCATTAAAACCATTTATTGAAGTTAAAAAAATCACATCACTCCAGATAACTCTGGCTGTGATAAAGTGCCATGGTTGCACGAAACGTGTCAGAGTTATCTGGAGTGATGGGATTTTTTTAACTTCAATAAATCATTTTAACGGCTTATTTGGCCAGCTATTACTACCAGGCAGCAGTGCACACCTTTTCTGCCTATTTTTGTACAGTTTGTGAAGTGGACTCAGCTGGTTGGGGGCCAGCTGTTGCTGGAGGTAGGTCCTGCTGGCAGCTTTTGATTGGCTGGCTCTGGGGATTGAGGACGACAGCAACTTAAGGTTTCTGGCAGAAAAAAAGGGTATAAAATGCGGGTTCAGTAATGTTGGAGGTGACACAGATTTGAAAGCCCTGCCCACATGCATGTTTCAAGATTTTATATATACTGTATGAATATTTGTTTTTATTTATAAAAATATTTTTTTGTCATATTTTCAACCCGATTATTTGTGCATACAGGGTGGTTGTTTTGTTCGGTGTTGTTACGGTATGAGAAACTGTCGCTAATCAATCTGGAATGTGTGTTATTGATCATTTCACCTCTTCGATGGGAGGCAAGAATGTTAGTCATAAACAGTTAAACAAAGATGAAATTGCTTTACAAATTTATTGCGGTTTATATGGTAAAGTACTATTGTGGCTCTTGTTTAATTTGCGTTTACAAAACTGACACTGTGGCCTCAGCTAAGTCTGGTGCATTATATGGGATGTGGTGACTAAACAATGTGCCAAGATAACCTATGGCTCATATTCTGATTACTTACAGTAATTCAGGTGCAATAATTGTGTGATGAAAATAAAAATGTGTGGAAATTATAGAATTTAAGAAAAATTCAAGAGGTTGTGTGTGCCCACAGTTTTGATATTTTTTGCTGAGTGCTCTTGTAAAATATTGCAACTCCACCAAGATTCATTTACGTCACTCCAGATACCTGTTTCCTGCTCTTTGTGACCTTTGCTGAACTGCAGCACAGCACTTGGCAAAACTCTTCTTCAGTTGGATGCATATGTCCCATAGCAGCTTCCTTTCACATCCTCTTATGTAAACATACAAAGGCAAACCTTATGTAGAGTTATACAGGAACATTTTCTCTTCCTGACACACTGTCATATCCTTACCCTGTGTTTGAAGAATGACTGAGGGAGGATTCCAAGTTTTTAGAATTCAAGAGTTCATTTTATCTGAAAATCAATCAATCTATTTCAAGTCTACAGTGCCTTTCTGAACACAGCAAGGTGCATTACAATTTTGCAACTGCTTTTCACAGACTCAAATTAATAATTGTTTTGCATGTCTACTTAAAGTGTAGTTCCACGTGTTTCATTCAATTTTGTTTAGTACAAATTATTATTATTATTTGTGCTATATATTGCAAACTATGGGCTTTGTTCTATATACAACTAGTGTGATGCAGCTGTTCAAGCAGTTTTCAGCCAACTATGGCCATAATGGCCACAAGGTACTATTTAGGCTTACCCCTATGAACAGTGGTTGACAAATCACCAAAAAATCTACTCGCCCAACAAAAAAATCTACTCGCCACCTAGTACCAAACGTGTGCTGCTTGGCCAATAGGAGCTCGCCACGATGTTAAATCCACTCGCCCGGGGCGAGCAAATGTATAGGTTTGTCGAACACTGCCTATGAATGTTAATGAGGAGAATGTACACAATTTCAAAGCATTGAAGGACTGTCAGAGATAAAATCATCAGAAATTCTAGGGTACAGACAGAATATACAGATACCTGTTAGGCACTCACTGTATCTGCCGAAGTGGCAATTCAGGCCATTTTTGGTGGAAAATCCCTATTGGACTGTATGGGTAATTTCATCCGAAAATGGCCCTAAATGCCGCTTTGACAGATATAGAATAAGGCCCCAAATCATCAGTATGCTAATTTGCATATGGAGTTTGCATACCCCATGTTTTTTTGTAACCAGAACCAAATCATGTAAACAAAATTGCATTTTGGACATGGTTTGGACATGCAATACCTGATTAATGAACATAGCAAGATGCATTTTAGAGAAAACATGGCCAATTTAAACAAAAATTACAATGTTACAGCTTAATAAATAGGTCCCATAATTACATTACATTGTCTTTGTGTTTCATTATACGGGTTGGTGCTAGAATGTAAAGTTTTTAATGCGAACAAACGTTTTTTTTTTAATGATTTTATGTGCTTTTAACGGCATCTTGCATTTTTGCCCTACTGGGCTTCCTCTCAAAACTGCAGATGGTAATAGTAACACATTTTACATCTGTACAGTATATTCTTTTTTATAATTTAATTTTTTTTTTCACCATCTTAATTTCAGAGTGTTACTTTGTAAAGAAATCTGCATGGCAGTGAAAACTCAACTACTGTAACATGCTGGGGACTGAGGTGGAGATAAAGAAGGAGAGAAGGGAGCATAAAGTGAATCATAACTTTCATAAAGTCTCTGCTTTATGTAGTATTCATTCAGATTACAATTAATGGCTATATATACCACAACCACAGAGATGTGATGTTAATTGTAATTTGTTAATAATTTGTGGGACAGTCACCCATATTTACTAAGGCATACTATGCCTCAGACAACTTCTGCTACGTAAGGAAACCTTAAGGCTCATTCAAGGGAGTGGGCCAGAAAGGGTTTTAAGACATAGCACTACTTAGTAACTGGGCCTATGAGCATTGCATGTCAGAGCAGCAAGATTTATATTTAGACATTAATTGGAGACAGAACAATAATAGAAATACAGTAAGATGGGAAAAATGTGGACGTCCAAAATAATTTGACATACTGTACAGTATGTTTAATGCCCCTTCAGATCCAGTATTTCTTGATCCAACTGAAGAGGATAACTCTTCTGCAGAAATAATAATAATAATAATAATAATAATAATAATAATTACATACTGTACAAAATATGACAAATTCTACTTTGCTGGCATAACTGCATCTTAATAAATACCTTATAGCTCAGACAATGAAGAGAACGCTCAAAAATAACGATGCTGACAATTTTACCAAAACATGCATAATATAATTTATCATGAGTCCACTTCATGAATTAAAGGAGCGATCTCTATCCATCCAATATATAAATATATTCCCCCATGTCTCAGTGATGTTATCTGCATTTTCTATGTATCGCATATGGGGTCAGCCACCTTGAAGGCGTATATTCTTTCACACCTAGTAACTTGCTATGCAGTTTACAAATATAACCATGTTTCTCTTATGTATGAGTAATAACACAAGAAGGGAGTCAACCTAACAAAAGAGAAAGCTGCACATCTGGAGTACTGACGTTAACAGTGTTCATTAATCACATTATGGTTGTACACCCTTGGAAATGGTGTTAAGATCACACCGTGTCTTTTTTTTAAATATATATCAACATAAGTTACACAAGCAAAAAAAAAATGTAAATTATGTTTTTGTCACCAGCTCATGTTTTAAAATGTACTTTAATAGATGTGTGCCAGGAACATCTGCCTTAGACTAGTTCTAAGCTGGATGAGGTTGATTGTCGCCCTTCCGAAAGGAATTCCTGCTTCCCATCCTCTCACACACATACTGAGTGCTTATCAAGCTATCTACAGAAAGAAAAGGAGTAAAGATCATTCTGGCTGAAAAAACAGTGTCACTCATCACGTCCCTTACCCTGCAGAGAAAGGAAATTAACCGTGGTGTGTATTAAATCTAAAAACAATGGCTAATGCACAGCTGTGCTCCAAACAGGGCTGGCTTGGTATTATATGGGGCTTGGTGCTATGGGGCTTTCGCAGGGCCTCGTTCCTGCATTTGATCCTGAGTGTAATTACAAAGGAGCCATCTAGTTGCCTCTTGATCAAAAAAATATTCAAGCCTGCTCATCCCCATGCAGGTAAAATCGAATGAAGTAGAAACTTATAGATGCAAAACAACTGAATAACAAGGTCCAAAAGGGCCAGTGATCCAGAAAAGAATCACTACTTACAGCTGCAGCGGCCGTTTTTCTAACATATCACGCGTTGTGTACATTGGAATACCGATGTCATGACGCGGGATGTCTTCCAACCTTCCCGCCTTTAGACGCGAGTGCGGCGAGTACAGAAATTGCATTTTAGAGTTCTGATTTTTAAACACCTTAAATTGACACAGTAGCACAGTAGCACAGTACTGTACACATTGCATTTCATTCATTTCATTGCAACCAAAGAAACAGAATCCATGAAATTCAACAAAGCAATCGCGATAAGCGCGGGTGCCTGGGGCGATTGACCGCGTTCATGCTGCGTGGAGTACAGCAGAGCACACGAAATCGGTGCCGTGATTTTTTTAAATACATGCCGCTGCAGCTGTACAAGCACTCAATATCACTCATTGGGGAGAAAAGGTTTTAGAATATATTGATGGTAGTGAGTACTGAGTTGAATGTGTAGTAATATGCAATGATGTTAAAAAAAAACTTTTAAGGGGGCGTGGCCAGGAAGCCGAGCGGACAAGCCGCAAAATTCTTAGCTCCCCAAACAATCCCCTGCAACGCCGGTATAAAGCCCCTAAAACCGGCGAAAACACACAATAAACAGCCACCTAGGGTGTCGGGACACAGGGGGAGAGGAATTTGTGGGATTCTGGCCGCGGTGAAACCGGAGAGCGGGGGATTCGTACCCGCCCGAGGACTCTCCCCCTTCGCCTCTCAGGATCTCTAAGATGGCCGCCGGGACCGCGCGGCAGTGGTAGTGGCCATTACCCGAGCCCCCTGAGGCAAACGGAGGTAAGGGTGAACCCCACATTGAGGCGCAGTGCAGAGGCACTCAATAAGGGACAGAGCGGTAGCCGCCCGGCCCCCCCCTCCTCCCGACAACTTCAGAGCACCCGCACTGAGCCGGAGTCCCAAGATGGCGCCGGACGGTGTATGAGGTGCACACAACCGTGCAGCCGCGGTGGAACCAGGGCAGGTGACCCCCCTGGTGGCACGGGGACCCGTGGGCCCCGAAGGAGAGGGGGAGACCCACCTGGAGAGAAGGAGGCTGCTATCCAGAGTGGCCCTGCTGCGGGGAGGCTGGTGGCCATTTTGGTACACCCCTCCTGTTCACTGTAGCTGTGCTGCAAGCTGCAAACAAAAACTTTATATAAAAAAAAAAAAAAAAAATAAAGAAATACTCCTCTCCCCCCCCTCCAATTAAAGCCTACCTTAAGTCCAACTACCCCCTTCAAATTGACCACTGGGCCCAGTGCAGAGTCAGCCCAGATGAGACAAAAGGGTCAAAAATACCAAGGAATAAAGGCTCAACCAAAACCAAATAAAGAAATGTGAATAATGTGTGTATGATCGGGACATTTTAAGAATGAGGGGGCTCATCTCAATTTAAAATCTGTTTACACCACTTAAACACATCCAGCTCTACTCTCAGCAAAAATTGACTGACTAAACAACAAAAATGCCGTCCACTAAACAACCAAAAAAAACAGCGGTCCAACGGGAGGTTCCCTCTTCTTCAAAAAACAAAGCTTAAAAGACCAAGAAGTGTCCACCGCAGGCGGAGACACAGAATCAGATCCAGACTCTGGAGAGGAGACGGACGCCCCGCTTACCCGCAAAGCAATGATGGGGTTTGTACAGGAATTAAAAAGCTCCTTTCACTCCGAGATGCAGAGCTTTCGCCACAGCATCAGAGCGGAGATAGCGTCCATAGGAGACCGCATTGTGGAGAAGAAGGTGGATAATACCGCCCTGGCACAAGAGTCCCAAGCACAAGAAATCAAAGAATTAAAAACTCAAGTCAAAACAATCTTCGAAAAACTAGAAGACACGGAGAACCGGTCATGACGCAATAACCTGCGGATCAGAGGCTGTCCGGAAGAAGTGGACAACGCCCAATTAGACGCATATCTCACCCGGCTTTTCAAGTCCCTGTTACCCGAAACATCGGATGAAAAACTTCAGATGGACAGAGCCCATACGCTTCCTAGACCGAAAGGCCTAGACCCAGCGAAGCCACGGGACGTGATCACACGCCTACACTATTTCCGTATTAAAGAGGAAATATTGAGAGTCGCTAGAACAACACCAAAGATAGAACAAGATAATGTTCCACTCCTCATCTTCCCGGACTTTGCTCAAACCACGCTGAATAAGCAGAGAATGTTCGCGCAGATCACCAACTCGCTGCGGAACAACAAAATCCGCTACCGCTGGGGCTTCCCGTGTAAACTACTGTTCACCTACCAAGAAACTATGCATATTCTACTCTCACCAGTGGACGGTGAGGCAAAACTACGAACATTGGGCCTACTCGAACCAGAAGATCCAGAAGCCTCTCAAAAGCCTAGTCAATCACCTAAGGCACAACACCAGGCATGGGCGAAAGCCCCAACCGCTGGGCGAGCTAGGACCCAACCCACTTGAAAAACTAGAGTTGGAAACTCTCCTAACACCCATTCAAGACGACAGGCAAACCAAAACGTGGTCTGGTCATAAGGTACAAGCTGTGACGTGGTTCACTCCAACAATCTATCTCAAAACTAATCAACGGTCGAGATATCTGGAGCACGTCGACCAGCTCGACCAAGCCACAATGACCACGACAACTTGCACATCAAGAAACCACTGAGTTTAGCCTCTAAAGTTTCCAAAGTGTGCAAACTCCAAAACTCAGGCTATGGGGGCTATGCACTAAGTAGTGATAAGTCATTTTAAGAGCGCAAAGTGCTTTTAGAACGTGAAGTTCCGCCGAGCGCTATGCACTAAGCCGCGCAAATGGGCACTTTGCGCTCTAAAACTGGCTTTTTCTTGAAATAGTTTCAAAGTCCAACTTTGATCGTACGATCAGCTGTTTGCGCTGAATCCTGCCCTTCTGCGGGATTCACTAAGCAACGCAAACTGATCGTACGTGAAAGTTGCGCGCAATAAAGCTCACCAGCTAAAGGCAGGTGATAAAAAAAGCTGGACTTAGAAAAAATTATTTGTTTACCTTTTTGCAGGCGCAAAACCAATACAACAGGCCGGCGGGAGGGAGGCCGGGGATCGCGCGGGTGTCCCTGCCTGACCCCGCGGCCATCCCAGGGTCCCCGCGGGATTCCCGGGGTACCCGTGGGCCTGCGGTACCAATGTTGTGCCAACAAAAATACTAAACAATATTTCTAACTAAATACACCCCCCTAACACCTACAGTACAATAATGTGCAAAATAACTATTATCCAGATATGGATAATAGATTATTTGCCCGTTATTAAACACTGCATTAGCATACCTAAATAAAGTCAATAAAAACAGTAGCCAGCTAATCCAATCAATACAAGCAGTAAAAACATCAACAATTATTTAATTAAACCATTAACCAATTAAACCAATTAATTCCTAAACCAACTCAAAATGAATAGTAACACTAACCAATCAAACCAATTAATTACTACAACATTAATTAATGTAAACATTAAAAGACAAATAAATACATTCAAACAATCTCTGAAAGAACCATAAAACGCATTAGCCAACATAATACAACATTAACTACAAACGAACACCAATCGCAAACATTTTATTACATTAAGCAGGAAAAATACAAACAATTACATCCACATAAGAAACTGACATTAAAAAAACCAACAGCAATACCAAGCCAGAAATGCCCCCCAAATATTGTAATAATAATGTATTAATCTGTACCCTAAAGTGGTACAGATTAATATATTATCAGTCAATGTGCCTCCCCCAAAAAATCAACTATCACATCCAATGAAAAAACCTGTAAAAAAAGACATTTACAAACATTGAATATATTACTTACCATTAGAAGCGGTGGCCCTCCGACTCCCGGGGTAACAGGAAACTCACATACCTTGAAGGCCTCCAACAGCATCCGATGCCATCCGCCATGAAGATCCGGATCAGGTACCCCAATCTTATTTTTTCTTTCTTTAATCACCTTCTTCTATCTTCATCTGTCGCCATTTCTTGATCTTCTTTATCTTCTTTCTTCATCTGTCAATCCAAAATACCCCATGTTAAATCCCAGCCGATGCTGTCTTGTCGGCTTCTTGGGCTCAAATGAGGCGTCACGGCCTTAAATATGCCTTGTGACATCACATTTAGCCTCAAAATGGTTAACAGCCACCTGATTGTATAGCTGCCAACCAATCCTACTTAATGGTTTTTTAAAAATTGTGTAAGGACATGTTGCTGTAAACAGTTATAACGTTCAAATACCCCCCATTCTTGTTTTTATTCCCCTGATGTGTAAGATCACACACACAACCCACCCCGTACTCTTTGGGGTGATTTTGTTTTCCCTTTTCGAAAGCTTAGCTCCTAAACAAAGGAGCACTGCGCTGTCGAGCCGCTGGGCCACTGCCCGCCCCCCTCACGTTCACTTAACCACTATGGCTGGTCCCCCCAAACAATGTTTGGAAGCCGGGGTCCTCGGT
Organism: Ascaphus truei; assembly: GCA_036426205.1. Taxonomy (NCBI): domain Eukaryota; kingdom Metazoa; phylum Chordata; class Amphibia; order Anura; family Ascaphidae; genus Ascaphus; species Ascaphus truei. The sequence goes on along the minus strand of CM071567.1, from coordinate 43,137,037 downwards.
TTACCCCTCCATCCCCCCTCTACCCTTCCCCTCCTCCAAGTTTTGTAAGCATTTGCCACTTTTATGGAATAATATGTATATCTCTCGTTGTATATGTTCCCATACCAGATTGTTTCGGAGGACGGAGGTACCGACCCTTCAACTATATGTAAGTTATCACTCTGTTCATTTGTATCACAGAACTCTGAACCATCACCATGCCGATTAATATAATATCCCAAAACACCAAGGGCTTAAATACCCCATGAAAGAGACGCATTGCTCTTTCGGAAGCCAAAAGACTGGCAGGAGATATAATTTTGTTACAAGAGACCCATCTGAAAAAAGAGGACCAAACGCTGCTGTTTAGCAGTGACTACCCTCTAGTCTACCACTCATCAGCTCCCACGAAAAAGAATGGTGTAGCTACACTCCTCCATAAAAATTTAAATTTCAAAGTAGACAAATTTAAAAGTGACCTCGCTGGAAGAATTTTAATTATTACTGGGTCATTGGACTCCACCGATATAACAATAGTCAACACTTACGCCCCTAACGACAAATCAAGAATCTTTCTTCCAAGAACTAAAATGTTTAATCCTTTATCACCTGAATGTTTAATAATTTTAGCAGGAGACCTAAACGCAATTATGGACCCAAATCTAGATAAATCCCCCAGTCTCCCACCGCCACAAAAAATAGCTCCCTCTACTCGGGGTCTCATATCTATGACCAAGGAGCTGCTGTTGGTAGACTCCTGGAGATTAGTAAATAACAAAGTAAAGGATTTTTCCTTTTTTTCTCACCCCCATAATAGCTATTCTCGAATTGACTATATCCTAATAGACCAACAAATTAGTGATAATATCTCCTCAGCAGTAATCGCCCCCTCTGCTTGGTCAGACCACTCTACACTTATAACCAGACTAGTAGGCCTCACTCCCAAAAATACAACAAGGTCGTGGTCTTTGAATGAATCCCTACTATTGAACCCACAAAATCTCCAACTAATAGAAAAAGATCTGGCCCAATATTTTGAAATAAACAATACCCCAGAGGTTTCCTCTTTTACCCTTTGGGAAGCCCACAAATCAGTGATAAGAGGCAAACTGATTGCCCTGGCTTCTCGGAAAAAAAAAGAAAAAACAAAACAAATTGAAATACTAACACAAAAATTATCAGAGCTAGAATTTATTCACAAGTCAAACCCCTCCCGGAAAAATTACAGGCAAATAATCTCAGTGAGGGGCGAACTAAACCTCTTGTTAGTGTCAAACGCAGAAAGAGCTATAAGATGGACTCAACAGAAATACTATGAAAAAGGTAATAAAGCAGATAGAATGTTGGCACGCAAATTAAAGCAAAAACAAGCTAAGGCTAAAATTCATAACATTCACACTAAAAATGGCTCAGTATCCCACAACCCCAAAATTATAAGTGACGCATTTAAGGACTACTACACATCCCTTTACATTTTACCAGGCCCAGTGGGAGACTAGGCTAAAGAGAAAAGAGCAATAAAGATTCGGAATTATCTAGCAGAATGCCGACTCCCCACTCTAGACCCAAATGACATCACAAACCTTGAAAAAAATATAGAGCCCCTGGAAATTATGGAAGCAATAAAATCCCTGAAAATTGGGAAGGCTCCTGGTCCAGATGGATTTTCTAATCTTTATTAAAAGAAATATTCCACAACTCTCCTCCCATTTCTTACCAAAGTATTCAATGAGATGCAACTAGGCCTTCCCCCCCCCCCCCCCCCCCCTAGGGATATGCTTCACGCTACCATAGTAGTAATCCCCAAAGAGGGGAAAGATCCTCTGTTGTGTTCGAGCTACAGACCTATTTCGCTGTTAAATACAGACCTAAAACTATACGCATAGATCTTGGCCAGCAGATTAAATAGTATCCTCCCTAAATTGGTTCATCCGGACCAGGTGGGGTTTGTCCTGGGCAGATAAGCCCTTGACAACACAAGGAGGACAGTGAATCTAATACACGTAGCAAATCTTACAAAGTGCCCATCTCTATTTCTCTCCTTAGACGCAGAAAAAGCGTTCGATCGATTAGATTGGCAGTTTATGTCAGCTACGCTTTCGCAGATGGGATTCACAGCCAAAATTTTAAATAGTATAAACACACTATACTCCACACCAACGGCCACTGTGAGAACGAACAGCTCTTTGTCTGACCCCTTTTCAATATTAAATGTAACTAGGCAGGGTTGTCCGCTCTCACCTTTGTTGTTTGCCTTAGCCATAGAACCATTAGGGTATTTCTGTTGGTCAGGAAGAATTCAAAATAGCTGTACAATTGCCAAAAATTGAACACAACCTGCCCCCCCCATCCTTAAACCAAATAAATAACACAATTTGGCATATAGTTTATATGGAAAAACTCTCAGCCTATCTGAACGGCTCTACCTCGCAATTTTTGGAGATTTGGGCCCCTTGGTTTCGCCATGCAGGTATATCCCCATATATAGATTAGAATATTTGGAACAGAGTGATACACGTGGTAATTAAATTGTTGTGTACAATGCTATATATTTTTTTTAAATGCTACCCCTCCCCCACCTTCCCGACCCCCCCCTTTTATCTGTTATATGTTTTGTTAATTATTATTTTGTATGTTAAAAAATGCTCAATAAAAAATATAAGTAAAAAAAAAAAAAAACTTTTAATAGTATCAAAAAATTTAAAATATAGGGATTTAAAAGATATGTCCCATAGGTGACAAAAGTGCTGCTCTAAATATGGCAGTGAGGGGGTTCTTGAAGAGTACCGACCACAGCAGGTCTATATGGATATTATGACCTGTAAGTAAGGATAGTGTCGCCTTAAATATTTTTTATAAGCAGTTTATCTAGCGCTGGGATTCCTTGACAAAGCGCCTCAGCGAAATGTCCGCCGGGACGTATGCCTGCTTCCAGAGGCACTTCATTGCTGCTCTGGCAGACTACCACTTCACAGACACGCTCGAGAAACTCAGTGATAGATTATTATCTCATCACATGGACCAGGGTACTGGGAAGATACATCCAGGTACATCACGCTGGTTTCTGTGAATATTATTGCTTTATATAGTCTGTCCAGTAGACTTTATTATGTTGAAAATTACCATGGGGAATCAATGCTCCTGGTAGCTGCTGTTGTTGTGTGAATACTCCCCTGTTAACAGGGGCTGTGCACTGTATTGCAGCTTCACAGGCTCCTTTCTGTTGACCAGGAGCCCCATTAACCATTTATGTTCACTTAATATTTACAGGAGCGGCGCAAGATAAACTTTTTATAGATACCACAGTTTCTATGCAGGTCTCTTTTACTATTGACCTACATAGGAGAAATACCAAGGACAGTGCCAGGTATATATATATAATATATATATATATTATATAATATATATAATATAATATAATATATATATATATATATTTATTGACTCGGGCACCCTGCATTGTTCTCATCTACAAATCAGCTTTAACAGCAATATAACTACCGCAACGGTTATTTTAATCCAGCTTGTACCCTGACCTATCGACCCTGGTCCATAGTAACCGTTATTACCACGTTCTGTGCTGATCCGGTCCAAGAGAACCGTTCTTACCACGGTTCTCACAGGAGGGGGTTTCTTCAAACTCCAGACTCTGATCTATACTGTGAACAGGTCAACGTTGTAGATCTGTAACCCGTTATCACCACGGTATATGCACATTGGGACCATTCCTACCACGGAATACAAAATTAATATAGTTTCTATTGTAGCGTGGTCGTGGGAGGGGGGGGTGAGTTGGTTTAGAAACTCCTTTCCTCCTTGTAGGCTCATTTTGGTCCACTGTCTTAATTAAGGCTCCATTTTTTGTTGGGCGACACTATCCTTACTTACAGGTCAAAATATCCATATAGACCTCCTGTGGTCGGTACTTTTCAAGTACCCCCTCACTGCCATATTTAGAGCAGCACTGTTGTCACCTATGGGACATATCTTTTAAATCCCTATATTTTATATGTTGATACTATTAAACGTTTTTTAACATCATTCCATATTACTACACATTCAACTCACTACTTACTGTACTACCCATCTATATATTCTAAAACCTGTTCTCCACAATGAGTGATATTGAGTGCTTGTAAGTAGGGATTCTTTTCTGGATCACTGGCCCTTTTGGACCTTGTTATTTAGTTGTTTTGCATCTATATGTTCTATTTCCCTACTGCACCGTTCACTCCCACTATTTATTGTTATTATTTAGACCTATCAGGAGTGCTGGTATCCCTAAGTAGACACCTATACTAAATGAATAAATGTGTTTTAGGGGTAGATCTTACCTCACCTTGTTCTGTTTTGCAAAAAGGTATAATACACATAGGGCTGGCGCGATGGTCTACCTCAATCTCCTTGGGGATCGCAACTACCCTTATCTGGGCACCTACCCCCATAACCCACCCAACCTAACACACCTACCAAACCCCTATTCAGATAAATGACTTACACCCCTACTATCCAAAGCTTAATGACCTTGAAGTAGGCATAGAAAGCAAAATCTCAATTTTTGCTGATGACTAAATTATGTATTAAGGTAGAAAAATCAGAGCAGGGTGTCATTTCTCTACAGAAGAACTTTAATAAACCGGTAGCAGGTAAATGGCAGATGAGGTTTAATACAGAAAAATTTAAGGTTAGGCCTTTGGGAAACGAGAATCATCATGCTGCATACATACTAAATGCAGCAAAATTAAGTCAATCTTTGATGAAGGATTTAAGGGAGATTTGAATTTATTTATTCTATTTATTTAAAAAATGTTTTACCAGGAAGTAATACATTGAGAGTTACCTCTCGTTTTCAAGTATGTCCTGGGCATAGAGTTATGATGACAAATACATGGTTACAAAGACATAGTTATATTAAGTGAAAAGGGCTATACATTATATACAAGACATTGCATACACAGTTAAAGATAATATATATTATAGGCGTATGTAACAGTTACAGACCAGATTTAAATGTGAGACAGCTTTAGTTTTGAAAGAACTTAGACTGGTGGTGGATGTGAGAGTCTCCGGTAGATTGTTCCAGTTGTGGGGTGTACGGTAAGAGAAGGAGGAGCGACCGGATACTTTGTTCAACCTTGGGACCATGAACGGTATTATGGAGTTAGATCTTAGATGATGTGATGCATGTGGTAGGGGTGAGGAGCTTGTGCAGATAGACGGGTAGCTTGCCGGAAAGTATTTGAAGGCAAGACAGGAAAGATGAACTTTGCGCCTAGACTCAAGTGATGACCAATCTAGTTCTTTGAGCATTTCATAGTGATGTGTGTTGTAGTTGCATTGGAGGACAAAGTGGCATATAGGGTATCAAGTTTGCCAAGGTGAGTTTGGGTGCCGTGCCATACTCTATTTCCCCATAGTCTATAATTGACATCAGCATCTGCTGTGCAATGCACATTCTGACCAGAAGAGTTAGGGAGGATTTGTTGTTCCTATAAAGTATACCTAGTTTGGCATAGGTTTTGGATATCAGGGTATCAATGTGCAACCCAAATGTTAAATGGGAGTCAAACAATGTGCTCAAATATTTGAAACTAGTAACAAGGGCTAGGATAGTATTAGAGTTGGCTCTGATCTGGAGCTCATTCATTGGAAGCTTTAGAAATGCAGCCTTGGTCCCAAATACCATTGTTAGTGTTTAAAAACAGACACCCCAGACATATACCTGAGCCTAACGAAGCAGAATTAACGGCGAAATGCGTTGCTCAATCTTTGTCCAGAGGAGGCTTCCGTAGTTGTCCGTCCAGCTTACGTTCCAGCCCTGCACACCGACGCAGGCGCAGGGACTCTCTGTCATGGAAGAGTGCACTGACTTTACAGTTGCTGACAAGGACTTTCTTTCATGTGAGTGTATATTTTTATTATGTTTATAAATGGATGACATTTGAAACCAACATACTCTCCATACATGTGACCTGATTGCGGGGGAGGATTACGCGACGGGGGTGTGTGTATAGCACTCTTCGGTTCGCAAAGCCAAGTCTGAGGCTTCACAACAGAGAACCAGGATAAGCCCCACTGATTGGACAGAAGGTTGGAGTAAAGAAAACATTTAAGGAATCAAGTACTTACACATGACCGTGTAAGTAATGCTGTATTATATTACATTATAATCCCAGTCTGGTTCTGTTAATACCAGTGTGCGTGTATTGACTGTGGTTTAGAACCCTTGTACACTACCCTGAGTATATATGGTGGTCTAGTTATAGCTATAGCCATTCCATCATTGAGATTTGCAAGTTCATTCATATACGGTGTTTGAAGAGTCTGTTTACTTATCTTGTGCTCCACTATGTTTCTTTTGTTCATATATACGTAAGTATCCTGGATAGATCCTAGTGGGGTTGAATTGCAGGAGCCTACTTTACATCAAGTGCCCCCGCTATTCGGGGTCCACTTGGGAGGTATTCAACAACGGTAATATCTATGACTATTTACTGTTTTTTGATCTGTTATACACATTGAGTTAGCGCCCGAGTTTGCCTTTACTAAGCTGTAGGAAGATCATTAATGAACACTGAGAAAAGTAGAGCCCCAGGTGATATCCAAGGGATTGGAGTTAGTGCATGAGATAGACACGTGTTGGGATCTACCTGATAGGTAGGAATGAAACCAGTAAAAAGCATGCTTCCCTATTCCAGAGCACTGGAGTTTGTTTAGCAAGATAACATGATCAACGGTTCCATTCCACACTGGATCTCATTGCAAACCTTTAGGAGGGTAGTGTTTGGGGCTAAAGCCAGAATGGAATTGGCTTGTGAAATTTGTCTTGATATAGTAATCGCTTAATTGGGAGTAAATATATTTTTCCATGACTTTAGATAGTATTGGGAAAAGAGAGATTGGCCTGTAGTTTGTGACAGTTTTTTTTGTCCCCACTTTTGAAGATTGGGACAACTCTGGCAGTTTTCCAGGTCTTAGGGATATGGCCTGAAGACAAAATAGAGTTGATTAGGGAAGCAAGCGGTTTAGCAATGGCTGGACACCAAGTTGTAGGAACGTGATTGCAGTAGGTCAGGTCCACATTGGCTGCTTAGTTTTAATTTGAGGAGCTCTTGTGTAATCTCCTCTTCAGATAGTGGGACAAATTGAAAATTGTGGGCCATGTTGGTATAGGGTGGGGCTATAGGGTTCTCCCAGAATGAGGTTCATGTATGTAGTTTGGGATGCATTTCACTAATAAGTTAGTAGCACACCCCACAAAGTGAATGCATTTGCAATGTTAGTAGGATTTGCCAGAGTAATATCCTCCTTAATGATATTACATGGTTGTTGATGGCTAGAAGGCTGGAATATGATGTTTATAACCTTCCAGGCTGGATTTGATGTATTCTGGTGAAGATTGTCAGAGTAATATTGTGCTTTTGCAGGCCTTGTTTGCCTTGTGCACATATTCCGCAGGCATCTGTAGTTATTAAGATTCTTGGTAGTGCCAGTTAGGCTGCGCTTATTGTGCCGGCTACAGCTATGGCTACGAATGACGTCTCCCGTCTCCGTAGCCAAGCAAAAGTTGTAATTTGAGTTTGGGAGACGTCTCTAGCTACAAGGAGAGTGACAGAAGGCAGAGGGGTGGGGACAAAAGCAAGGGGGAAGGTCGAAATGGAGGGGAGTTATAATTTCTGTTTGTATGCTGAATTTACAGTACTTTTACTTTAAATTACGGGAGAATTTACTATTTTAAAGTTGTTCATATAGTGTGTTTCACTTGACAGACACACAGACACACACACAATCAGAGCCGCAAACAGAAATCATGGGGCCCAGGACAAATGAAAGGAGCAGGCCCCCCCCCCCAAACCCATAGCGCATCTACCACGAAAAACACATTTTAGCGTACAACTTTTACTTACCCCCCCAATACATATAAAAATACACCCCCAACCCCACAATACATATAAAAATACACCCCCAACCCCACAATACATATAAAAATACAACCCCAATAATAAAACGCTGCACCCGGTGCTGGGTCGGCAGCGGCGGAAGTCAGCTGGGCTAAGCTTCCGCCTCGCCGGCGTGAGAGGGAGGCCCGGCACACACACGAGCAGCCATTGTGGGACTGAGAGGTGCCTGCAGCAGGGCAGGGCCGGCAGCAACTGCTGTGACCTGCATCCGGGCCCCTGCCACCGCCAGTCCCCCGCAGTCCCTCCAGCCGCCACCCACCAGCCCCCGCATTTCCACCAACTGCTGGGCCCCTGCCACCACCCCCCGCAGTCCCGCCAGCCGCTGGGCCCCCGCCACCGCCTCCCCCCCCATCGCCAGCCACTGCCCCCCCCATACACACACACAACCCACACACACAGCACATCAACAAACATCAGCCCACACAGCAACCCAACCGCCCACACACACACACAAACGCCCCCCCCAGCACAAACACAAGCCCCCCCTCACACACAAGAAACACACAGCACAACACAACACAGCACACACACACCACACACACCACAGCGACACACACACACACACACACACACACACACACACACACACACACACACACACACACACACACACAATCACACACTCCCACAATCACAGTCCCACACACACAATCACACAATCCCACACCCACACAATCCTCCCTCCCCCCCCACACACACACACACAATCCCACACACACACAATCCCCCCTCACACACACACACATACCAAACACACACACACAATCACACACTCACTCACAATCACACAATCCCCCACACACACACAATCACACAATCCCACACACACACACAATCCCCCTCACACACACACAATCCCACACACACAATCCCACCCCCCCCCCTCTCCCTGCAATGACACACAGACACATTTCCCTCTCCCTCATCAGATCAGAAGCTATCGATGGTTACAGCTGTCACATGAGGAGACGTCTGTAAAAATTAAATCTATAGAGTGTACAGAGATTCATGTCTTTCGTCGCTCCTTAGCTCCGTCGCCGTGCCCCCTACTATAAGCGCATGCTACAGATTCAATGCATTGTTTTGAAGCGAGCGACGTCGCATCGCTGTCGCCGTTGCCGGCACTATAAGCGCCGCCTTACTTATAGCTTTTCCACAACCCCTCACTAGATGGGTTAGAGCGATATAAGGTGGTTGTACCCATGGAAAGGTGGGCCCCTCCTACTCTTATTCTGCATGTAGAGATGGGTTTTAAGAACTCGGATTGGAAATAGTTGAGTGCGGAATCGGGGTCGGGAATAAGGCGATTCTGTACCAAGGGCAGTGGTAGATTCAGCCAGAAACGTTGTGGGTCAAAATCTAGAGATTGCCCCTTATATGAACATGAGTAGATGCTTATTAAGTTGAGGTTTCAGGATTAAAAAAAAACTTTTCTGAAGGCCATAGTAGGGAAAAAAATGGTTCCATGGCGACAGATGTTTTCATTAGAAGATATGACATCCTCAACTTTCCTCCCTCTAAATTCATACTCCTTCCCCCCTCACCATAGCTCTTTCCCCCTACTGCTCCCTCACTCAAAAGGTCTTCTCCCCATCATACTGTAGCTCCTTCTCCTCCCGCATAGTTTATTTCTCCCCCCCCCCAGCTTTTCCCGATAGCTCCTCCCTACCTCATATGCTCAAAAGCTCCTTTCCCTTCCCCCCCAATAGATGTTCTCTCCCTCCACAATATCGGCACCTGATGCACCCCATAGCTCCTTCTTTCCTCTACCCAATAGCTCTTTCTCCATCCCCCCCAATATCGCATTATTCTTCCCCAATAAGATCGCTTCTCTACACAAACCCCAAAATTTATCTTCCTCCCTCCCCCACAGTACCTTCGTTTCGGCCTCCCCTAGTACCCCTTCTCCCTTCCCACAGATAGCTCCCTATGTTTCTCTCTCCCCCATAGCTTTCTCCCATCCCCAGTAGCTACTTCTCACTACCCAAATAGCTCTTGTCCACTTCCCAACAACCAGCTCCCTCTCCCCCGACCCACAACTACCTCCTTCTCCCTTCCTCCCCCCCAAAAAAGCCTTGGTCTCCTCCTCCACCAAACAGCTCAATCTCCCTCCTCCACCTTGCAATAGCTACTTGTCCCTCCTCCCCAATAGCCCTTCTCCACTAAAAGCTTATTATTCTCCTCCCCAATAGCTTTTATTCTTCCCTCCTTCCAAAAGCAATCTTATTTATCCTCTTTCATTGTCATGGGCGCAAAAGATTCATTTAATAATATCAACTGTATGTGGGGTTGATGACCGTCATGGGTAGCCACAAATAAGGAAATGTAGCACTTGTACCATTCTATATACTACTGTAGGTAGATAAAAAGTAATGTATTGTGATATTTATTTCATGTATTAATTAAGATTTGGTCGTAGAGGACAAAGGGCCAATTTACAAAAAAAAAGTGCAATTCCGTTAAAAATACCTCTGTGCTGATACTCTCTACGGCCCTAATATTTGAATGGGCCATAAAGGGCAATAATTACAAGTATAGTGTACTTATAAGAGACCTTCTATGTCACAATACACTTTAGTTAACATGAAAGGGCCATAAAGACCATATTTACTAAGCTCACACTGTTAGTTTTTTAAGGGTAAGAAGAAGAATTGAGAAATGCTCATAAGTATGGCCAAATATTTGATTGATTACTCACTGCATTGTATTAAGCTTTGCACATATAAAAAAATTGCGGCTTGAGTGCCGCGTGTTAGTCCGGATCCTTCTCTTTTTGTATTTGCGATATTATTATCCAGCTGGAGCGCCGCCCCAGTTTTGAACACTTACTACAGCCGAGCGAAGGTTCGTTCCCCCATCCCCATCCCTTTAGTGTGTGAAACACCAATATAAAAAGATCCCACACTAGAGTTACAAGAAGTACAGGGGCATAATTAAATTGGGGGGTCTAAATATATTCATTCTAAGGAAACTGCCATTGTTTTTTCACTTTAACATGAAATTACACAATATGTGATAATTTTAGGACAGGAATAGAATGGAACATGGAGCGTTCGACAACTATGGGAGTTTAAGTGGGTTTGTTTTAACAGGGAAGAGGAAAATTTTGTAATAACCAGGTACACCATATAAGTTAGTACTCGCTGAGTATAACAGAGTTGGCCGGGGATAATGGATGGTTGGTGTTGAATTTTAAAGAATGAAAAAAAAAAAATATATTATTACCTTTTCTTTGGGATAGCACCACCTAATAGCCAGCTGTACCATATGCTATCTCCGCTCCCACTCCTCTCTAGATCTCTCTCTCACCATTTGCCCCTCGTTGATCCCGGATTATTAAAGTGGCCTCTCCTCTCCCATTGGCCCTCCTTGCTCCTCCCCCATGCACCTCGCTCTATCTGTCCTCCCATTGCCTCTATCCCCATTTGCCCTCGCTCCCCCCCCACTTTCCCCTTTCTCCCCCTCTGCTTCTGTTGCGGGCCCGTTGACCGAGCAATATGGTCCCGCACATGAATGCGGGCCCCCCGTTGTTTTGTTAGCACCTCCGGCCACACCTCACACCTCCGCCCCCCCCTTACACAAAGCCTGTCCCCCCCAATCTTCGCATGTGCCAATTACCCCCCCCCCCCCACCACCTTCAGAGTTCAGTGGGTGGGTTAGTGACTGGGTGGGTTAGTGACTGGGTGGGTTAGTGACTGGGTGGGTGGGTTAGTGAAGTGACTTTAGTGGTTGGGTGAGTTAGTGGGTTAGTGACTGGGTGGGTGGGTTAGTGACTTTAGTTTAGTGACTTTAGTGGGTGGGTGGGTTAGTGACTTTAGTGGGTGGGTGACTGGGTGGATGAGTGAGTGACTGGATGGGTGAGTGACTGGGTGGGTGAGTGACTGGGTGAGTGACTGGGTGAGTGACTGGGTGGATGACTGGGTGGGTCAGTGAGTGACTGGGTGAGTGAGTGACTGGGTGGGTGAGTGACTGGGTGGATGAGTGAGTGATTGGGTGATTGACTGGGTGGATACTGGGTGGGTGAGTGAGTGACTGGGTGGATGAGTGAGTGATTGGGTGAGTGAGTGACTGGGTGGGTGAGTGACTGGGTGAGTGAGTGACTGGGTGAGTGACTGGGTGGATGACTGGGTGACTGGGTGAGTGAGTGACTGGGTGGGTGAGTGACTGGGTGGATGAGTAAGTGATTGGGTGAGTGAGTGACTGGGTGGGTGGGTCAGTGACTGGGTGAGTGACTGGGTGAGTGACTGGGTGGGTGACTGGCTGGGTGAGTGACTGGCTGGGTGGGTGAGTGAGAGACTGGTTGGGTGAGTGACTGGCCAGGTGAGTGAGTGACTGGCTGGGTGGTTGAGTGACAGGCTGGATGAGTGACTTGACTGGGTGGGTGGGTGAGTGGGTGTGTGACTGGGTGTGTTCTCCCCCCCTGCATCTCTCCCCCCCGCTGTCCCCTATACCTGAAGCGGAGGCTGCAGGTAGGAGCCGGGGCTGTGAGATGCGGTGAGGCGAGCGGCGGCGGCCATGGCAGGCGCAGCTGAAGGGAGGGGGGAGGAGGGTGGCGCCCCTGGCAGTCAGCCACAGGAGGGTGAGACAAGTGGCGGTGGCCGTGGCAGGCACAGCTGAAGGGAAGGGGGAGGACGGCGGTGTGGGGGCGGTGAGGCGCGTGTGTAATGGGGTTGTGGTGTGAGCGGGAGGATGGAGGCACGGGGGGAAGGGGGAGACAGTGAGGGAGGCTGTGGAGTAGCAGTGAGTGTGTGTTCCTGGCAGGAGTAGGAGTAACTGTGCGGTGTGGCAGTCACAAAATGGACAGTGAGACCAAGAGGGGCACGTGGTGTGAGGGTGGTGTGACTGTCATGCCCTGCATAGGCATGGCCGTGACGTCAGCCCACCCCGCAGGCCAATGAGGTGAGGGTACAAACACATCCAAACATTTTTTCAGTCTTATATATACATATGGAGAAAAACACACGGGTGCAGAGACAGCAGCATAGGTGTTTGGAAGCAACTCGGCATCTGGGCGTTCCACGTGGATTCCAGAGGAAGCAGAGACTCAACACTGCAGCTTGGAGAGGACTTGATTCCTACATGCCTGTTAAAATCTGCTACTTGATAAGTAGCTGTCTTTGTTGTGCATGATAGACTATTACAAACGTACTTCACCATATCTGCCTTTCTATTTTATTTCACAGATTCCAACCATCAATTCCACCCTTTGAACTTTCATTGATATTCATATATTAACTTGATATGGTTAATTTAACGGTCTCTGCGCCCGTGTGTTTTTCTCCTTACCTATTTCCCTTAACTATTGTGTATAGTTAGTACACTGTGGCAGCATTTTTAGTTATAATATACACACCTACATGATATAAATTGCGCACCTAATTTTCCTTTTCTGTTTATATATATATATAAATATATATATATATAGATTTGATCAAGAGAGCAAAATGCTAAACTATCTAACTTAACTTTTCATCTGGAAAGACAATATGCATATTTTAGTTCACTGAGGAAGTAGTGTGTGACGCACGGTAATAGAAGATGACATTGGATAGGTTTTTTCAATAAAAGCAAATATGTAATCAAACTCTGTAGGTCACAGCAAGCGTTTTTCTTTTTTTTTAGCAGATAATTATAGTTTTCTCTGTTGACAGCATAATGTCAGGGTCCTTTAGATCCTTCCTATTTGTAAGTCAAGAATAAACATTTGTCTGTTGTTTCTCTGGCAACTACAGAAGATGTTTCTGCCTTCAACTCATTCTATATTCTAAACATTGCAACACAATGCGGGCACTTAGAGACCAATTTACGTAGACCCATAGTCTTCTCTTGGAAAATGTACTATTTTAAAAATAAGAGAAAGAGTATTGATTAGTTGGTGATCAAAAACATATTGTATGCTGCTTTACAGCTGCTTGACCACATACTTACCCTGCGTGAGCTTATATGACAATGAGCAGCTTCATGGGACTTCATAGCTTGTGTATTGTAAATATGCAGAGAAAATAGAACTGAAGTACCCACCTGGATTTCTAAACACTGTGCGGGTGATATTGCACGAGATCTGATCTTTGTCAAGGCTCATGAAAGTAATGTCATGAGTACATTGTGTATTGCCACTGATGCATGATAAGAACTGCAAAGTCATTTGAAATGTTAATGCTGCTATTTTAGACTAAAAGAAAAGTAGCATGATCTTTAGAGCAAACAAGACAAATGACACCAGCTAAAATTATCATGTTTTTGTTATTGTGAATTTCTATTATATATCACTTGTACAGGTATAATGCCAGAAATATTTTCAAGTAATTACGTTTCTTAAAGACGTAATTGAAATGTAAAGACTAACTAAAATATAACTACGTCTACTGCTGAGTAAAAATAGGAGTACGTACAGTTTGTGGCACTACAAATACAGTATATAACCTTAATCATTTCACTCACTGTGAAACAAAGTAACAAGTTTAATAATAAACTAAATCCCTCACGTTTCAGACAACTTAAATCAACGTATTATATATATGTAGCCATGGCTGGTCCAGACTGCCTCTCTGCCCCCTGTCACGTAAGTCCTTTGTAGCTACAGGCTGTGGCAGGCTATCCTAGGGCTTTGACACCCACATGCTCTCTCTGAGTGACAGAGGAGGTTGTGCCACAAGGGTCTGTGTACAGCCAATAGTGGTACAGACCGGACTGGAACCGGTATCAAAACTATCTGACGACCGGGTGGTGTTGGGTGCTGGGGCCAGCAAGCCCTGTGCCGATAGTTTCCAGTGAAGGTGCCCCGACATCGTGGCCTGGTTGAGGTGTCCTCTCCTGCCCCAGATGAAGAAGTGGCCAGCTGTGTCCGACCTGTGGAGAAAAGATCTTCGCCCACATGTTTTTTTTTGGCAGTGTTCCAGTTCTGAGTCATCCATCCAGAAAGCCGTGGTGATGCTGGAGCCCCGCGCCTGATGAGGACGACGGCGCTGTGAAGGACCTGTCGGTAGCGGAACCTGTGGAGCCAGAAGCTATCCCTTACCTTCGGATGGGTGAGACTCCTACCGCTTACCCCCAACAGAATCCATTTGCGGCCTACCTGAATGAGGAGCCGGGTGGGGCCTTGTTCGGTGTGCCATGGGGTGACAAACTTCCGGTGCAACTGGATGTGACGTCATCACCACCGCCGAACTCGAGCCTGCCCGGTGGTCTCGCGAGACTGTCACAGCAGACTGATGTCACCGAGATGGCATCTGTGGAGCCTACTGAGTCTACTGAGCCATCACTAGCTCCATCAGTGGTGAGCCTGGGACGGCTTCCCCACTGCTAGGTACCTCACTGTAAGGGAAGGGGTCACCGGGCCCCTGAGGTCATTTCCTTACCACTCCCATGGGCCGTGGTAAGCCCGCACTCTATGGACAGGTCATGGACATTGCTAGGCCCCAGTCACCGGACCTTCCCACTCCTACCCCTGCCCAGGCCACTGCCATTGATCCTACCACTTCAACCTTTGTACTATTCAGGTTCCCATGTGATAATGTGTCCCCTAGGTTATCCCCTGATTTGAGGGATTGGTCTTTTTGGAGGGGGGATAGCAAATCTGACGATTCAGAAGGAGAGATACGTGTGTCCCACTGTATTAAAAGGTCTACGTCTCGGGGATCTTTCAGGGAATCGTCCAGGTCACAATCTCAGCAATCTAATACCTCTGGAGTATCTTACCAGGTATGTACCAGGCCAGGTAGCCCCAGGCCTGAAACTTTGTCTGGGGAACACCTTAAGTGGTGGGACCCTATGATCCATGGCTATGTCACCAGCATGGATAGAACCAGGTTCTTGTTGGTAGATGGTCCCATAGTGGATCATTGGTGGGGGGAAGGCCGCTACTCCCCAGAGGATACAGCTGAAGCTATACGTCAATGGCTGAGAGAAATTAATGTAGGTGTTAGGACACCCAAGGGCCCCTCCATTTTATACCAGGAGGTGGACCCTAATGAACCTAAGTTTTGGGTCTTACCTGGCAGGTAGCTGGTCGCAAAATTCTAAGGTTTAGTCGAGCTGACAGGGCAATAAGAAACCAGTACCGTCAGTCTCACGGCTATGATTTCCCTTATGTCCCAGAACCGATCATGCAAGAAATAGATGACAACCGGCATGATTGGCTCAAGTTAGCCGTCACTGATTACCTCCAATCTAAAACGAGTGTTAAGGAATTAATTAAGGATTCCCATATCTGTTCCATCATGAGGGAGTGGCTTATAGGGACATGTATATTCATGGATAGGGTAGAAGTTCGAAAACGAGCTGGTGCCTCTAAGGTATATTCTGTGTGGGTGAAGGATTTTGAGGGACGGGCGATCCAAAAGCCTGATCCCAAATATTACAAGTAGAGACCCCCAGATTTTGGTCCCTGCTGTCTGTGTATGTATTCTGGTTATGTTGTACCTTCATATGTGTAACCTGTTATTGCATTGCAGGCTCCAGAGTGATGGATGGTGCACCAAATTCGCTCCAGTGAGGACATGGAATTTTCCACCCGGGGAGGGTGTAGCCATAGCTGGTCCAGACTGCCTCTCTGCCTCCTGTCACATAAGTCCTTTGTAGCTACAGGCTGTGGCAGGCTATCCTAGGGCTATGAGCCCCCTCATGCTGACCCTCTGAGTGACAGAGAAGGTTGTGCCACAAGGGTCTGTGTACTGCCAATAGTGGTACAGAGCTTGTGCCCTCCCCTTCTGGGGATCTGAGAGGAAGTGCTAAATTATAGGAGTTGTATTGTATTGTATGTCTTTATTTATATAGCGCCATTAATTTACATAGCGCTTCACAGTAGTAATACACGTGACAATCATATAAATACAAATAATACAAATAACAGATCATGGAAATAAGTACTTCAGACATAAAAGTAACATTTCGGAAGAGGAGTCCCTGCTCCGAAGAGCTTACAATCTAATTGGTAGGTAGGAAGAACGTACAGAGACAGTAGGAGGGCATTCTGGTAAGTGCGTCTGCAGGGGACCAAGCTTTCTGTATCATGTGTATATTATTAGCCAATGTGCTACTCATATGCTTCTTTAAGCAAGTGTGTCTTAAGGTGGGTCTTAAAGGTGGATAGAGAGGGTGCTAGTTGGGTATTGAGGGGAAGGTCATTCCAGAGGTGTGGGGCAGTCAGTGAGAAAGGTTTAAGGCGGGAGAGGGCATTAGATACAAAGGGGCTAGAGAGAAGGCATCCTTGAGCAAAATGCAAGAGTCGCGATGGTGCATAACGAGAAATTAGGGCTGAGCTGTAAGGAGGGGCAGAATTGTGTAAAGCTTTAAAATTCAGGAGGAGAATTGAGTGTGAGATGCAGGATTTCATAGTAAGCCAGGAGAGGGATTTCAGCAGGGGAGACGCTGAGACAGATTTAGGAAAAAGTAGAGTGAATCTGGCAGCAGCGTTTAGGATAGATTGTAGGGGAGACAGGTGAGAGGCAGAAAGGCAAGACAGCAGGAGGTTACAGTAATCGAGGCGGGAGATAATGAGGGCCTGAGTAAGAGTTTTAACAGTCGAGCAACAGAGGAAAGGGCGGATCTTTGTAATATTGCAGAAGAAAAAACGACAGGTTTTAGATACGTTTTGAATGTGAGAGGAGAATGTGAGAGAGGAGTCGAGTGTGACCCCTAGGCAGCGTGGTTGGGCTACTGGGTGAATGATAGTACTTCCAACAGTAATGTTGAAGGAGGTAGTAGGGCCAGGTTTGGGAGGAAGTATGAGGAGCTCTGTTTTTGCCATGTTAAGTTTAAGTCAGCGGTGGGCCATCCAGGATGATATCGCAGAGAGACATTCAGAAACGTAGGTCTGTACAGCAGGAGTAAGGTCAGGGGTTGAAAAGTACATTTGTATGTCGTCAGCATAGAGGTGATATTTAAACCCAAGAGATGTGATTAGGTCACCTAGAAAAAGTGTGTACCGAGAAAAGAGAAGAGGTCCCGGGACAGAGCACTGGGGTACCCCCACAGAGAGATCGATAGAGGAGGAGGTGCTAGCAGAAGAGACACTGAAAGTACGATGGGAGAGGTAAGAGGAGATCCAGGATAGAGCTTTGTTACAAATACCAAGAGTATGGAGAATGTGAAGGGGAAGAGGGTGGTTCAAAGTGTCAAATGCTGCAGAGAGGTCGAGTAATTTGAGCAGAGTGTAATGACCTCTGTCTTTGGCAGCATGGAGGTCATTAGTTATTTTAGTGAGGGCTGTCAGTCGAGTAAGCAGTGCGGAACCCAGATTGTAGAAGGTCTAGGAGAGAATAGGTGTTGAGAAAGTAGAGCAAGCGTGAGAATACAAGATGTTCAAGGAGTTTAGAGGCAAAAGGCAGGAGGGATACAGGTCGATAGTTAGAAAGACAGGTAGGGTCAAGCTTGCTGTTTTTGAGTAATGGTATAACTGTTGCATGTTTGAAGGAGGAAAGGTACCAGAGTAGAGGGAGGAGTTAAAAATGTGTGTGAGCGTAGGGATTATAGTAGGAGCAAGGAGTTTTAGGAGATGGGAGGGAATAGGGTCAAGAGGGCAAGTGGTAGAGGGAGAAGAGGAGATCAGCAGTGACACATGCTCCTCTGAGACAGCAGAAAAAGAGTCAAGGACGGCAGGAGGAGAGTTAGGAAGTGGTGTAGGATGGGAGGAGGAAACAGAAGGGATGTTCTGATGTATGCATTCCACCTTTTCCTTAAAATAGTCAGCAAATTCTGAGGTGAGATTGAGGAAGAAGAGGCAGCTGAGGGCGGTTTGAGTAGAGAGTCAAAGACAGAGAAGAGTCAGTGTGGGTTAGACTTGTGCGTGTTGATTAGTGAAGAAAACTAGGTTTGTTTAGCCTGAGAGAGGGCAGAGTTGAAACAAAATAGCATAAATTTGTAGTGAAGGAAGTCTGCGAGAGTGTGAGATTTCCTCCAGAGGCGTTCAGAGGAACGAGTTCCGGAACACTGCATGCATATGTGGGAATTAAGCCAGGGTCTTGGGTTAGAAGGGCGAGGACAGCAGAAAGAAAGCGGGCATGTAGATCAAGAGAGGAGGATAAGGCAGAGTTATAGTTCCTGACCAGGTTGTCAGGGTCTGGAGTAGAACTGAGAGAGGAGAGGGATGAGCATAAAGTGGAATCACAAGCTGGTAGGTTAAGGCAAGAGATGGAGAAGGGGAGAAGTGAGAGAGAGAAAATGAGATGAGGTGATGGTCAGAGAGAGGAAAGGGGGAAATGGAGAAATCGGAGAGAGAAAAGTTTTTAGTGAAAACCAGGTCTACGTTGTGGCCATCTTTGTGGGTGCTGACTGCAGTCCACTGTTGAAGGCCAAAAGAAGAGGTTAGAGAGAGAAAGCGGGAAGCCCAAGGGAGAGAGGGGTCATCAATGTGGCAGTTGAAGTCCCCAAGGAGAAAGAAAGAGAGCCAGGATTCAAAGTGAGAGAGAAAGGCAGAAGGGTTCAGCTCCCTCCCTCCTTGGGTGAGGAAGCAAGAATGTGAGCTCCAGGCTGGGAGTGAGACATGCAGTCAGCCCCTAGTGGGGACTGACTTTGGAAATCCTGGAGCCCACTGGAGCTGGAGGTGCTGACACCCTGAGTGAACATTGAAGATCTACCAAAAGCCTGTCTTGATCCCCACACCATCGCAGACCACTCAGCTCTCCTGGACTCTCACAGGTATGACCGCACCATAAACAGCAGTAACCAGTAGTACATCTTCCAGAGACGGGGGGGGGGGGGGGGGCTGCGTTACATATTAAAAAATTGCTTCCATTTAAAAATCTATTTGCTTTGTAACTAATCCTGCATTGTTTCATCCTACATCCCACTGTATTATTTGTACATCTCTGTGTGTCCTTCGCTGACCTTTGTTTTCTCCAATACATCCTACAGTATATCCTCTGGCCCAGACTCACTAAACTTTGTTAGGCCATTTAACGTTATGCTAACCTCAGTTAATTTAAGATTAATAATAATACTGTACTCAACCAAGAAAGTAACATAACATTATCTTATGTTAACGTCACATAAAGGTCTAGTATTTAAAAGAATGGACAGTAGGTAAAATGATATGCCAAACATATGCAAATGAGCTGTTAGTATAAACATATCATCGCTCTGTTAGTGGCAATTCCACAAAGCTCCGTTAGCCTGTTTAACCTAATGTTAAACTAAATTAATGGCAGCTTAATTATAGCACGTATGCAATAGAACAAATAACATAATGCTAACCCAGTGCTATTCTTTAAATAACATACTGTATGGTTATTTTGTTTCCGGACGTTAGTGCTAATGATTTGCAGCAGAGGCGTTCCCCCTAACATTGCATAACCATTAAAAGCTGTTCATGTTAACGCAGGGATTTAACCAGACATTATTTAGGTCATACATGAAGGATCAGAACCCACAACCTCTGCTATTCAGGGCAGAAGCTCTAGCATTTAACTATTTCAGATGCATACTTTAGAGCTCAGAGCTCTACTGCTCACAACCAGGGTCACCAACAGGGGGAGGGAGATAACTGGGACAGCTTTCTGGGCAGCTGTGGGGGGGTTGGCTGCATCCAGACCTCTCCAACCCCGCCCCCCCCCAACACGCAAAAACACATGCCGCTCAGCGCCAGAAGATTTGCAAGCTCGGAAGTCAGGCCCAACCTCCACATCTGCTCACTGGATCAAAACAGCACCAGCGACCTCCCCCCAAAGTATAATTTGTGTGTATGTATAGGGGGAATTCAGTGTGGGGAGGGGGAAATTAGTGTGCATAGGAGGGGGGAATTGAGTGAGAGTGGGAGTGAGAGAAGTGGGAGAGAAATAGAGGAGGGAGTGTGAGAAGGTGGAGGGAAATAGATAAGGGGAGAGAATGAGGAGGTGTGTGAAATAGGGAGGGAGTATAAGAAAAAGAGGGGGGGCTCAAAAGGCCTCCGACTGGGACATTAGTGGAAACTAGTCTTGGGCCCCAGGAAAGCTGCCGGTGGCCCTGCTCATACCTGTAGCTAATCATACTCATGGACACTCTCCTGAATTCCTTTAAAAGCAGACCACTTGCAGGTGTGAGCAGTAGAGCTTGACAGTATTCTTTGACAGGGGAGATGGTTCAATGCTAGAGCTGCTGATCTGGATAGCAGACATAGGGCCTCATGCAGTAAGCGCCGATAAGCCGTTTATCGCCATTTTTTCGCCAAATTTGCCCTCCCGGTTCAGTAAGCGCCGATAAGTGGGAAAAATCGACAATTTTTGTTGCCGATAAAAACTTATCGGCAGCCGGGTTTTTTGAACTCGGCTGAATTCAAGTAGCCCCGATCAGCTTTTCGCTGCTGATCGGCACTCCAGAATGGAGTTTTTCGGAAATTCGTCCCGCCAACTAAAGTTGGCAAGTTGGTGGAGGAGAAGCATCGGCAAGGGCGACACTTAGAAAAAATCAGGCCTTTTTCCTGTCTGTGATTGATGCCGGGGGTCTCCGGAGCTGATACCCGCACCGGAGCCTCCCGGCATGCATCCGAGGCAGGAAAAATGCATGTAAAGCCCACTTCATTACCTTAGCGGCTATACGCTATGGTAATGAAGCGGCATTTATGTATTTTAATAATATTGTGCGGAAGCAGGGGGTCCCCTGAGCTGAACCGCGTTGATTTGTGGCTCAGAGACCCCCTGCTTCCCGAATTACAGGCCCCGGTTTGGGGCACCGGTTACAGTGTCGCCGCCAAATTTATAGCGGAGATGGCGCGAATGGGACGCTATAAACATGGCGGCGACACTGCCACCCGATGACACATACCGGGGCCTGTAACTCGGGAAGCAGGGGTCCCTGGTCCACAAAGCAACGTGGTTCAGCTCAGGGGACCCCCTGCTCACAGTACACTATTATTAAAAATACATTCATGCTGCTTCGTTACCGTAGCACATAGCCGCAAAGGTAAGGAATGAGTGTTTATTTATATATGTGTTTTACTCATAGTGTAGATGTGCAGAGGGTCTCCGGAGCTGAACCGTTTTGGTTTTAGGTCCGGGGACCCCTGCTTCCCGAGATACAGGCCCCTTTAGGGGGTGCCGGTATCCCTCTGCTTTGTTTACATTCCGCGGTCACGTGATCGGGACTTTTAAATGCAGAGGGATACCGGCACCTCATAAAAGGGCCTGTATCTCGGGAAGCAGGGGGTTCCCGGACCTGAAACCAATGCGGTTCAGCTCCGGAGACCCTCTGCACATGTACACTAGGAGTCAAAGTTGTTTATAAATAATTTATATTTTGCCGATGTTTGCGCAGAGAGAGTGGCTGATCTCTCTCTGCTGCAAACACATATCGGCAGAAACGGCCTATTGGCAGGTTATCGGGAGCCAGGCTGTTTCGGCACAGGCTCATCGGCAGTTTTGCTTTCGCAGTGATTCAGCAGGGATCGGCATGGATTTCGGCCCTAACTGAATACTCCGAGGGCAAATCGCCAAAATCATGCCGAAAGCACTTTTTCGCCGCTTACTGCATAGAGCCCATAGTGAGTTCTGATCCTGTTTGAATGGATATTAGTACCCCCTTCATCACAAGGGGCCTTAGTATTGTCAGTAAATAAAGGATTCTAATAATAACATATTTACAAAGCTGATAAGAACATCAGACTATAAAATGTGTTCAGATAATAATATGTAACCCTCCTACCCCCACCCAATCTCAGATAGGGTCTCCTAGGGAGTTTAAGGCTCAGGCTACATGTCTCTGTGTGGTGTGCACCTTCTGGCAACAGTGGGCCCTGATTCCCCCGCGATGACATGGGGGAGAACAGGACAGGCTTCTGTGGTTGTGCCTCTGTCTTCTCTACTGGTGCAGTGCCTCCATCTCCTGCAGCCCCCAGCAGCATGGGGTGAAGTAACCACAAGAGAGTTCTCTTCCCTTCCTCCTGAAACACTTCACTCTCAGGCAGGAGTTTGTATAAAAGTGTAAGCTCTTTATTGTCTCTTCTTATTCACAGCAGACAGTTACACAGCAGGCTGTCTTCCTTTGGGATGTCCCTGACACCACTCCAGGCCTAGGGCACAAAGAGTGGGTCTAGCTCTTCCCCTACCCCCTAAGATGGGTAGGATGGTATGGGGTGCGCACTCTCCCTCCCCAGAGGGTGGCCTCAAGCCTGCCATTCCTGGCAGCTTGGTCTGTGCCACCCTTGTCCCTTCCACTTCAAGGACAGACTCTCAAAGACACCTAAATAGAAAGTGGCAATACCCTAAGTTGCTCCAACAGGCACCGCCCGTGTCTCTTGATTGGACACAGAGCCTGATGACCTGCCTTCACTGCCTCAGTGTACTGCCTGAAGTGGGGAAAACCCATGATGACTCCTGGCAAACCTGCCCCTACGCAGGGATTACTGTCAGGAGGAGGGCACACCTATAGCCCAAACCACACAGGGCTACAAATAGATCAGTTTTTTTTTACTTTATTGCAACTCATATGCATGCTACATATGAAATTCCCCTTTACACACACATTTAAAATCAGTTACCAATGAATTGCATCATAACACTGGAAATCGTTTGGCAAGAACTTTGAGACTTATGTCATGAGGAATGCCATACACCAGCTAAATAAATAAGACCTCACACCTGCTTACAAAAAATGAAAACTAAAAATAGGGGGCACAAGAAAGAAAGGACACTTTATCAGTTAACAGATTAGTACACATCATAACCGACCCAGTACTTATATAGGGTGACCATACGCACCATGCCCCTCAAAATGTGGAAGCATCCTAGTTATATCAATGAGACTCTAAGGCAATTACTTCGGTAGTGATACGAAGTTTCAGATGGAGTAAACAGATTAGAGAAACACTCCAAGAACAGAGCATCAGAAGGGATCAAAATGCTGGAAAGGGCATTTTCCCCAGGTACAACCACATTCATCCAAAAGACAAAATGGTAAAAGAAAAGATCCTATTTAAAAAAAATATGTATTGGTGTAAAAATAAAACAACACAACACTTACATTGAAATAGAAAACATGGACATACTGTAGTCCAACTCCTTGTGAAGTAAAAAGGGCACACATTTTTAGTTAATGGAACAACTAGGCCGGTGTTTGTTTTAAAAGTCTCACATGGCTAACATTTCAACTTCTATTCACCTGAAAAAAAGTGCATGCATTGTTCACTGTGTTACCCAATGTCTCATCATATTTAATAGGAGATATGTTGATATGTAGATTAAAATTATGTTTTGTAATAGAAATCTGACAACCTGATCCACAGTTTTTTTAAAACTATTATCCTTTTATTGATTTCTGTATATTAATATATTTCTTAAAGGCATTGTTCCACCTGGTTGATTGCTCTTACTGTACATGGACTTATACAATGGCTGCTTAAAATGGCTTTATACATTTGGTTTGTTTTGATCATCAATAAGTTTGGAATTGCTGATGCATTCATTACAGTGTGTAATAAAAATCAATATTCATTGCATATATTGATGCATTTGTTACTGTAGTTTTTACTGAAAGGGTTTCCCAAGAGCTGTTCCCCTCTGCACATAAACAGTGTGCTAAAGGTTAACATCTGAGATTGCTTTCAGTGTGTTTCATCAGTCCTTCCCTCTGCAGTTATGTTTTTGCCCTGGACTACAGAATTTGCATAGCACAGCTGAATTCATTCAGAACCTCTTCAGTCTATATCTGCTTTGCCCTAAAAGCGGCATCCAAAGGGTGTCAGACATTTGCTGCCATTCGCTGAGCTTACAGCTGCTCTGTTCTAATTCCAAAACACACCAACCTTCTCACCCCCCTGTACCCTATGCTTCCACTTGCCCTTCCTTATAGATTGTAAACTCATTGGGGTTACCTAGTGTAACAATGTACAGTATATTAATATTTCATATTTTATTGCCATTAATCCTCCAATCCCATTGCACTGTGCTACGGAATGTGTTGGCGTGTTATACATGAATAGTAATAATAAAAATATATTTACACTGCTGATAAGGATGTCATACTATAAAATGTGTTCAGATAATAGATAAGATTGTTTACTTTATTACAACTCCTGTGTATGCTACTTATATGAAATTCCCTTTACAAATCTGTTACCAATGAATTGCATCATAACACTGAAAATCTTTTGGCAAGAACTTTGAGACTTATGTCATCAGGAATGCCATACACCAGCTAAATAAATAAGACCCTATGCCTACTTACAAAGATACAAACTAAATATAAGGGGAACATTGGAGAAGCCTATTGGGATTTTTTTTTTCTATAGCACTGACCGTGAACACAGCGCTGCACATCACATCATTTTTGCAGACATGAATCACTGACCCATAGAGCTTGCAATCTACGTTTTGGTGCCTGAGGCGCTGGGAGATAAAGTGACTCTCCCATCATCACAAGCAGCTGAAACTAGGATTTGAGCCAGGCTCCCCTGCTTCAAACTCAGCGTCATTGTTCTCAGAGTCGGCTTCTTTACTCACTCACTGAACCACTCCTTCAGCTCTGTGCACAAGGGGGCTCTAAGAATAAACCAAGTCCCTTGCTATACCTACAAGTGTCCCTAACCCTTTTAACCAAACATTAAAAAGACGCCCTAGCAAGAGGTATCTCACTTTCTTAAAAAGAAGCCTTCTCGGTCGCCAGAACCTTTGAGTATTGGACTCAGAGGAGGAAGACTCACATCCACTATCCCAGAAAGATATGGCTAAATGTCTTCATTAAAGACATTAAACTCACCATTCAGATGTAGATTAATAAAATTGATAAAAACGTAGGACTCTGCTACCTCGGCGACAGCATAGTCGACATTGAGGAGCGCATGGAGGTGACGTCTCAATCACAGGTCTCCACTGCACAAGAAAAACAAGACTTACAAGAGAACAGCAAAACTATTTACTGTACATGTTAGAGGATGCTAAAAAATGCTCCTGCTGTAATAGAATCTGAATCAGAAGGAACCCTGAAGAAGTTACGAAAGAGTAACCAAAGTGCAGACCTTACTTCACCTGTCTCTTTTCCCCACTAGATAAAGAGCTTACAAAAAGACATGATGTTGACAGAGGCCCAAACCTCTGGAAAACCTAAGAACATTGTCTATATGAAACATTACCACAAGTAAGATCTCAGATCTTCCCACTACCAAGCCCATAATTCATATTGAATTAGAAGCTATGAAATTACAGAACTTCTCAGACTTGGCCCAAAGAATCTAGGCCAAAATATGCTCAGACAGCACAGATTCCAAGCCATCTTTATTTATAAAATGTTTTACCAGGAAGTAATACATTGAGAGTTACCTCTCGTTTTTATGTATGTCCTGGCCACAGAGTTGACAAATACATGGTTACAAATACATAGTTACATGACATTGCATGCACAGTTAAAGATAATATATATTATAGGCGTATGTAACCATTACAGACCAGATTAAAAGTGGTCTTTTCCAGGTCTTTGTGATATGGCCTGAAGACAAAATAGAGTTGATTAGGGAAGCAAGCAGTTTGGCAATGGCTGGGGCACCATGTCGTAGGAACTTAGATTGCAGTAGATCTGGTTCACATTGGCTGCTTAGTTTTAATTTGAGGAGCGCTTGGATAATCTCCTCTTCAGGTACTGGGAAAAATTGAAAACTGTGGGCAGTGTTGGTAGATGGTGGGGCTATAGGGGTACTCCAGAATGAGGTTCATGTATGTAATTTGGGTTGCGTTTCACTGATAAATTAGTAGCACCCCAACCACAGTATTCATTGAATGCATTTTCAATGTCAGTGGGATTTGCCAAAGTAATATCCTCCTTAATGATATTACATGGTTGTTGACTGCTAGAAGGCTGGAATATATTGTTGATAACCTTCCAGAAGTTGGCTGGAGTTGATATATTCTGATTAAGATTGTCAGAGCAATATTGTGTTTTTGCGTGTCTTGTTTGCCTTGTGAACATATTCCGCAGGCATCTGTAGTTATTAAGATTCTTGGTAGTGCCAGTTACTTTGTAGTTTTTCCACAACCCATCCCTAAGATGGTAGAGCGATATAAGGTTGGTTATTAACCACGGAAGGTGGGTTCCCGTACTCTTATTCTGCGTAGTGGAGCATGGGTATCAGAGTTTTTTTTCTTGTAACTTACATTTTTATTGGTTTTAAGACAAAGCATCAATACACAATACATTCATTGTTTCATTTCCCAACCAACAGAAATTGAAATCAAAATTAAATCAGAACAAAATAAGGGGGGGGGGGGGGGGGGGAGGGGGGGTTCTTTTCCCTTATCATCTTTTTTATTTTATCCTATCTCGTTTAGGGTGGAACTTGGGTGTCTACTCTCCGTGTGGTCCCATTCCTCCCCGGGTCACGGGTCCGTCAGCCCTCTCTGAGAACCGTCTCATCTCCCAATAATGAAACGATAACGCACCTATACCTATGAAAGCAAATTTGTGACAACCTCCAACCCTGGAATATCTGTCTGTGGTAGCCAGACTTTTAGAAATTTGACGCCAGTGTCATAAAACAAACTTGTTAACTTTTCCATCTGGCACACATACCAAATTCTGTTCCGGATCTTAGTAATTGTTGGAATTTCTTTTTGTTTCCATAATGCTGCGATCTCGCATCTCACCGCTGTTGCAAAATGAGCAACCAATTTGTTCTTGACCATGGCTAAGCCCGGTGTTGGCCTATTCAGTAGAAACAGCCACGGGTGCATTGGATTGTGAGGTCAAAGATCCTCTGAAGCAAATCTATAATTTTCTCCCATAGAGGGGCGATCTGAGGACAGGACCACAGCATATGCAACAAATCGGTGGACTCTCCACATTTTCTCGGCACAATGGGGAGTATCCTGGTACAAATCTCGATTTTAGTGAGGTGAGATACCATGTCATTAAGACCTTTATATGCGTTCTCCTTTAATGTTGTGAATATTGAACTTTTGAATGTTGCAGTAAAGATCTCAACCCAATCTTCATCTTCCAGAACTCTCCTGGGTCCGCTTCCCATTGTGACATACTGTATAACTTAGCTTTTGTGGGAAATCAGCACCGGAACAGGTTACTTCTCTATACATTTGCGATGTGAGTCCACTCGTGTCTGTTTCTATGAGACAGCTTTTCAAATGTAGTCAATGGAGGGCGGGGACTGTGTTTATTGTAAAATGCTCTGATCTGGTGGTATCTAAAGAATTCAGAATGAGGGATGTTTTTATCATATCTGATTTGTTCAAATGATTTAATGCAGTTATTACCCTCCAGATCTCTAGGTCTGATGAAACTATTCTGGATAATAAAGTTAAAATGAATAATACAAAAATACGTCGCCTCTTCTTCCGAATGTGAAATGTATATTCCGCGCATGCGTGTATGTCAAATTGGAACCTTGTTGAAACGCATATGCGTGTCATCACATTTCTGCGCATGAGTGTATGTCAAATTGGAACCTTGTTGATACGCATATGCGTGTCATCACATTTCTACGCATGCGTGTCATTATGTACTGTAACCTTGGTCAGAATTAAATTACTATACAGTAAGATACAGTGCATTTCCTCACGGAGTCGCTAGATATCTGCGGTACAGTAGTACAGTACTGCTGTTACTGTATCTAAATGGAAAAAACAACTTTTATTTTCTAGATTTATACAGTATACTGTACATACTACTGTAAGTTTATTGCAGCACTAAAAGAAATGTAATTTCAAGATTTATATATATATACGGTAGGCCACATATTTATATATATTTAAATGCTTTTCAACTTTATATTACAGTACGTACAGTGCTACTGCATGTGTATCTAAACAGTAAATGCACCTTATTTGTAAGATGTTTATACTGTATACAGTACTGTATGTCAACGATATTTATATACAATATATATAAATGTCTTTAGTACTTTATGTATAGTACTAATGTAAGTGTCTAAACAGTACAAACATGACCACACCAAAAAGTATATTTAAAGAATGAAAAATGTTATTTGTACAGGATAATAAAGGAAAAAATAATAATACAAAAATACAATGTCGCCTCTTCTTCAAAATGTACAATCTTATCTCTTTCTTCTTCGCAATGGCTGGTGCTTCTTGGACATCTGGGTCTGTAAAGAAAGAGACAATATACTATATTATCAATCCTGATTATTGGGTTTTTGGGGAGAAAGGCCATGACATGGGGAACAGTACATTATGACTACATTGTGCCTACACATGAAAAAAACTATTAAACCATGACACAAGTACAGTCCATTATTATACTGTATCTTCTGCTTTTTTGGGGTTTCGGGGGAGACAAAGCATGCATGGCATGGGGTACAGCACTTTACATTAGGACTAAAGGTTTACATTAGGTTTTGGGGGGTTTGGGGGGGAAGGAACATGGCATGCATGCATTTGAGCACTGTGTCTTATCTGGCAGTATTGCTGGGAGAGTTTCTTGCGCCAAGGAGGGATATTTCCTGCATGTTGTCTTCACCCAGCTCCAGACATGAAAAATAGAAAATAAGCATTAGACAATGAAATAATTTAAAACAATCAACTTGTTTTTTTTTTTTATTAAAAACATTGGCAGTGCATCTTTCTTTGTAAATAAATGTATAATGTGTAGTCGTCAAACAAGTCAATGGACCTCCAAGGAAGAGCCCTTGTATGCCTCAAAAGGCCATTGATGCTGTCTCTCACGGTTCTCGCATGAAGAGTGGTAACATTAAAATAGCGCTTCACTTTGTCCATAATTGTTCTCCTTAAATTTGCAGGAAGACCCTTCTTGTATTTATTGCCTTCATAATTGACATGTTGGATCCACTCACTGTACATCTCAAAACTGACGTGGTGTTTAAAGATTAACTGGGCCTATTTCTGAGGTAGACAACCACATCTGATCTTGTATTTCTCCCGGACGCTCTGGGGCAGGTCGTTGAGCATGATGATTGGGAGCTATACAATCCTGGGTGCTGGGGTGCTTCTGGCAGCGGGCGGGTGTAGATCATCTGGGAGGATGTATGTATGTATGTATATATGTCTTTATTTATATAGCGCCATTAGTGTACATAGCGCTTCACAGTAGTAATACACATGACAATCATATAAATAACAAATAATACAAATAACTGGTCATGGGAATAAGTGCTTCAGACATAAAAGTAACATTTCGGAAGAGGAGTCCCTGCTCCGAAGTGCTTACAATCTAATTGGTATGTAGGAAGAACATGCAGAGATAGTAGGAGGGTGTTCTGGTAAATGCGTCTTCAGGGGGCCAACTTTATGTATCATGTGTCTTGTATTATCCACGGTGCTACTCATACTGTATGCTTCTTTAAGGAAGTGTGTCTTAAGGTGGATCTTAAAGGTGAATAGAGAGGTGCTAGTCAGGTATTGAGGGGAAGTGCATTCCAGAGGTGTGGGGCAGTCAGTGAGATGCTTTCCTCCTGTCGTGGCCTAGCTCTTACCAGCGTTGTCATCGCCTCCAACAGAAGGGTATACGTGTATCCTGGAGATGGAGGGGTAAGCGTGGGGGGGTTCCTGTGGTGTGCTTGATGTTGGCACTGTGAAGGTCAAATCCAGGGATTGAGATGGTGCACAGGGAGGGGTGTATGCTGTTCCTCCATGGAGAATAAGGTGCCTCCAGATCACCTTCCTGCGTCGGTCGGACATACAGGGGCAGGGATTCCAAGCAAAGAATAGAGCCCTGCGATGTTCCTCTCAATCTTATCCAGACAAATAGCCATGCACCTATCCATATTCTCCATGGTTTCCAAAAGACGATCCATCTTGGCCTCCATTCTGTCTCTGTTTTGCTCTGTTGAGTTGTCAGTGATTTCGATACCACTAAAACATCCAGCATGCGAACGACCGAGCTGGATCTGGTGCAAGGAGTGCTGGTGTCATCCGGATGAACATTGGTGTGGCTGGATACTGGAGGAGGTGAGCTGGGGGCTTCGGAATGAACATCAACGTGGCTGTGTGCTGGAGGGTGTAGGCTGTGGGCTTCTGGACGAACATTGGTGTGGCTGTGTGCTGGAGGATGTGGGCTGGGTTTTTTTGGACGAACATCAGCGTGGCTGGGTGCTGGAGGAGGTGAGCTGGGGGTTTCCGGGTGAGCATCGGTGGACAAAGGGTCAGAGTGGGCAGATGTTTGGGAATTGGTGTCGGTGGGCAGTGAAAAGTCTGGGACGTCCGATTCGGCTTTAGATGGTGCAGGGGCATTTCTGGGGCTCGTCCAAACAACTTGATCCTCACAGATTTTGGCCATTTTCATCTTCACATACAAAGGGCCAGGGTTATTTGCCTTAGGAGCCTTCTGAACCTTTTATTTAGGCACCTTTGGCTTTGGCTTGGAAACAGCTTCCAACTTTCGCTTTCTCGTGGTTGGCATGACAGAAGAAAGCAGGTTCCTGCGTCCATAGAATCAGATGGAAGAATGCACAATAATGTACAGTATCTGGACAAGAGCTCATTCAGATAGAGATCAGCGTGTGGGAGGCTATGCCCTTTGTGTCACCTTTTAGGCAATTTGTTTGTGTTAGAATTTTTTGGCGGTCGTGGTCACGAGCTGCAGGTATTAAAAGTGGGCGTATACTTACTGTAACCTGTCGAGCGAGGTAAATTACATTATAAATACACCATCACTTCTGTTGATTTAATACACATTGAATATACATTGAATACACATCGAATACACATTCCCCCTGTACTTGATTTATTTTCTAAAGCAGCAATGCCGAGGAAAGTTATTTCAAAGGATCTCAGAAAATACAGGATACTGTATGCACAAGAGAGGACACAGAATTTTACAGATCAAATGCTGGTTACTTACTTCAGGCCTCGATTTAACACAAAGCACTGTCAGCTATCATGCCCATGGTCAGACAAAAAGTGTAATGCGGAGTTCCCCAGTCACAACAGAGTAAGTATATGTGTTTTCTTTCTGCAATTACTGTATTACTCTAAAAGCTTCTTTCATATCAAAATGTATTTTTTTGTTTACTTGTTTTTGTAGTGTACTAATTTTAGAAGAAAATATGAGGGGGAAAAATTCTCTTGCTGCTTTTATTACTCTAAAAGCTTCTTGCCTATCAAAATGCATTTTTTTGTTTACTTGTTTTCTTTGAAATTCTTTTACACCACAAAAAATTACTATACTAATTTTAGAAGTATAATTTTAAATATATGTCATGTATTTGTTTTGAATTATTTTTGGGCCTAACATATTCTTCTCTTTTCCTTTAAACTGTAGGATGGCAAAGCGTCTGGAGGACTAAATCAGCGAGGCTAATGATGATCTCTGTGCAGAAAACATCAAGACTGTTCGAGGGAACAGTCACAATATCACAGCATCTGAGACCAGGATTAGGGTGATGAGATGCCAATTGGGGTGGACATATGGACGCGTCAAGTAAGTATCTTACTGTAATAAAGTACAGTATAATGCAATAGTATGCAGAGTAGATACTTTTCGGAATGTACATAAACTCATGTAATTCTAGTATCCGCGAGTAGGTTATCGACGCCTATCGCAGCTCTAGAATAGCGATATTCTCCACAAATCAAAACGCCAGAAAAAGTTGTCAAGAAGGTGGTGAGAAGCGTCGATGAGCGGCGACGGGACTTAGAAAAAATTATTTTTTCCTGCATCGGATTAGTGCCGGGGGTCTCCGGAGCTGATATCAATTAATATCACCACCGGAGACCCCCAGCATGAATCAAATGCAGGAAAAATGCATTTACAGGCAACTTCATTACCTTAGAGGCTAACCGCTAAGGCAATGAAGGGGTTAACCACCAGTTCCATGCTTATTGTGGACATTATTAGGGGACATTGTTCATAGTATTTTTTATTTTTACATATATTTTGCATAGTGTTACATGAGGCACAGATTAATTGCATCATGTACACACTCAATGCAATTGTGTGACATTTGATATACATTTGTGTAGCTGCTGGTTTGTTGGTTTATTTTTAAAAGTGCTGCTGGATTAATTGTAACATGCAATGTGGTGATTTTTAGATTAAGAATTCATGTTTTCATTTATGCATGTTTTATGTGTTTCATAATGGGCAAATAATATATTATCCATATCTGGATAATAGTTATTTTGCACTTTATTGTACTGTATGTGTTTGGGGGGGGGGATTGATGTATTTAATGTATAGGTCAGGTTTATTTTTTTTACATACAGGGTTGGTTACTTTTGGTCTGTGGGAGACCTCTGGAGACCACCTGAGGTCTCCTCGGGCTTTCCACGGGTAGCAGGCTGGAGGTGTCCACGGGGGATACCTGCGGGGAAGAACCGGTGGCCCCACCTGGGGGCACCGCGGACCCGTAGGAAAGACCCGTGGGCCCACAGACCCCCGTGGAAACTACCCGAGGCCCCTCAGACACCTGTGGGTCTGACCCGGGGCCCCCCAGACAGCCACGGGCCTACCCGTGGAGACCCCATTGTGGCTCACGGTGACCCGCTGAGACCACCTGGTGGACCAAGGCGCCTGGCGGGGACTACCCGTAGGCCTCCAGACCCTGTTTGAACCATGGGGACTCCCGTGGGCCTGGGGTATTAACCCTGTTTGTAAAATAATAAATCATGTATTTATGGGGTGGCACAGGGGGTGGGTTATGTATAGAATACATGTAATGATGTTTATTGTGGAGCTGTGTATTGTTTTTCTTGTGGGTACTGGGGGTGGGGGAAGGGGGTATTGGCCCCAAGGGTATGTGGGTAGGACTCCCGCCTGGGTTAGTGGGTGAGGGTGGGTTAACCCCTTAATGACTGTAGCGGTTAATGACCGCTACGGTGATTAAGGGGTCAGGGGCTATTTTTATTCTTGTGTACAGTATGTTTTGCAGCACCGGAGGGACATGGGCAGGATGAAGATGAGGAAGAAGACGGCCTTCATCGTGGGTGCCTGGAAAAGGTAAGTGTAAAATGTATTGACTGTATTTATTATAATTTATATGGATTTAAAATGGGCAAATGCATTATTATCCATATGTGGATAATAGTAATTTTGCCCATTACTGTATTGTATGTGTTAGGGGGGTGTATTTAGTTATAAATATTGTTTATTATTTTTGGAGGCACAACATTGGTACCGCAGGCCCGTGGTTACCCCGGGACTCTCGCCGGGACCCCGGGACGGCTGCGGGGACCCCCGGGCACCCGCGCGTCCCCCGGCCTCCCTTGGGGACGCCCGTGGGGTCAGCCGGGGACACCCGCCAGCCTGTTGTATGGGTGTTGCGTCTCAAAAAATGTTAAGTAAGAAATTTTTCTAAGTCCAGCTTTTTTGCGGCTACCTTAAGCTGACGTGTTTTCTTGAACGCAACTTTCGCGTACGCTAAGGTTGCGTAGCTTAGTGC
Source organism: Ascaphus truei (assembly GCA_036426205.1). Lineage (NCBI taxonomy): Eukaryota > Metazoa > Chordata > Amphibia > Anura > Ascaphidae > Ascaphus > Ascaphus truei. The sequence goes on along the minus strand of CM071567.1, from coordinate 43,102,828 downwards.
ATCCCGCATAAGGGCAAAATTTCACGCAAACAGGGTAACGAACGAGCAAAGTTGAACTTAGAAAAATTTCCAGAAAAAAGTCACTTTTAGAGCGCAAAGTGCCTCTTTGCGTGGCTTAGTGAATCGTGTTCAGCGCAACATCACGTTCTAAGAGCACTTAGCGTTCTATAAACGACTTATCGGAGCTTAGTGCATGACCCCCATAGTTTTTACCTTAATAATTTGTCATATTAGATGTAGCATTAGGGCTTCTTTTTCTTTTGTTGTAGGTTCTTCAAGCAACAAAGAATAATACATTCAATCAACATTTACAATTGTTTAATGATCCAAAAAAGGAGGCTGGGTATCTATGTGAGATGTTAGTCCAGTCAGGGTGGTCCTGTTGTCCCTTAAAAGGTGCAGATGCTTAGGGGTGCATGTGCGATGCTTGTGAAGATGGTAACATTGAAGTGGCGCTCCTGAGTTGAGCTCTCAAATAACGATGCCTCACAGCTTTAAAATACTGGAATCTTTCCCAAACAAGTAGAAAATAAAGCTAGGTTCAGTAATGCCTTCTTCTAAGACAAAAAACCTCACCAAACAAGGAGTCCCAGATTACTTCAGGAAAATAGAGTTCGAGACGGAGACGCCATCACCATGTGCTCAATCTGAATCAGAATCAGAGAATGAAATATTCTCCCAAGCCCCTACTGAAAAGGATATAATAGATCTTTTTAGCAACATCGAAAACCTCTTCCACGCAGAACTCCAAATAGTACTGGCAGAAGTTAAGCAACATATGTCCTTCTTGGGCGGTAGAGTTGATGCTACAGAATCCAAGCTGGACTACTCAATAAAAGCCTTAAACGAAAATACTAAAAAAAAAAAACACAGCTCCAAGAAGATGGAATCAATCTCAGAGAGACTAGTAGATACTGAAAATAGGGATAGACAAAATAACATTCGAATAAGAAGTTTACCTGAAGCCATTACAGATCTTGAGTCATATTTACTGCGTATGAGGCTTCAGCGCTGTCCATCTTGTTCCCTTGCAGTGCTTTACCCACTTTCACCCACAATGAGGCTGCAGGGGCCATCTTGGTCACTGGCGTCTTGCCTATAGAGTCAGGAGTTCCTCCAGTATGTTGCCAGAGCATAGTTTCTGTTTGTTGCTGTCTGGATCCTGTGTTCCTGTTGATCTTAACCCTGCTTTGTTTCCAGTCTGTTACCCCGACCTTGCTCCTCTGCTTCCTGCCTTGACCATTACCTCTGACCCTGACTTTGCTCCTTTGCCGCCTGTCTCGACCCCAACCTGTGACCCCAACTATTCTATTCTCGATTTAGGACTCTATCTCTCGGTTCAGGTCAGTGATCACTATCCTACCTCAGCCATGCGGGTCACTACCTGTTTAGAGATGAGCATCGTTACACTATGCTGTTTCCAATCCTTACTACCAGAGATGCCTGAGGAAAAAATCACATTTGATCACTGCCACAGAGGAAAACCAGCAATTAATGAAAGACCCGGGATGTGATAGTAAGACTTCACTTCTTAAAAACTAAGGGAGCACTAATCACAATCATGAGATCCAAACATTGCTAATTACTTATCATTGTGTGGATTGTATTGATGCACATACTAAAGGGAAGAAAAAAAACTTATCTTAGACTGCTGCTTTAAATTTATCCAAAGATCCACTCAGCAAACTTATAAAACGTTCCATGAGATTAACCACTTTTTAAATTCTTGTAAAATCATAGGCATAAAGGGAGGTTCTTCCTGCTTCCAGGAGCTCACAAGAGCGCATCTGGTGGCCAGTAATACGTGTGAGGTATTTGGGGCCATTTAGGCATATCCTTGGCTGTATTATGAAAAAATGGTGTGAATGGATCTATTAATACTGCAGTCAGTAGGAAATGAATCCAGATATCATAAGCAAGAGCAAAAATATGTACACCACACTTTTATATGAGGTGCATGTCCCCCAAGAAGCATGACCAAATTTCCAAGTCAAAGTAGAAAACAGCGGGAGGGACACACTAGAAATTCACAGACTCACTGTGTCTGCTTCTTGGTTCATGTGGAGAAAGAATCACCAAATAAATCTTACTTTTGGGATAAATCAGTGCCTTTACTGACCAGGAATCAGGGAAACATCCCCTAAAGCACGACGTGTCAGGCCCACATCTACCTGATAAAAGGCCATGTGGGCCTAAATGTCTAATTTTTGGGGATGTTTTAGTTAGTTCTTCACCCAAATCAAAGATTTGGGAAATGTTGGGAGAAGACCACCAGATATGGGTCATTGTACCAACTTCGTCACTCCCTCTCCAGCACCTGTTTGGAAGACTGTGAGTATATTTTATGGATCCTATCTGGTACTAAGTAACAACGGAATAGGACTTTATACCCGTTTTCCTTTATATTTGTGCAGATTGAGCTTTTAGAAACGGCTTCCCATGCCTCCAGTGGAATACACATACCCAGTTCTCTTTCCCAATCACGCATATATGAAAGCTTAGTATCTGGGTACATGTCCTGCAAAAGATTATGTACAACAGAAATACAGCCCCTCATAAAGGAAGAATCAACGCACAGCCTTTCAAAACAAGAACTCCCTCCCACTGTTGCCCCATGTGAATTCAGAGAAAGTTTGAAGTGTCATGATTGAAGAAAGCGAAAAAAAACCTCTGATTTGGGAAGGTTATAATTTGTGTGTAATTCAGTAAAAGTGTTCCACATTCAAAAAGGTATAAAAGGTATAAAAGCTTCTTGATTCCAGCCTGCTGCCAGGAAGAGTAGTTACTGTACTCACAGCCAGCTGGAAATTGTGGGTTAGAGCAGGGGAGCGCAAAATTTCCCCGCTGTGCCCTCCTGCCTGCTCTCCCTCTCTGCTCGCGCCCCCCCTCCTTACCTTGTCTTCAGTGTCAAATGATGCTGCAGGGTCACGTGACCCCACAGCATCATTTGATGCCACGTTGCCATGGTGTCACCGAAGACAAGTTAAGGGACGTTGCAGAGGCCTCACACGATCCCCTGGCATTAATTTAAATGCCTTGGGGGAAGAGCATGGAGCCTCTGCAACCGCTGCCCCCCCCCCCTGAAAAATCTTGCGCCCCTCCAGGGTTAGAGAATAGTGGGAATACCGTTCAATAGGGAGGAAGGGCTCTGAAAGGATGCTCGCTGCATTATCCCTGGCTGTAGAGGCATCATAGAAACCAGATACCGCCCCCAAGAATACTTCTTTGAACCCAGAGGCCCTTAAAGTTTTTAACATATATTTCCAATTTAATCTGTCGAAGGTCTTCCTAGGGGGAGAAAGACCATGGGAATCTTTTTGAAACCTGCATAATATATAAGGTTGATATTTCTCCTTGTGTTGTCTGCTCCTTGCCTCCTAGGCACAAATCCCACCTGGTCAGGGTGTATTAGGGAAGGGAGAACCTCCCTCACTCTTATCAAAAGCCTGGCGAATAGGTTTGTAACAGTGTTAAATAAAGATATTGGTCTGTAATTGGAACAGATATTATGTTCATTTCCCTCTTTGGGGATAGTGACTATGGTAGCCTTCTGCATTTCTGATGGGAGTTTTACAAGAGATACAATTATTAAATAGTGAGAGGAGAGCTTAATATATCTGCAAAGGTCTTATAATACTTGTTAAAGACTTAAGTTTTCGGTCTTTTATAGCTGAGGATATCTCCTCCAGTGATATCGGTGCACTCAATTTAAGTTGGGCCACTGTATCTCATTAACCCTTGGGATAGGAATATTAGTTAAAAAAAAAAAAAGTATCTATAAGATCTGGTCTTGCAGTGGCGTTACCCTTTGTGGGGGTTATTATGCAGCGTGGAGTAGTATTGTGAATTTTTTTTGTTTATTATACATAGGTTATAGACCAGTTCATCTTTCTGGTTTCTAATAGAAAGAAATTAAATAACTATAGAAAAACGTCTAAGTTTATTTGCCAGACGTTTATTTGCCTGGTTGCCTTTTGGTATACAATTTTAGATTTTTTTTTTTATACTGGTGTCACAATTGTATGTTAAGTGAACTTTTAAAAACTCAATTTCTAAAAAATCCCATCTGTGTACAACCTGTGGGTGAAAAAGTATTACAAAATGTACTCCTACATACAAAGGCATGTCTGCCTGCAGGGCCTAACATTTTTACTACATAGGATTCCCCTTTCAGTGGAAGTACATTAATTCATGAACTTTAACTCACTGGTTAAGATCTAACTTGTTTACATTCCTTAAATGTCTCACATGCAATCACCCAGTAATACAATATCACCGAAACCACAAGTGAATTTGACATTTTATCTTTGTTGAGCTGGCAAATGTTTAATCCAACAGTAATAAAAAGGGACACGCAAAGAACTACGTTGGTTGATTCCCCTGTCAAAGCCATTACATTTTTTAATGGTATGTGGCGTGAAAACAAATGCTAGAACACCGGGAGAGCAAATAATATACATATCGTGTTACGACTTACAGAGAATAACAATAAACTCTGCTTTGAAAACTTCTTAACTCATTGGAACATAAAAGTGTTTGAATAACATAATCCATGCCTGATTGGAGGAAGTCTTTTAAACCACTGGATTGCTACACATAAACAGGTAGGACATAACCTTTTAATGAAAAAAAAATAAAAAGCTCTTAATGGAAAATTATTATTTTCATTTGAAAAATATGACTTTTTCTATAGTACATTTTTAAAATGAAACTTAGAATGGCTTTATGCAATCAAAGCAAAGACAAACAATAAATAACAACGATAGGTCTATTTATTTCAATGGTATAAAATGACACCCATTTAAACAAAGTTAAGGATTATCAACTACAATGGTATTCCCTTTTTCTTGTGTAAATAACAAACCCTATAACAGTTTGACACAGTCCTATAAAGGAGGAGGACCAGTTACTGTAGTGAGGCTGTACGGGGTCCTGTGACATTATTCTGCTTAATACATATGGGTTCATATCTTTAAGATTATGGGGCCTATTTAATAACACCAATAAGTGCATTTCCATACAAGAAGTGCTGTTTTTGCACGGATTTACATCTCACTGTATTCAGTAAGCGCTTAATGCATGTCCAAACCATGCGATAAGGGCTTTTTTTGGAAGTGATTCGGTTCTGGCTGTGCAATTGCGTGTCAGCTGAAAAAATTGTATACATGTGTAACGGTGTTTCCCCCACCCCTTGGGAGATCCCCCTGTTACCAGATGTATGGTGCATGCTACCTGTTGGTTCACAAGAAGCCTGTGGTTGTAGGACTGCAAGACAGGCTTCTGGGGTATATATCTGAGATTTACTCCATGGAACACAGCGCCTCCTTTTGCCGTAAGCTCCAGGTGTATGGAGGCGATCTCCTATGGTAGAAATGGTTACCTCTCCCCCCAGTAAGATCACACACCTGTTTGTCAGCCAATCAGCTTTCAGTTCTCATCCACACAGAGTGAGATCAGCTCTCAGTAAGGGGAGGTGATTGGACAGGAGGCACCAGCAAGGCACTGACTCCTCCCCCAACCTGCCTGCATAGAGCTCCGCACAGGAGAGTGAGGGAAAAGGTTAGTTGTGTGTCTGTCTGCTATGTGTTTTGTGGGTGTAAAGAGGAACAGCAGAGTGTTTTATTGGTGTGTGTGTGTGTGTGTGTGTGTGTGTGCGTGTGCGTGTGCGTGTGCGTGTGCGTGTGCGTGTGCGTGTGCGTGTGTGTGTGTGTGTGTAGCCCAGTGCCCATGGTTATATATTCCTGGACCTAACATTATAACTGGTAAGGAGCAGGCAGTGTTAGGGTTAAATTCCTCTCACATGGGCTGGCATGTGAGTCTCACCACTGGGAAGTTATTTTGTTGCAGTTTCCAGGTGCTAGTCTGGAAACCATTGGAGCATGTGCCAGGGGGGGGGGGGGGGGTTGTTTTCACTTCAGTAGTGCTGACCAGTTACCAGAAGCTTAGGAGTGGCACACTCCCCTGGTATAAAAGATGGCTCCCTATCAAATTTAGTTTTGTTCTGGAGTTTCCCAGTGTAGCATGCTCCTTAGGGAGTAGGCATGGTACTACCTCACTCATCAGGGGGTGAGAGGGTAAAGACTAGCTCAGGGGCCCCAAGCTACTAGGAGGCCTAGTCCAGGGAAATGGTCCTGCGAGCAGAGCTCTGACCATTGAAGGAAATGAAAGCTGCGAGGGGTTTGCTCTTTGAAGATCTATGAGAGTGCTCCTCTCTTGCATGAGAAGGGTTGTATGAGCTGGTCCACCAATAAAATATGTTATACTGTTCAGTTATACTAATGTGTTCCTGTGGGGAAGAATCCCTGCCCATGGCAGAGCCCTGCAGGATGGAGCCGTCTATTCACAGACGCATCAGATTCAACCTCACCCACTCCAGCGTACATCTGCGTTGCCCCAAAGGCGCACAGGCCCCCCCCAAGAACTGCTCCCCTCTGCACAGGACCAGCGTGCTAATGTGCTTGTTCTTTGTTGAATTGGCAACCCCACCCACTGGAATGTTAATGAGCCATGGGGTCACAAAGAAAAGATCTTTTTGTTCACAGACGCATCAGATTCAACCTCACCCACTCCAGCGTACAACTGCGTTGCCCCAAAGGGCGTGAGCCGTTTGCTGGCGTTCGCTGATGTTAGTTGATGTTAAAGATGCTCTATTTCTATCAGAAACTCACAAGCCCTTTATCCCCTGTACCCAATTTTCCTACTTTATCTGTCCATGAAATGTCTGTTAAGTGACTGTATAACCCTGTTCTTTTATTGTAACCATGTATTTTTTATAACTCTGTGCCCAGGACATACTTAAAAACGAGAGGTATCTCAATGTACTGTATCACTTCCTGGTAAACCATTTTATAAATAAATAAAAATCCTGAAAACCTGTCCTGTTGTCCTACTCCCCACACCATTGCGGAGACTCAGTCCTCCTGAGAACCAGCAGGAGCATCGCAGCACTACTACTGTAGTAACCTACTGATCTCCCTTAGGGGGAAATAGGGGTGTTACACTGGCGACACACTTTATTCGAGCTCGGCTAGTCCCACGAATTCGGGTATACCCGGGTGTATTGAGGTTTGTGACTGTTTTCTGCCCGAGTGCATTGAGGTATTTTCCAGGCAGGGATTGAAGCATTTTATTCCCGCTGGCTGCAATACTGCACAGTATATATATATATATACTGCATTACAATTCATGAATTTATGCCATCTGGTAGACACGCGAAGCATTGCAGCCTATTAAATCCTAATCATTATCATTTAACAGATCAGCCGCCCGTCAGCCAGGCATGAACCCAGGCTGGGAAGGCAAACACAACGGGGCTTGTCAGAGGTGAGGAGCGGCGCATTCCAGGTATCTGCCAGGTACATACTGGGTATTTGCTCGAATAAAGTGTGTCGGTGCAGTACATGTGTCTGCAGTGTGTGTTTTGTGGGTGTAGAGGGTGGCAGCAGAGTCTGCTTTGTTGGTTCGTGTGTGTGTCTGTCTGCAGTGTGTTTTGTAGGTGTAGAGGGGGCCTGCAGTGTGTGTGTCTTCAGTGGGTGTAGAGGGTGGAAGAGGGCTGCAGATTGTGTTTTGTTGGTGTGTGTTGCAGTTTTTTGGGTTTACAGGGGGGCTGGAGTGTGTGTATGTGAGTGTAGAGGTGGGGGCTGATGTGTGTGTTGTGTTTGTGTGTGTTTTGTGAGGGTAGAGGGTGGAGGATGGCTGCAGTGTGTGTTTTGTGGGTGCAGAGGAGGGATTGCAAAATGTGTGTGTGGGGGGTCTCCAGAGTGTGTTTGTGTATATAGAGGGGGGGTTGCAGAGTGTTTGTGTGTATAGAGGGGAGCAGCAGTGTGTGTATATAGTGGGGCTGTGTGTATGTACAATTTCATTTTAATAAACATGTGCTGTAAAAGCAAAAGAATGTAAACGATTATGCTGATAAAAATCAATATGACTACAAAAATGTCTCTTTTTTTTGAAAAATGTAAAACAATTTAAATAAGCCTACATTTAGCCTATAATAGTAATAATCCCTTCAGAACAGGGCATTACTGGCCAGTAATGCCCTGGCTGGGTTAAAGTCCCTCTGCTTCGCCTCAGGCCTTCAGGGTTTATTACTTAATTACATCTGTATTATGATTGATTGGAGGGGAGAGGGAGAGTGCAGGGCAGGGGAGAGAGAGGATTACCTAACATTATTTTAGCTTAACATTAGGTTAAATAGTGCCCCTGGCTATAGCCTTTCTACTGGCCTCAACACTATAAGTCCTGATAGGAACAGGCAGTGTTGGGGTTAAACTCCTGCACAGGGCCTAGCCTGCAGTTGCAGTCTGGATGGTTACAATGTTGCCATATCCAGGGGCAGATCAACGGCAGATTGGATTGTCATACCTGGGGAGGGTACTGATTGTGTCACTTCCAGATGTGTGATTCCTGTCAGTACCTGGACCTGCCCTGTTATGGGGCAGGGTTACAAGCCCCTCCTCTGGTATACAAGCTGGCACTCCACCAAATTGTGTGTGTCTTCCCTCCCTCAGTGGAGTGGGAGTGATTCCCTTTGCCCCGTCAAGGGGTGAAAGAGCTGAGAAGGGACTCTTGGGGCCTCAAGCCCCTGGAGTCTGCTCTAGGGAGATTGAGGAGGAATAAAGACCAGTTGTACCATCCAGGGTCTCCGTGTCTGTTGATGGAGAGATAGTATGTGCCTGTGGGGACCAATTCTGCCTCTGCCAGGATCCTCATGGTATGGAGGCGATGCACCACCCTAAGAAGGAAAACCCTATCCTGATGCTCCCACACACCACCAGCGGAGCCCTCAGACCTCATGTAATAGCACCAGAGCACACCAGGTTGCTGCCACATCTCCTGTACGGGGGAGGGGGGGGGGAGGCAGGTGCTACATAGCCTAGTGGAGCATCTGGCACAGAAAGAGAAAAGGAGATAGAGGGAGAGAAATAAAGAGAGGGCCCATTGATTTATATACATCCAATTAAAATAATCTATTCTCCACTTGGAGTGCTACCCTGGACACATCTGCAATACCTGCTAAATAAGCCATTTTAAATATGCAAAATATATTCAAATCTCTCTCTGCCTATCTCTGCCTCTCCAGATAAAGCCCCCTTTTCAAGGTCTGGATTAAAAATGAGAAAAGCAAAAAGAAAAGGCGTCTCAAATTTCTCCTACAATCTCCTCACGTTACCATCTTTGATTCAACAAACTTGTAGGAACGGGGTGACCATCCACCTTGCCCAGTTTCAATCCAATACCTATTGGTAACTGAATGGTTAAAACAGATCTACTGTCCCGTATTGTGCTTTTTTCTTGTGTTTTAATATGTTTTTTTATTTTTTTCATTAGATCTGTCATCAGTAAATTGATTGCATTTTGACAATTGGATTCTGGGCGCTTTGTTTTGCTTTTGTCTGTTCCAATTTACAGACTGGTCTGTCTGTTTGTCTGTCTGTCTATCTGTCTTTAAGATCAGCATATGAATCCAGAGGTCTATGTGTGTGTTTAACACTCATTTTTCACCTTCACTCTTAGTAGATTTATTTTTATATGTGAGTTAACACTTAATATATTCATATTTTTAATTTGTTCACTTTGCCATTGCTCTCATTTATCTTGAGCACGTTTTATATAATGTTTGCATATCAAATTTATTTATGCAATAGTTATACCTCCTGATGAAGCACGTGGGTGCGAAACGCGTAGAGGTCATGAGAGGTCACTCGCACGTGCAGTGCTGTTTGGCTGAGGCGGTAGCTGCACACCAGGAAGTGCAGGCTGTTTGTAACATCTACATGGCTGGGGCTGTCCGGACGCCTTTGCTCCTGCCTGTGGTTCAGTTCACGCTACCCTGGTGAGTGCTTGCCTCCCCCTCCCAGTGTAATTGGCCCAGCGTCTGTGTCTTTACAAGCTGTGCAGCTCAGCATTGCATCTAAGGGTCTATGTGTTACCTCAGGGAATCTTTTTATGTGGTAATTGTGTAAGTGCTTGCTCCTATTACAGGGCAGCAGTATATAGTATTTATCTTTTATTTTTTCATTTTGTGTCACATGATGTGTGTATGTGTGGTCTATTAGACGGTTTTGCTTGGATTTATTAAAAGTACTTTTTTAATATTGTTAGAGGCTCATTTATATTTGTGTCTGTTATTTGTTTGGTAACTAATCCCCGGTGTGTTTTTTGTTTTTTGCAGTTATACTTATTTTCACTTTATTTATATTTAAGTTTTATATATCAACTTTTATATATATTATTGCTATATTAGTGCACTTCATATTTTTATGGATTAAAAATACTTGGTGAAACTAGGCACATTTTGCCTAGTTTGCGAACTTTGGCTATAACTGCGCACATCTCTACTAATAACAGATAATGGGAGGTCATTGAAAAACTACATCCTAAGGCTCTGTGTGCATGATCTTGCACACATTCATTTCACATGTTGAAGTCATATTTATTTGGGGAGGTTTAAGAGATTATTATAGTGAGGCCCAATTGGTATCCACAGATATGGGCTCATGCTAAAATGACAGATACAGTTTTGTCTTAATCAATTGTACCTCCATATTTAATAATACTAGGGGATGAGAGCATTCCTTCCACCACACACAAACATAAAAATGTGTTCCTATTGCTTAACTCACTTGTTAAACATTGTATATTATGTCCCTGTACTGTATGTATTATACAGTTTCTAGGCTGCATACATTGGTGGTGTTCTATAAGTAAACATATAAATACATACATTTATATATGTAGCGCAGCCCCCCACCCACTCCCCCCGGGAGATTTACTCTGGCTACAGGTCAGTGTGGTGCTAGATAGCTGTTTGATTCAGGAGAGGCTGAGCTTCCGCAATGTTGTGGGGAATCAGGACAGGCTTTTAGCGGTTTCAGGCAGTAGTTCTTTTCATGGTGCTGCGCCTCCAGTCACAGTAGGCTCCAGAGTTCTGGAGACAGTCCCTCCTGTGACAGTCTGAGTGTAGACTCAGGAAGGGGTATATAAAATGGAATCCTTTATTGAGACAGCCGCTGCGGTTCTTGTTAAAGCAGATGCATGATTTTACAAGCAGGATCCAGGTCTTAGGATGGCCCTAGGCCACACTTGTAGGCTGGAGGCGCGGCCAGGTGCCTCAACTCTTCCCCAGCCTATAACGGTGTTGGAGGCATAGGTCTCTACCCCCGAAGGGTGAACCTGGACTAACTAACTTTACATACTTCCTCCATAAGGCACAGAAGAGGGAGGGAACTAGGTCTGCACCATGACCGGATGTACACAGACCCAGTTCCACCTCCACACCCTGCCACTCAGAGAGGCTGCTGGAGGAGGGGAAAACACACGATGACAGTCTCTTATACTTGCAGGGGTGAGCAAACTTTTTATGCCGAGCCCCCCTTTTCATCTATGATATTTGTCGGGCCCCCCCTGCCTGATGTAATCAAAATCACATGAAAAAAAAAAAACAAGTTTAAACAGAATACAATACAAATGTGACTACAAATACATTTAAATACTTACATATTTCAACATTATATCGACATGTACGATATCAAGTGAAAATCTCAAGTAGATTCTCATCATCTGCTCTCCCCAACCCCCTTTGGCTGCGGACCCGCTGGCGCTGAGCGCGCTGTGATTTCCACTTTTACTTACATAAATCTATATGTGTAAGTCCCCGCTCACGCGGTGCATGGGCACGCACGCTCACTCAAGCTTGGCGATTGAGTAAACAAAAAATTAACTTTCAAGTGCACTCAACTTGCCCGCAACGCCCCCCACGCGCGCTTGCGAAATAGCCAGGACACCCAACGCTCTTGCTTAGAGAGTTGGTGACGTCATCGCTCTTAAGCATGAGCGTAGTCAGCGCCAGCGGGGCCACAGCCTTTCTATTGACGTCAATAGATGCCTGCTGCAAATGCATTCTTTAATATTGTTTACATTCTCAATGCTTAGTTAGGGACATTAATTATTATCTCCCATAGACTGTAAAGTGCCTGCAGGGTTATAACGACCAGAAGACAGTAGGACAGGGATGAGAGAACCATGAATGCACTAACATCTTATTCTCAAATTCCTTGCTGAAGAGCATTGCACTTATCATAACATTTGGAGCTGTAACATGTTTATGAGATGGATCACTATCTGTTTATTTGGCTGGTATCTGGTAATATTGGTTTCTTTTGGTGGACTGTCAATATCACACAGGCAATTCTTTTTGGAGGGGGGGGGCTTTCATTCCACCCCATATCTACCTCCCTTCCCTCTCCCCCCCCCTTTTTTTCCTTCTCCTACTGTATTTGCCTCTTTTTGTCATCCACCCTCCTACTTAGCAGTATTATTTTATATACCTTTTTTTTACTGTTATGGGTGTTTTTCCTTGTGTTTCAGTAATATTAGAGTACATTGAGTAAAATTCAGATAGCCTACCCTTTCTTGCAATATCAGCTGTGCCTTCTGTCCTGTGTGACTGAAGAGAATTGCAAAGCAGGGTGCCAGGTCAGGAGCATTAGCAGGAGCAGAGTGCTGCCCCAGGGCAGACACCAGAAGCAGGGACATTCCACATCAGACATGCCTGCTCCTCCCCTGCAGTCCTCCTGCATTCTTACCCTCTTCTGCCGATCCACCAGCTACTCTAAGGCCTCGTTCAAGGTGCTGGCTTCGGCGGGCGGGCGTGCTGACGTGCGTGCTGCCGTGAGCAACAAAGTATTCAAATTGAATACTTGTTGTCAGGGTAGCTACTGCCCTGCCTCCGAAGCCAGGAGTTGCCGCTGACGACAGCTTCAGTAAACGAAAATTTTGTTTACTGCAGCTGAAGCAGCGTCACAGGGACCAAGGCAGCCAATGAAATCATTCTTCAGAATGATTTCAAGGCTGCAACACCTCATCCCTGCTCTCTGTCTGTGGCCGGGAGGATTAGGATGTGACGTCAAAGACACGCCCACTGAACGACAGAACGCCCAGGCTGTCGGCAGGGGATGATCGGACGTCTCCTACACCAGCAACGCGCGCACTCGCGGACGCGTGCCCTCCATATGCCAAAGCAGGCACCCTGAACGAGCCCTTACAGGGTTCTTTTGCAGCCGGCTGTCCTGCCCTCATAACCAGACTAATATATCCCCCCTTATAGACCAGGACACTACAAAAAAACAATGAGCTAGAACATACAGCTTTATAGAGAGGGTACATACCCTGATATATGAAAAGTTAATAGATGTTTCTTTAATCCTCAAACAATCTGTGCACTTTGTGCATGTTGAATGGCTGAGTGATTTCACTTTATTGTAATGCCAGTGGGTCTCTGAACTGTGACTGCACCTTTAACTGGATGCCGTAAACTGGGGGGGGAGGGGGTGATGAAGGAGTTAAGAGTTTATTTATTAGCAGTCTGTGCTCTGTAACTGACTAAACAACTCTTCCAATTCCACACAAAGTACACTAAATGCTGACCTACCGTATGCAGAAAGCTCAGTACACACAGTCCTGCTACACACCTGACCAGCCCCTGGTCTCTCCTACTCCTGCTCTGTCTGCACAGCGCTGCTGCTGCAGAGCAGACACAGGAAGCAGGGAAATTCCACGTCAGACAACTGGGGCATGCTCCACCCCTGCAGTCCTCCTGGCTTCCGATCCTCAGCTACTTTGACATGGTTATTTTGCTGCCGCTGCTGCCCCCGCTGCTGCCCCCGCTGCTGCCCCCGCTGCTGCCCCCGCACCATCATGTTCTGCCGCCGCCTGCACACAGCATGTTTCGCCGCCCCCAGGCTGCAGCGGCCCTGCGCCCCCCTTAAAAATCTTGCGGCCCCCAGGCTGCAGCGGCCCTGCGCCCCCCTTAAAAAATCTTGCGCCCCCCAGTTTGCGCACCACTGTGTTATAGCCTTCATCTATCAGGGCTAAGGCCTCGTTCAGGGTGCCAGAGGCAGGAGTTGGAGGGCGGGCGTTCGCGAGGGCGGGCGGCTGTCTGCAGGGCGATGTGTGTTCATCCTCCCCAGCAGACTTTTTCAGGAGTTGGGGAGGGGGCGGGGCTACAGACCTGAGGTTAGGGATCGGTGTTGTAGTCTTGAAATCATTCTCAAGAATGATTTCATTGGCTGCCGGGGTCCCAGTGACGCTGCTGCAGCTTCAAAAAAAACCTGGCTTGTTTATTGAAACTGTAGCCAGCGTCAACTCCGTACTTCTGAGACAGGGCAGCTGCTACCCTGACAACCAGTATTCAATTTGAATACATTGTGTCCCACGGCAGCACGCCCGTCAGCACGCCCTCCCTCCGAAGCCTGCACCCTGAACGAGGCCTTGCATAACAGGGGGCAGTAGAATAGCTAAAACCTACCATGGCTACATATAAGTAGTTCACTCTGTTCCTGCACTTTCTCTTGCCAATGAAATAAGCTAAACATTGCTGCCTTAGACAGAACATGTGCATGTGAATTAACATTACTGATATTGTTTACATACCATACATTTATATGGCAGTCACAAAGAGATAATAAGCACAGATATATCCTTCAATAGAGCAGCAACTCCCTTTTTTAGTGGTTGAATGGTTATGTATTTAAAGGAGGTCATATAGATTCAGGCCAGAGTTAATTAATGACTGCTTTTGTTCCAAAAACATTCTTTAGATTTGCAATCCTTTTAATTTTATTTTTATAAGCACTAACATTTCTAAATGGATGAGCCTGTCTCCTTGACCTGGACACTGGTCTAGACTATATTTTCCTTAGGCATGTCAAGTATGATAAACATAAGATACATTTGCAATCCAGGGTAATTCTCTGCTTGGAATTAGCATCTTAATATTTTCCCAGACTACTCCCATTGTGCTCTCCTTCGCTTTGCATGAAACACTATTGAAATACCTTGTGCTTTATAATGCAATTAATGTGGCTCAACTCGTGTTTCCAGTCATTACTCAATTATTACTCAAATCACGTATGCACATGTTACTGCTTATTAACAACTCTCTATGCAGTGGCTTAACATTTATTTCTTTAAACAAGGTTTTACAAATCATATAAACAAGCAGTGCTTGCAGTAAAAGGCAGAAAATATGCTGTGCTCCAATACACCGACAGCAGATTTCACTGCAGTGCTGCTTGTCTGAGATATACCTTATTAACTATTTTTTCCTTCCATAGTAACATTGATCTACAACTGGACCTTTAACATATTGATTGTTGCTTCGCTGCTGTGTAAAGCTTGTGCTATGTGACCTATAGTTTTCTGTCAGGAAAAAATGTTCTTTTTCACACTGTCCCATTTTTGCAGTACTGTACTTGGTAAAGAGCTTCATACTGTGATTACTTTTTGCTGAACTTGATATGCGTTTCTCACCTGTTCCTAACCCATATCATGGATTCATTGGAAAATATGTACCCACTCTATTGAGCTCTTTAAAACAACAATCCAAGTATAAATGTTTCTGGGAATAATATCGGACCAGAGATTTCAAACAGTAAGGGCTACAATTAGTGAAATGGTTCATTAGTCCGGTGACTATTTGTCACAAGGTCCCACTGGTTTTTGTATGTAGCCAGGACTGGTTCTTGGCTACCAGCCTGCCCTCCCTGGAAATAAACCCTGGTAAGAGCAGGCCTGCCAGTACTTATCATGGGTTTTCCCCACTCTCAGCAATGCCCTTGAGTGACAGGAGAGGAGGTGGAACCAGGCCTGGGTTCACCCAATCCTTGGTCAGACCTGGTGCCCTCCTCCTGGCTGTAATTAAGGGGATTGCCGCCCCTTTTAGTCAGTGCCTCTCCCCGCTTGAGAGAGGCAGGTCACACACAGGTTTCCTGAATACTGGCCTTCCCTGTTCCTCTTGGTGGAGAGTGAGTGTGTACCTTTCCCCTGATCCTGATAGAGGATCTGGGAAGAGCAATGACTGCTGCGGGGGCCCTTGACCCATAGTGCAGGTCCAGGGACCATCCTGGATATAACACCAGAGACTGCATAGGGCAGAGGCCTTCTGTGACTGCATTGAGCTGAACAGAAAAAAAACGTTCCAGTTATTATACCTCCAGCCTGGTGTGTGATCTTTCTGGGAAAGGAGAGGGGATTGTGTTCTACCGTAGGAGATCACCTCCATACATTTGGAGCCTGCGGCAGATGGAGGCGCTGTACCACTAGCGATCTATGTTGGGTATGTACCCCAGGAAGCTTTGTCCTGTGTCCCCACAAACGTCGGCGGATGACTTAGCCCTGCTGCTTACCAACAGGTAGCACGCACCACACACGCTGTAATGGCAGAATCTCCCATCGGGTGAGGGAAACACTGTTACATGTATAATTCATAATTATTATACATTATAGCATAAATATGTAATATACAAAAACAAACTGTTACACACATATACACACTTAAGAACAAATCCACTCTGAGAGGTGGCGGTGGGGGAGGGAGAATGAGCTAGAGGTGGGGGTGTGAGAGGAAGGTAGAGAGGTGACAATGTGGGAGAGGGGAAGAGTTGGGGATGTGAGGGATTGAGGAGGGATCCCGTAAGGCTGCCAACACTGGGGGGTGGGGGAGGAGGGGGCAGTGGAAATTCTAGGCCCTGGGAAAGCAGTCTGCGGCCCTGAGTGTATATCTCATTAGCGCAGGACCTCTGTAAATCTATCACAGAGGGAGCAAGTCAAGTGTTCGAATGCAAATCTGTATAAACAGATCTTCTGCTTTTCAGGGTTTCTCAAGGAAAATGAAAACTTTATTAATTTTCAAAGAAACAAAATACTTATGGATGATTACATTGTTGATACAAATTACATTGGGTACATTGTATCACAATAATTTGTTTATGCAATATACAGATGTCACCCTGTGAAGGTAGAGGGTAACCAGGCTCTCAAATAAAGGTTAAGCCCGTTTTGGTTACTCCTGAAACGTGTATAAGGATTCAAGAGAGTTAGCACTTGGGCCCAGTAACATTGTATCTTTCCAATGTGTTACCTACAATATAAGTATTTTTTGTGTTTTTCCCTTTCCGGGCATGCCAGCAAGCAGGGATTGCTAGTGCATGCGTTTCAAGGGGGTTTTGCCGAGGAATTGTTGTCAGAATGTGCCAAGGAGATTGGGGTCCAGAGTTGTCGGTTCCCCTATAAATGTACCTGAGAATCATGCCTGGTTCTCGGATACATTTAGGCACATTGTCCCGGCAATACTACCCCTTGAAAACGTAAGCGCGACTCACCGCTAGGGTACCCTGCTTCAGCATAGCCCAGAAAGGCGAATGAGGCATAGGGATGAATTGGTATCCCTGTAGCTGAGGGAATCCCTAGGTTAAGGGGGGGTACCCCAGCTGGGGCCAGGTAACCCAGAACCAGTGAAAGGTTTGTGGGTGCCCCAACCATATATAAGGTTGAGGGGAGGACTCTCAGAGTCCAGACTAAGTCCAACATATAGTGTATGGGGAATAAGGCAGCTAGGAATAAAGTACAGCATCTTTCTTATTCTATCCCCATACCCAGAGACTTAGAAGTATATTAAAACATATACCTTAGGGTAGGAAAATATACTTTAATATACTGTAATGTATGTAATGTAATGTGCTTGTTACAGTCATAACCGATGTCCAAACAGGCTGCCTGAGCTAACCCATAGGCGCCAGTATATCTGCTGGATATCGGAATTCAAAGGATGCCAAAGGTGTGAAAAGCATTTGGTCAGAGGTGAAGGGCTGAGTACCCAGGTCCGGAGAACAATTACAGTTGTCCAGGCTGCCACTTGCTCTGCCAGACCTGGTGGAGCATGTCCCAGCGGTTGGCATTAAGATAGCCAGGGACGGAGGTGTCAAACTTGCGCATGTCTCTTGGCTATTTCAGATTTCCCGGCTTGATTGCTTGGGGATTTTCCCACAAATTGATTGGTTACATAGTTTTGGGAACGAAACTCAGAATACTATAAGAATCTGTGAGCCAATCAGATTCGTGTCATCCAGTGGTAAGAGCGCGGGCGAGCTTTCCAAAGTTGCTCTTGCGCGAATAGCAGAGCAACCGGCTTCGATTTCAAGCCTGTAATGTCTGCCCGCTGGAGTCTAAGTCCTGTCTTTTTGTGGCCAAGTTCTCAATATCAAACGTAGCGGACGGAGCTGGGATTTCATGCCAGTTTTAGTTCCAGGGAATTGGTACTAACTCGTGGTTAAAGTCCAAGTTCTCAGAAGAGAAGGGAGCGGTGGCGTGTGGAACTTCACGCCAATTTGGGAACCAGGAAATTTCGGGCTAAGTCCCAGTCAGGGTAAAACTCTTATTTAGAGTTCTCCGTACCTAGGAAAGTCTACTTTTCGACCCCAGACCCCCAGTAAGTGTGTCTTTATGTCTGTATTTTGTGTATCATTGTGTGTAAGCGAATTTATGCCGAATATATTACAATTAATTTCATTACCCTGTTTTGCTCAATGAATGATCCTGGTAAAAAGGTGTAAACTGCCTGGTCTCCCGTGACAAACCCCTCTAATTTACCACAGACAAACACTTACTGCTGAGGCAGGGACCTGTGTCCTCCTTCCCTATACTGTATGTTACCCCTTATGTAGCCGTAGGTCAGACAAAGGGAAGCAGACTACCGTAATGTTTAGTACATTGGTATTTATAAAGAAATCAGCAATAGATACTCGCGTACCATATGATCTCCAGCAGAAGGATCATTCATTGCATTCCCATTACATAGGAACATACCACTCCCCACTAAGCCTGCACAGATGTGTGTCATTGTCTTTCCTGTGGCCACCCAATCGTGAGTACAAAGGGCTTTGTAATGGTGCCAGAAAACCATTGGAGCTCTTATTTACTGTATTAGTGTGGCACGCCTTCGCAAATGCTCCTTTAATTGACTTCCCGTGAGGATCCCCTCTTTTGTACTGCTTGTCTCCTGATGCAATGCAGATGTCTCTCAGCTGAGCTTCTGCTCTCATGATCGACCTGCAAGGCTCCCATTTGCTGGCATCAGCTAACTCATGTGGATAGCAGCCTTGCTCTAAACCAGCACCGGTCAGTCCTGAGATCCCTCAGAATCCAGCAGCTCTGCCCCGGCGTGCTCTGCCAGGGACTCTTAAAGATCTTCTCCCTCAGTCCCGCCTCTCCAAAATCCAATCTCATTGGCTGAGGCCCTGTCCATCACAAGTCACATCTGCCTGCACTGGAAGTGGCTCCCTGATGCAACATAACATCATGCTGGGATTTGTAGTTTCCTATTGCAGACAGAGGGAAGTGAATGTGTGTGTCAGCTGCATACAGTACATCTTTTCCGGGGTTACACAGATATTGCCTATGTTATTGCCACCCATGACACACTGCATTTACACATACACAACTGGAGAAGCGGACATAGTTTTGAACCAGCAGCACATGGGAAGGAGGCAAGGCTATTGTGCTGCTTCACCCTCGGGAGCGTGCCACAGGTTGCAATATCAGTGGCTACACCTGTAATTTTGTAAGCTAAAAGCACAGTATCAACACATTTATATTGGACAGCATTTGCCCTTTCACCGCTTTGTTTATCTACTATATTCCTGCAAGTTATTGGTCATTACGCTGCCATAATGTCTATAATCCCCTGCATGATTTTGGATGTATTTCGATTTTAAAAATCACCATAAAGTTTACCAAAAAACATGAGACCGTAACTGAACATGACATTCAGATAATGTTAAACGTATCATTTTTCACTACTACTGT
Organism: Ascaphus truei; assembly: GCA_036426205.1. Classification (NCBI taxonomy): domain Eukaryota; kingdom Metazoa; phylum Chordata; class Amphibia; order Anura; family Ascaphidae; genus Ascaphus; species Ascaphus truei. Next base: position 43,083,184 of record CM071567.1, on the reverse strand, counting down.
ATAATTGGGTCACAAACAGTCATAAAGTTTTGCTTACCCCATATAGGTCTCCACAAGAACCCAAAATGAAATTTGACAAGTATTTTCATGGTGCTTCCTGTAAAGGTTAATCGTGAACGGAAGATACTGTATTCTTAACTGTGCATTACCTCGACATATTTAATAGCGACTTCTGTGTTTCTTTAATTATTATTGAGGTTAACAAAGAATTGCCGTATGTAAAAATATAAGTACGGTACTTTAGTGTTTGTTTTATAATAAATTGATATTGTGGATCTTTTAAATATGGTGACTATTTAAAGGCAGGCTACACACCCTTTTTAAAATGTAGGCTCAAAATGTTCACAATATACACTAGTGGAGCTAGCCAAAATAAATCTCAAATAAAACTGATGAATCCCTAGTTTGGTATAAGGAGCCTGACATCTGTGAATTGTAATAACACTTATGACACTGAAAGGCTTCAGCACATGGAGATTTAGAACTGATCTTGCTGATTTTTGCATTTTTTATGAGTAGCATACACTTGTCTATTACCCTCCTCAACTTCATTATTTAAAAAGCTGTTTTCTTGTTTCTGAGATTAAAATACACATACTTTTTAAAAAAAAGGTATTGGTGCAATCCTTGGACAAAAAAAAAATCCCCTATTTCGCTCTATCTCCAAATCCTGCAGGACTAATGGTTTTACCAATCAATACTTCAAAAATGTGTAAATACAGTATACTAGCACTCCACCTAATGAAATGGTATAATAACATATTAGACGGCACACCTACACCCACAGAAATACTATTGATGACAATGTAATTTATTATGAGAAAGAGCAAGGACCGCCTACTATGCTTGAGCTATAAACCCATCTCACTAATTAATGGTGATGTAAATATACTAGCTAAGGTCCTTGACAATAAGCTGAATGTATATTTGCAATCTATTAATCTAAGTACACACAGATCAGGTTGATTTTGTGTCAGAGCACCAAGCGGTTGATAACATCAGACAGGTGGTTAACTTGATACATACATCAAAGAGAAAAAAAATTACAATGTTGATTTTAATTTTAGGTGCAGGAAACACCTTTGTCTGATATCCTTGGCCCTTCATGTTCCACGTCCTACAATCTGTTGGTTTTGACCATCACCTCTTAAATAGATGCAGCACCTGTTCCCCCTGTCACTGAAGATCTGGTCACTACATGGGTGTTTCCCCAGTGCTGTCGCTCATATGCTTGGTTCAGGAGTTCTGAGTTGGTCCACGTTGGTGTTTGGGAGCAGCAACAGGGCAGGCTTTCTCCATCTCTCACAGTGCAGGGCCTCCATCCCATGAGGATCCTGCTGAATGCAGGATGGTCCCCACAGGCAATACTCCTTCCCAATAACCACAGAGCATAGTTGGTCCAACGGCAGGTTTATTGTATAGCAGCATGGCACATCTCCATCCCTGGAGCAGACCCCAGGGGCTTGAGGCCCTAAGAGCCCCTCCCAATCTCCTTTACCCTTTTGCAGGGAATAGGGTATTACCCCATACCATATACAACCAACCTTAATTTGGTGGAGTGTCAGCTTTTATACACGGGGGAAGGGCTTGTAACCCCATCCCATAACAGGGCAGGTCCAGGTACTGATAGGCATCACACCATATACATGTGACGCAGGGAGTACCCTCCCCAGGTATGACACTCCAAATGCCGGTTTAAGACTGCCCCTTGATAAGGCAACATAGTACCCATCCAGGCTGCAACTGCAGGCTAGGTCCTGCACAGGAGTTTAACCCCAACACTGTCTGTTCCTATCAGGACTTATAGTGTAGAGGCCAGTAGAAGGCTATAGCCAGGGGCACTTTGCGACATAGAAATGAGAACAATCCCTTCTTTTTTTCCCCCAGTATCCAAGTACTGTATATATCCACTAAAAGTCTCCTTTAAAGAACATGTTGAGAGATACCTGTGCACAAAAAGGAGTACACCTGGGAAATATGGTAATAGGATATACAAAGTATATTTAAATGACCACAGACCCCACACCTCCTAAAAGATTTCCAGAAGACCTATCCTGATAAACTAGGCCCTGCATTTTTTAGATTAGGCTGCGGATATTCGTGGCTTGAAAAAACTCCCACAATCGCAGTGAATGTCAGCAAAAGATTCACCCAACTCTACTCTTAAATGACTTGAAGGTTCTTTACTAATTTCACATCTATCATCTATACAGACACATAAGTCTGACTTACCGGAGACTGACAGCATTTACACAGAACAGACTTTAGCCACTCGGCTATGGTAGTATGATCTATCTCCTGCTGTTGGAGGCTATCCTTTTGAGCCTATATCCATTCTAGAGATCTACCTCTGCGCAATGGTTTGATTCAAACAAGCCTAATGTCATACTGTTAAAAGTCTAGATTTATATGTGTATATTTATAGATAAATGCAGTTCTAGTCTTTCTATTGCTACTCCTATAGTGTTGTGTGTGTGTGTATATATTCTATATATAATATATATATATATATATATATATATATATATCATATATAATATTATATTATCTATATTCTCTCTCTATATATCTCTCTCCATCTCTATATGATTGAACACTGTATTCCGGTCTGGATTTCTGGATGTCTGGATGTCCGTGTCCCTAGGGAAATCTCATTTCCTGGGCCGCCCCCCACAACCTCTCATTGGCCTGAGGCGAGTACGTGGCCAAAGGACACCAGGGACACACACCACACACACGCACACACACACCTCTCTCTCTCTCTGTCCTCCCCCCCCCCCCCATCACACTCACCTCCCTCTCCACTCCCTCCCTCTCCACTCACCTCCCTCACCTCCCGCTCCACTCACCTCCCTCTCCACTCACCTCCCTCCCGCTCAACTCCTCCCCGGCGCGGGGACAGCAGTGGGCAGGGGCAGCCTGCCGCTGCCTCCACTCCACCTCCCGTCCTCTCCACTCACCTCCCGCTCTCCCCTCCACTCACCTCCCGCTCCACTCACCTCCCCGGCGCGGGACAGGCAGTGGGCAGGGCACCTCCGCTGCCTTCCCTCACTCCCTCCCCTCCTCCACTCACCTCCCGCTCACCTCCCTCCCTCTCACCATCCCTGCGCGGGACAGCATTGCCAGGCAGCCTACCGCTGCCACACGCGGCCCTAAGATGCGGCGGACTGAGGACCCCCTTCCTCCCTCGCGGACTAACTGAATGGCGCGGCCAGAAGGAGCACTGTTGTGTGTGTTGTGTGTTGTGACACACATGGGGGGGCGGCGGGGGGCGGGGGGGTCAGGAGCGGAGAAAGATCCGGGGAGTGGAGAGAGGGACCCTCATTTAAGCAAACCACCCCCCTCCTGTCCCTGCCCCCCCTCCTGCCCTGTCACCACCCCGAGTCCGGTCCCCGACCTCCTCCACTCTCCCCCCTCCTGTCCACTGTCACCCCCCCCTCCTGTCCACTGTCACCCCCCCCCCCCTCCTGTCCACTGTCACCCCGCCCCTCCTGTCGCACTGCCCCCCCCCCCCCCCTCCCTGTCCACTTTCCATCACCCCCCCTCCTTGTCCCTGTCACCCCCCCCCTCCTGTCCACTCTGTCCCCCCCCCTGTCCACTGTCACCCCCCCCCTCCTGTCCACTCTTCCCCCCCTGTCCACTCTCCCCCCCCCCCCTGTCCACTCCCCCCCCCTCCCTCCCATCCCCTCCTGTCCACGTCCTTTCCACTGTCCCCCCCCCCAGCCCGTCCCCCCCCCTGGCCACTGTCCCCCCCCCCCGGCCACTGTCCCCCCCTCCCCCCGGCCACTGTCCCCCCTCCTGTCCACTGTCCCCACCCCTCCTGTCCACTGTCCCCCCCCCTCCCCCTCCTTTTCCCCCGTCCCCCCCTCCCCTCCTTTCCCCCCCTCTCCCCCCCCCCCCCTTTTCCTAGCGCTAAATGTAACTCACGGGCAAACGCCGGTCTCTCAGCTAGTGTATATATATATATATATATATATATAGTATATATATCTATATATATTATATATATTATATATATATATATATATATATATATTAATAGTATATATTATATCTTTTTATTTCATTTGTAGGTAACTCCTAGGGCATTTATATTTAGGATGATTCAGTTCACTACTTATAGGTCTTCACACATTTATTGTAACTAATCATTACCTTTTCTGTTATTCCAATATATTTTTGTACACAGGTACAACCACACATTTTTTCTTAGGGGTTCCATGTGACTCCCCCCAGCCCCTCAAACTATGACCTCTTGGTTTTATTTGTTTATTATATTGTTATTTTGTGCTATTTAGGCATACGTACATAAAACAGAGTAGATCTGTGTTTCTAAGTGCACACCACAAAGTAACAATAGTTATCACTTCACATCACCAAACAGGCCTTTTTTTACCACACTAGATTATGTGGGGGAGGGTGGAATTGTCAGATGGAGGACTGCAGCTCTTGAGATTTTATTGAACTACACATACCTTGAAATTCTGCTTCACCCACTATTAAAAATGGGGAAGGAATTGTCTGCAAATTTTCACCAATGTGGGTGCCAGTGGGTGACATGTTAGCCCCGTCCCTTTTTTGCATGCAGCTAATTAATTTTGAATGGTGTCTGCTCCTGCTGGCACGATGTGTGTATCCCACTAGAATGCGCCAGCAGAGCAACTATGACTACTTCAGGGCCAGCTTTAGGAAAATGCACCCGCCTTGGGCCCTGTGCCTTCTGAGGCCCCACACTCCCTCCTCTCTCTCATTTTGGTGCCGGGATCCAACTTTCACCCGACTGGACGCGGGAGCTGAAGGAGGGAGCGCAGTGCCCAACCCCCTCCAGTTCTCCCCCACCCCCTCCGGTCGGAAGTTGGATCCCGGCACCAACAGGAGGAGGGAGAGCGGGGCCCCCAGACCGAAAGAGAGGTGTGTGTTTTCTTAACTTCTCCACAGCGGGCCACCATCTGCAGCTTTGCGTCACCATGGCAACGTCACATCACATGACGCCGTGACATAGTGATGCTGCAACGCTGCCATAGGAGAGCTGCTCGTCAAAGTAAGTCCACTTTTTTTTTTACAGGGGGGCCCTGCTACCAGAATGCCGCATTGGCCCCAGCAAAGTCTATGGCAAGCCTGTACATACTTGTTGTCCAATTCTGGTTTTCCAGGGAGCTGGATTTTGTCTGAGAAGCAGAGCTTACTGTAGGTGGAAAGCAGCTTACTGTTTGAAAGGTTTTTAAGATGCAGCCTCTGACAAACTCTCCAGTTGTTGCAGGTTCCCGACTAGAGACTTTGCAAATACCTGCTGAGACTTCCAGAAGCCTGCACCATGCTGTTAGTGTGAGCCCTGCTACCAAGGCCTGTGCATCAGCCTACATTGCCCTGATACAGTCTTACCCCTACTACCAGCGGCTAAATATCTCTGTGCTTATACCTACAGGTACTGCTTTTTAAAAGCGTTGGGCTGTTTTGCTTTTGTTATACCGAAGAACATTTGTTACTGAGAAAAATCCTTTATATTGCTGAATAAAAGCCAATATTTTCTGTTCCTCTGTGCTCCTGTGTCTGCCTCTGTGTGTCCCCCGTTACACGGCCCCTTTATCTTTTGGGAATGGAGATGTTAAGAAAGTTGGCACAGCGACCCTAATAAAGTGGCTTTATTTAATAGAAATAACGTTTGCATGAGGTTTGTTATACCAGCTCCAATTTGAAGATGTTTTGTATTCATTAGAATTACTGGTAGATGTTTCACATCATCAGATCTCCAGAAAAATCTTTACTCAAAGTAGTATTCCATGTTGCCTATTGTTTTTCCAATCCCTGTTACACTCGAGCTATTTGCCAATATGCCACTATACAAGAATTATTGTCAGGTATCTGGACGCTGATAGAAAATCATGAGGTAATATAAAGATGCAGCTTCCTACTGGGTAACCATGTTAGCCATGTTGCTTTTTTATATATTCCCTTAATCTCTGAATACGACAGCTTGGCTCCCTGGTTCAGGTAATACAGTATATAGAAAACCATGGGTGGGAGCAGGGATTGCTGCTTTGACCAGAATCCGGTAATTTGGTACCTGGCATATTGTAAACCCAACTGTTATCCAAGTAATGCGGAATTTCGTCACAAATTACAATATGTGTGTATTGACCACAGCTTGAGATATCTCTGTTCAGACCATACAGTATGTACTGTACAGACCGTCTCTCAAAAATCCTGCTTGAAACATCATTTATTAGTGGTGTCTTTCTAAGAAGTAGGAAGGGTAAAATCCAATAGTTTAACTGCAATGAAAACGTGTAAGATCTATTGCCAGCTTCTCACTGTGGGAATTTTTGTAAGTTGGAAATCAATTATCTTTAAAGTTGCTACTAGGTTTTCTTGAAATAAATACCGGTGTGTGTGTATATTATATATATATATATATATATACTAGCTGATATACCCGGCGTTGCCCGGGATGTAAATCCGTAATAGGTATTATTATTTATAAATAGTTGAAAAGAAACATGGAAGAAAATGTAATACGATATTGTTGTTTAAAAATGGTTTATTGTAAACACACCACAGTACAATGTATATTTTGATGACATAAGTGATGTAAAAATGTGAGGTGTGTGTTCCGCTAGGGTGTGAGTAGGTGTGAGGCATCGGGTGGGTGTTCAGTACGGGTGGCGGGTGGGTAGTGGAGTGCTGGCTGTGGGCGGGAGTCCCGCTAGGGTGTGAGCGGGTGTGAGGCGGCAGGTGTCTGGTGAGAGCGTGCCGCGGTTGGTCAGTGATGTGGGTGCGTAGGGGTGTGAGTGTGGCGGGTGGGTGTGAGGCGGGAGGCGCCGGGTGGGTGGTGAGTGGGTGCGGCAGCTAGTCAGTGATGTAGGGGCGGGAGGCGGCGGGTGTGTGTCGAGTGTGGCAGGTGGGTGAGAGGCGGCAGTTGTCTGTTGAGTGAGGGCGGCGGCTGTGGGGTGCAGGGGTGTGAGGCGGCGGGTGGCTGAAAGGCAGAGGCGGCGGTAGTGTGGGCGGCGGGTGGGTGAAAGGCGTGAGGGCGGCGGGCGTGTGGGCGGCGAGTGGGTGAAAGGCAGAGGCAGGAGTGCGGCGGGTGGGTGAAAGGCAGGGGCGGGGAGGGGGGTGAAAGGCAGGGGTGGGGAGGGTAAGGCAGGGGCGGGGGGGGAAAGGCAGGGGTGGGGGGAGGCCAGGCAAAAACAGGGCGGGGGGAAAGGCAAGGGAGGGGGGGGGAAGTCAGGGAGGGGGGGGGGACGGCAGGGAGGGGGAGGGAAGATCAGGGGATTTGGCGGGTGCAGGGGAGGGTGGGAAGGCAGGGAGGCGAGTGTAAATGTCCGGGGAACCGGGGGGACAAGGCTCGGGGAGTTGTGGCAGGGAATGATTGGTTGGAATGACATGGTAGGTGGAGGTGAAGAGGAGAGGAGGTCGGGGGACGGAGGAAATGCGGAAGGGGGGAAGGGGTATTGCAGCAGGAAGGGTGGGGAAGGGACGGTGAGTTGGGTGTGCAGAGCAGGAGCGGGAAGGGGGAGGGAGGGGCGGCGAGCGAGGGGGTATGGTAGTGTGCTTCACCTTTTACTTTTTTCCTTTTTCCTGGTTTCCTTTTCCTTCTTCCGTTTCCTTTTTCTCTCCCTTTCCACCTTCGTTTCTTGTTCCCTTGCACACGCCCCCCCTCTTTCTTTTTCCTTTATTTTCTACCTTCTACCCCCCTTTTGCTCATTCCCGTTTTTTTTTTTTTTCCTTCCTCTTTTTTCCACTGTTTTCCCTTTTTTCGTCTTTTCTTTTGTCTTTTGTTTTTATTTTGTTGCTTTTCTTCTCTCAGCCACCCCATGTCCTCTAACTCCGTGATCGATGCGTTGTCTTTTCCGTATTGACTCTATTATTCTATGCCAAGTAGTGGCTTCTAGTTCGACTATTTTTTTTCCGTGGATCCCTTTTCACAGACTTTTCGTTGGTGCCCCACATCCTTTTTTTTTCTCTATTCTTCTTTTCTTATCCCGATTTTTATTGGTTTCTGCCATTTTTTCTTTATCCCTGCCTCTTGTTTGTCATGTGTCTGTTCCCTTTGTGGTTGTCGGTGTGTCTGTCCCCTGTGGTGTCGCGTGTATCTTGCGCTGTGCCCTGGTGCTCTGTCAGTGTGTCTTAGTCCCTGTGTAGGTGTCAGTTGTGTCTTGATACTCGCTGTTAGTGTCACCCTGTGTCTGTCCCTGTGTGTGTCCGGGTGTCTGTCCCTGTGTTGTTCACTGCACTGTGTCTTCATGTCCTTTATCGGATATGAAGTGTGTGTTTCCTGGTCCGGGGAGTGATGCCACATAACGCGCTCTTCTTTGGGCGTGGTGTCCCAACACTTGCCGCTCTTCTACGGTCGCCACCCTCTCCAACCACCCACCCTTCCTTTCTTTCGGGGTTCACCCCCCCACTCCCAACCCTCTCTTCATCAATATACACCTTCCCGCTCTCTCATACCTGTTCTTGTTTCCCCCCCCGCCATTCTTTTCCTACTTTTTACGCTGTTTCCTACCCTTTCTCCTGCGACCTTACTCACGTTTCCTCCATCAACAAGTCTCCACCCGCTACTAAAGCCCGACCGCTGCATAGGATGGCTGCGAACTCTCGGTAAACACTCCGGCATTCTTCTTCATCCTTCTCATCTCAATTTGCTGTCCACAGCCCCTGCACTTCTCCTTCTTACTCTATTATTCCTTCCTCTGTCTACATCTCTTCATTGTTGTTTTTGTTTTGTTTGCCCCGCACTCTTCGCTACCAGTTTTTTACGTTTTAGTAGTGTGCCCCCTCCCGCTAGATGGGAGATCCTACCCTGACAATTGGGGGAGGGATTTAGTACAAAGTCTTATGATCATGTGTCAAAACGTAGCTGGGAGGTCACAAACGGAGGGTCAAACCCCCCCCATCCGCAGTACCAATTTCCCACCCAGGGCGGCAGCAGCAGTAGCAGCAGCAGTAGCCGTAGCAGTAGCAGTAGCAGTAGTAGTAGATTAGTGTGGTGCATGGGTTAGAGTTAGAGCGCACCGGCTCGATGGAGCCATGGGGGGGGGGGTTTAGCAATCTGAGGGGGTGAGACATATGTGTGTTGTAATAGCTTGAATACCACACACACGGCCAATGAGAGTGTGCAGGGCGGGTGCCAAGGGAGCAATCTCATTGGCCTGAGGGACACAGGCATGCAGACATACATGCTTGCAGAATATTATAGATATATATATATATATATATATATATATAATAAAAAATATCATATATATATATATATCTATAAACAAACATAAAGAAGTAGCGCCAAAAATGAGTAGTCTGTGACTAGACATGTGAAATGTAAAGTATATGTATTAGTGTAAAATAAAAAGTGATATATCCACAAAATTTATACATACAATGTGCAAATATATCTAATGATCCACAAAATCGACTATTCAACACAACAATGAAAAAACAATAAAATAATAACATTATATAACAAATACTAATAATAATGAAAAATATAAAACCAATCCCATAAATAGTTCAAAGGATATATAGAAAAATCCAAGAAGGGACCTTCAGCTGGCTCCAAACGGATGAACCACATCCATGGAACAGTGAAAAAAGAGAGAGAGAGCCGCCCATACGTAAACTAGTAAATTTATTGGGGGGATGGGAGAGGAGAGATAAGAATCGCACTCACAAGATTTCAATATAAAAGCACAATTGTGAAATATATCACCGCCAAGTTGAATATTCACCGCAGTCCATGGATAGTGTCCACCGGAAAGATGAAACTCTGTACTTGTAGTCAGTCAGACTTGTAAACCACCTGGTTAGCCTTTCCGTTTGGTTTTCTCCTTGCTCGGCTTCTGGATGCTCACTTAGTGCAGGAGACAGAAGTGTCTAATGCAAACACACTGCTTGACCCGCCGAGATCGCATCACTTCCGTGTTGACGCAGTCTCGTGACGTAATAACTTTTCCTTTGAGAACTTCGTCGTTGCGACGAAACGCGTCAGGGCGTCACTGTACGTTATACGTCACACGACACTGCCGTCCACACGGAGTGCGGCCTCTGGCTGGTCACGCAGGTTGATTGCATAGACCTTCTGTTCCTCTGCACTAAGTGAGACATCCAGCCGAGCAGGAGAAAACCAACGGAAAGGCTACACCAGGTGGTTTACAAGTCTGACTGACTACAAGTACAGAGTATCATCTTTCCGGTGGACACTATCCATGGACTGCGGTGATTATTCAACTTGGCGGTGATATTTATTCACAATTGTGCTTTTATATTTGAAACCTTGTGAGTGCGATTCTTATCCCTCTCCCTCTCCCATCCCCCCCAAATAAATTGTTACTATTTTACGCTATGGGGCGTGCTCTCCTCTTTTCTCATATATATATATATATATATATATATATATATATATATATAT
>CM071567.1:42942895-43072725 GCA_036426205.1 Ascaphus truei | reverse complement strand
CTATCTTATGAGCAATAACATGTCTCAGACGTGTCTGTTATTTTATATAATTCACATGGGCGAGCATAGGTTTGTGAACCCTTAAGATTTCACACATTTCAACACCTAAAATGTTATAGATTTAATCTAAGTTCTAATACGATAAAGATAACCCGATAATACAAATGACACAAAACATGATACTTTTTCAAACATTTATTTATCCACAAATGATTCAACATTCAACATCACTTGTGAAGTAGTGAACCATTAGATTCCAGTACCTGGTGGGGCCACCCTTAGCCAGCAATGACTTCACTAAGACTTCTGTAATGCGGCAGCTTCTCCCACAGTCGGTTTTGGAGGAATTTTGGCCACATTTTCTCCTTACAGAACTGTCATTCAACTCGGAAACTTGAAGGCTTCCTGACAGCTCGCTTTGGTTCTGCACACATATCGTGGCCCCATTCAATGGGGTTTAGGTCCGGACTTTGAATAGGCCATTCTAAACAGAGAATTTCTTCTTCTGCAGCCATTCTTTTGTAGATCTGCTTGTATGTTTAGTTGTATGAACTGAACATGAACATTCACAATCCGGCCGCTCAGAGATGATGGAGAAGCTGTACAGCATCACAGGTGTATCATGGGAGAGGGGGATTAACCGAGTTATGGCTAACCTCCAGAAGCGTCAAGCGTGAGAATGTTAATGTCTTTTAATGATCTGCATGTAGGCAGTAAGCATCAAATCATGGAACTCTCTTTGGGAGATGGTGTGTCCTCTCGTATGTAGACAGATTCCTCAACCACTTGTACACTTCTTTGCCGTCATATATTCAGACACCGACGGCGCTTCTGATTCCCTCAGAGAGTTTGTGTGGAGTGATACTTATAATTGGGTCACCATGGATGTCACGTCACTCTACACAATAATTGAAACACAAAAAACGGTTTACAAGCTTTTATCACTACTTATTATTATCCACGTATACCACAGCACAAATTACCTTTATCACTGATTCATTTTTATTTTTACTTTCTCACAATTATTTTTTATTTGACTCACCAATTTTTCTACTGTCAGAACGGGGCAAGCAGGCAATGGGAACTCTTTTGCCCCCTCCTATGCCAATCTTTTTTATGGGATTTGGGAGTCTATCACATCTATGGGAGCACCTACACTTTCTCCTGTCACAAATATTATTTTCAAACGCTATGACCTCATTTTCATTTGGGATGGTGATTTGGACACTTAACATGTTTTTTTTCAGACTTTAAATACTAATGATGTTAATCTCACATTCACCTAGATACAGATCGATTTCTATTCCTTTTCTTGAACGTACACTCCATGTTGGCCTGATATGAAAATTCAAACAAACATTTATGTCTACAACATGAATAAAATTAATCATGCAGAAATGTTTAAATTCCCATTCTATGTTAAGTCCTAGGACAAAGAGTATCTAATGAGAAGATCCAACATCTCCTGTTTGTTATGTACATATTATATATACATTCAATCACATCACTATATATTATCAATAGCATGTACTTATTCTTTCTTACATTTCCACTTCACTATTGTTCTATATTGTGTATTTTTATCTTTATAGAGATTTGATCACCTTAGTGTATTTCATTAATTCAGATAATATATCATATTATGTTCAGCATTGGTTTGGTAGCTCTAGATTTTTGATTATGTTTATTGTATTTATGTTGGTCTCATTATATTTCTTTGACATATACGTTTTAATGCACTTTATATTTATATGTGTTTGAGACCGGTTTTAACTTTTTATTGTTGATTGTATTGTTATTTGGTATGTCCTCGTGCTGGATAGTCATTCAGTACACTGTGCCTCGTTGTTCCACGTGTGCTGATTTAGCTTACTTTAGGACTCTTTTGTCACTGGCGGATCACTCTTTGACAAGGCCCCCGTGGCTGAAATGCGTCAGAGGATCCGCCAGAGCTCCACTATCCGCAATAAAGTTTTTTTTTTGTAGTCACATTCTCCAGCCTTTGCACAAGTCATGGCCGCGGTTGCATCGATCTTTTCTCTCCCTCTGGAGGAGCATCATATTCATGCTTTAGGTATGTAGCCCTGTTCCTTCTAATACAGTATACCACCAATGCTGCTAAAACTGTTGGCTCACAGGGCCTAAGCTTTTCTGCCACGAGAGCTTGGGGCAATGTATATGTAGGGATAATCTCTTACCAGGAGCAGCGCCTCCACCTGCGATGGCTCCCAGCAAGGCGGGAGTTTGTCCTCACAGGACAATAATACAGTACTACTCACACAGCATGTAAAAAAACAGTAGCTTTACTACGGTGACCATAACATGCATATATCATTCCTATCAATGTTACTCTTCAATGAGACACATAACTAGCGCATCTCGCAGGATGCGACCCTTCACCCGTGTTCCACAACCGTGTCCACACCCCACCACCATAAACCCCCATGGTGAATGTAGTGTGGCTGACTGGTCATCCACTAATAGGGACAATGTTATAGTTGGTGCACTTTATTGGATATTCCTGCCGAACGCTCCTGCGCTCGGGCCTGCAAACGGTCTTCACAAAGGATACGACGACGTGGGGCTTGGTCTGTGATGTCCTCCAGCCGATCCCACCTGATGGTACTCCTGGAGAGATCTGGTCCCAAACCTCTGGATGCAGCTGTGACAGCTTCTGTGTCCCTAGCTCCAACACAACGTGACAGGTTTCCTATTCTAGGGCCTGTCCCTATATTAACTAGACTTGACTGGGACTCAGGGCCAATCTGGGCCTGGGGATTGGCGGGCCTAGTGTAGAGGCTACTTGCCTCTCTACACACTGACTCCTACCTCTTCCCCTTCCCTTCGGTCTTCTCTGACCAACGTGCTCCCCTCGCAGCACCCCCTAACTCTCCCTGCTCAGTCTTCTTGTCCTATTGGCTCCGGTGTCACCTGGTCCTGTGAGCTCATGGGACTTGTAGTCCCCTGCTCTAAACCTCCTCTGGTTGGTCAGTGCTTTGCGCGCTCGCCACCACTCGCTCGTGACCTCTCGGTGTCACCGGCGGCCTACGGGACTAACTGCGGCATGCGCAAATACAGAAATGGCAGCGCCCTGGATGCTCGGGCACGCCACAGAACTCATCGGTGCACCGGAGCGTTCCCGAAACCTTCCTAATCTCTCACACACAACTGAGGTGAGGGTAGTCTGGGGGGACCTGGCTACATTTAGGATCTTGTCTTCCCTGCATGACCCACTTTCGCTTCAGCTTAACTCATGGACAGATGGCCTGACTCTTGTCCTCTAGAATCTTCTGATCAATGCGAATTCATGGTTGTGTCAATGATGACCAACCACCCAGGTCCTGGACAGAAAAGGCAGCACTAACCATCACACATCCCCCACCATACTTGATGGTTAGGATGAGGTTCTTCTGGTTTGAACGCAGTGTTGTTTTTTTTCACCAACTAAATAAGTTTCTCATTGAGGCAAAAAGTTCTACCTTTGGACTCGTCTGTCAAGAACATTGTTCCAGAAGTCTTGTGGATCGTCTGTGTGCTCTTTGGCGAATTTGAGACGGGCACAATGTATTCTTTTAGAGAGCCATGGTTTCCTCCTGGCTTCATGAACACTTTCAATCTTTTATGTCCTGTGTGTTCAGATCTGATCTAGTTATCCCTCACATTAGCCAATGTAAGAATGGCCTACAGATCCTTGGATGTTACTCTGAATTTTCTTGTGACTTCCTGGACGATTTGTGCTTGGAGAGAATTTGGAAGAATATCTCTCCTAGGCAGAGTAACTGTGGTCTTGAACTTTGTAACATTAGTGCTGACAGTGAATTGGTGGAGCCGAAATCCTTAGAATAATTTTGAAACCCCTTTCTAAACTGATCAGCATCAATACTGCTTTCTGAGGTCTTCAGACATTTCTTTTGACTGTGGCATGACGTGTTCCACACCCTTGATGGTGGAGACCAAACTCACAAGGTTTCCATCTTCTTTCTATAGAGTGAGCGCCTCCCAACTCACCCTGGAGATCCTCCTAATTATTTAAATGCCTGATTCCAACTATCCCATTTACTTTACTGATATACCAGGGTTTCACTTACTTTTGCACATTCCTGATTCTGAATCACACATTGTTAAGGCCACACATCATTTTGTTTCAAAAGACATGGTTTTGTTGTAGTATAAACCTATGGATATTTAAAAAGTGAGTGACGGGAGGGACAAGGCCTGTGTTCTTGCCAATCCTGGGCTCAGACCTTTCACCGCGCAAGGGTACTTAAGGGGCTGCACTTCCTAAATTTAGCCAGTGTGTGTCCCACGGAGGAGATGTGCGTGGCTCTGTCACTTCTATCCCCTCTCTTGGAGGAGTGGTAGTGAGACTGTGCCTCCTGCTCCATCAGGGAGTAGGGGAAGAGCTAGGACTGACCTTTGGGCCCATCCGGGGTGTTGAGTCCATGGACCCTCCTAAGGCTGGAGACCAAGTGCTATTGTATGCAATTGCTACCTGTTTGCCTCTTTTCTTTGCTGAGAGAATAAAGCTTCCTGTGGTTATAAAATATACTCGTGGCCTGAGTCTGCAGTCTACAGGGGGAGTATCGGGGGAGTTCTCCTGCAGGGATTGCCTCAGCCACCTGGAGCCTGCGAGAGATGAAGGCACTGACCAAGAGTGAGAAAGAACCGACTGTCCTTTCTTCCCCGAGCCTGCTCCTGTCTTCCCCAAATACGCATCGGCAGAACGCCTCAGACTCCTGTGAACCAGCAGGTACTCAGCACTAAACATCTGTAACAGGGAATCTCCAGAGAGTGGGAACCAAACGTTACATTTGGAGGTTGCTGCTGAGATGCTCAACAGTTGGGCTTTTCCAGCGAAAGCAGGCGACAGAAGAGACAGAAAGTACGCTTTCAAGCAGAGTGCAAGAAGGATGGGGGGCAAGGTTTAGTGCCAGGGCAGGGACTCCTTCTTACCACAATAGGGGACTGTGCAGCAGGGTGAATGATATGTCATCCGCCATATACCTTGGCAAACTATGTTAGGCTTGCAGTCGCAGCAGTGACGAGGTTAAGTTTTCAGGTGGAGAAGGGCTGCTTATTAGTCTGACCCCCAGCTGCATAATGAGTTTTTAAAACACCCCCGGGCTGTACCACACATGGAGCTAGCTGGTCAGGAGACATGACTGATACTGAAGAGATTCTGCTATAGAGGTTCTGTTTTTCAAAGTACATGTGTGATAACTGTCTGTGTCCTGCATGCTGAAGAGAAGCGTCGCTGATTATTCTGAGTCGAGAAGCTATTTGTTTTGACGGTAAAGAGAAGCTATTTTGTTTTTGTATGCTGAAGACAAGCTATTTGTTTTGTGTGCTGTATGTCTTTAAGGCTCATAACTAAGCCTTATCAAGAGAAACCCGGTGTGTGTGGTGCAGGTACCCTGCAACATATGGTTTTCAGAATGCCGAGATTTTGAGAGGCCCAGCAGTGAAGGCGACACACACACACACACACAAAATGAGAAAATGGAAGAATTTAAAAAAAGTTGTCTGCGAGCAGACAAACCAGCAGGGACTGTTAATGCAGGAACAGGCCCAACTACAAGCTGAGAGAGATGAAAGACTATTGCAAAGAAACACCAGCTCCTAACCTAGCAGCAGGCGACAGAGATCGATGGCAGGCTGCTGACCCAAATTCCAGGGGTATGCCAGTCCAGAACTTGCGACACAAACCGCGTCCTCCTGTGGAAAATGGCTCTGAACGAGGATCCAGAGGCTTTCTACTGACATTTGAAAGGGTGCCAAGCTCAGGGCTGGTCTGCAGATCGCTGGGCAACGCTTTGGTCTGCGCCCCCGCTCCTCATAGAAAGCCCAGGTCTCATATCAGGGCCTCCCAGCAGATCAGGACAATAGACTACCAACAAGTAAAACCACCATACTATTCGCTTAGTCTGACCCCAGAGACCTACGGCAGCAGTTTTCCGGAACCTGAAGTACAACGTCTCAGATGAGACCCCCGTACTCTGCTCCAGTCGCGTTATTGGACTTGTGTGAACCGCTGTATACAACCCAGGAGCGGCACTAAGGAGGCAAATCTTCGCATTTGTTTTGGAACATATTATCTACAATAAGTATACTCCCCCCTTCCCGCACGCTCGTGGGTAAAACGCCATGGCTGGCTGAACACCCTAGCTTGGCGGTCCGACTCGTGAGAACTTCCTTGCCGTCTGAGGACTAGGCGAGTGCCCTGACCACACGGATCCAACTTCACCAGCACTTGCTGACAACCCAAGAGGGAGATCGGACAACGGGAAACTATCGGCCCCTCTATACTGCAACCGCCAAGTGCCCCGAAAGGAGCTAGTCCTTCCAAACAAGGCGAGAAGTCATACGCTGGCACCGCCGGACCCTTCGTCCCCTTCCTGATGGCGGCTTGTCGTCAAAGAGAGGAACTTCCGAGGAGTACAATCGCCCACATGACCCACCAGATGCCTGTCTCCAGTATCCGGTCCACGGAGCGTCTATCCCCATCGCCGGCACCCTCCTGCGAGGGAACCCTCTCTCATGTTCTCGCCTCGGAGAGCACAGGCACTGGCATGTGGACTGTCCCACAAATGGATTGTTCTTTCAGCAGGACCGTCGCATCGGCCTTCACACTGAGGTATAAATTACAGGGATAGAAAAATGAAACTAAAAAGTGTCGTTAAGAAACCCCTCCTTCCAACCATCTCACTGCTGCACTACCCTCCTCCTTTCACCATTACTTCGCCATATGCAAGTTTGATTCATAAGGACCTATTACTCGCTCTATTCTACTACCGCGCTACCCGTCCTATTCCCCAGAAACCCATTCCCCTCCTGAGATACTACATCACTCTGCCCCATACATGGTCCACATAACCAAAACACTAGATCAAAACTTTCCTACACGTACCCAGCACCTTGGCTACTCCAAGCCTCAGGTTAGGGGAGAAAAACACCGTCAGGCCTTGTATATTATTCGTGTGCTCATGGAAAATCCTCTGGTCTTGTCAGTAATCCTGGTTATGTCCTGCGCCCAGTAACGTGTGTTCGTTTTATGACTCCCCATCGTGGAGTCATTAGCATGTGACGTAATGTATACACGGTTGGGGGTATGTAAACGGTATCCGACGGCGTCACAATCGCCAAAATCCGGTCTACAGGTGAAAAGTCAGGAGGCCTACCATCGAAGTAATAGTTGCCGCTACCTTGGCTCTCTGGCTTGCCCTTTGCTCAGGGCCGGGACTGCGTTCTTTTCAGAGCTAGATGGCTCGCGTCTCTAGCCCTGCGAGGAGGCGCTGAATTCCTATGAGGGGCTCAGGAGAACGCAATGACCCTGGTAAACAAATTTAGTACCGGCCTTCATTTATCGCAGAGCCTTTTTTTATTCCGAGATAAGAAACACCGGGTTCAAGAAGACCTCGGAAGCATAAGACCGCTCTGACAAACAGGACTGGTTGGGCAGAAAATCTGGGTCTAAAGGTGACGCAGTCTAGTAGGCCAGAAGTCACAAGTGATGGCTGGGAGGGGATGGCCATAGTGAGGGGGATATGGGCCTGGAGATTTACCAGACCTATACCACCATCCCTGAGTTTCGCGCCAGAGACCAAGATATGACCAGTGCCTTGGGTAGACCGTCTTATAAACGTGGTAAAAATTGATGAGGGTGCAGCTATTGAATGGCACAGGGGTGTAGTGATTCCGACGTCATCTTAAATTACAATGATCTCCTGTCTAGTAAATAGGCATGACACAAACAGGGTAGGTCAATATACTAGTATATTGGTTCCCAAACATTTGGTAGAAATCTGTGTTCACTCTAGCACCATACTGTCTCTTGGGGTGGTCACCTTGGCAGGGATAACATTTGATCCAGTATTTCTTCGGGAACGATAGAACAAATTCTATTGGCAGGGATATAGTGATATGGCTAAGCTATGTGTGCGCATGTCCGTAGTGCAGCAACTAGTCTCGAAGGGACAAACCCAGCCCTTTGTTCGCTCTAACCCTTGGTGTCGTTTCTTGAGAGATTGGTAGACCCCTTGGATAGGACCTCTAGAACCTTCTGTCGAAAGACACTAGGTCTTTCTTGTTAATAGTTGTTGCACAAGATATCCATCCTGAGGCGTTCCCCTCTGAGAAGCAACAGCAAGAACGCGAAGCAAGTAGCCAACGAAGTGTGGAGCTGTTTCTCAGCGGGTTGGACTTCCCCATGTTATGTTGCACAACAAGTGTACAAATTTTCATGGCTAAACTGATGCAGATGTCTAATAGCAATTACTAGAGGTCAAGTCTGGTTCGGTACAGTCGGTCTACTCAATGCCACAGACTGACTGGATGGTGGAAAGTTTATTTAATCGCAAACTGCTTAAATGATGCTGAGAAATTGTGATTCAGAGACGACAAGCTGAGATGAACTTCTCCCTTTCTCTGTTTGCAGTGCAGGAAGTTCCCAGGCCCCACGGATTCTCTCCATTGACACTGCTTGTATGGCGCAACCCCGGGTATCTAGACTCCTAAGGAGTCCTCGGGAGTGAACAGCGTCGGCCTTCTAAGAATTCCTCTGGCAATATGTATGGACTCTAGGAAGGCGCCTAGATGGAGGAAAACTGGTTCGGTGTAATAGTTGGGCTTCGAACATTTGAACGTTACTACCCACTATTTACCCCCATATTTCCCAACCCCTATTGCGCCTCATACAGCATTACTCTTGGTACCCGTCGAACATCTACTCCGAGGTCCACCGCTCCACACACGACCAAACGCCCAGCAGTGTGTCATACAATTTCTTAGTTTTTCAAGCTAACATATACTCTCGGAGGTGGCCGGTGCCGAGCGATTTTGCTAGTAGAGAATTCTAGATGCAGCCCAGAGCAGCTCAGGAGAGACATCAGCAATCAAATGCTCATATCAGAGTGTTTACACAAGGAGATGCAAGATGTATGTGATTTGTTATCTCCCATGTTGTGGAGAGCAACATCTAGCGGGCATACGGCAGGGCCCGGCATCCGAAGTTTACTCTACGCCATTTTAAGCAAGGGTGAATGTGTGATTACAGCGTAAATCACTTCGGTCCTGGGCAGGTGCCGCAGGTGTCATTGGTAGGTAACTAAATTTACCATGTAGATATCTTTACATGAAAAAAATCTTGGCTGAAGACCCTGGAAAGAGGCAGCAGTCTCTATTCATCACCCGGTGGAGGATGAACGGACTTGGGTCCTAATCCCCCATGGTAAAACATCAGGGCTTGAACGATAGATCCAAAATTGGTAGTACAGTTGTCCTCGAACAAAAAGGGGACTTGTAATAGAAATAATTACAACAAAACACAATTCGCATGAATGTTTTTTCTGATTTGTCCAGGGTGCAATACTAAGTTAATTTCACATGTTTATCTGAGACAGACTGGGTAAAAGTACGTTCCCGTCTTATAGGGTAAAACTGAAAAGTACGTAGGCCTGGTAGATAAGGGGTACAAGAATGTTACACTAGGAGTGATTGAGGAAATCATGCAGTGAATGGTAGTAGTCCACTCGTTATGGTCCCTTCAACGCCGATGTGAAGGTAAGATTTTGTATGGACCTCCGAAAGGTCAATGCGGTATCTCAAGTTTGACGCATATCCTGATGCCAAGTGTGGACGAGTTAAATTGACGCCCTTATTACGCGGAATATATACGCAATATTCCACGCTGGACTTAACGCAAGATGACTAGGCAATACCTTTAGAGGAAAGTCCTGCAGCAAGTGCCAAAACAATCCTTTGCACTCCCATGGGTTATAGACGGCAGTTTGTGACAATTCATTGGACTGGCATGGAGCCGCCCGCCACATTTCAGAGACTAATATGATAAAGTCTGAGAACCCCATAGCTTATGCCGCGCCTAACCTAGATGACATTGTCATTTATAGTAACCACACTGGCGGGCCATCATAATAGGCCGAAGCGGTCCTCAATCTCCAGCATAGGCGGGCTCACAAGGGGCACCGATAAACTGTTCACATTAGGATTAAGCGCGAAACTACCGGCGAAGACCTAAATACTAAGGTATGCGTGGAGGTGGAAAAGTACGGCCACTAGCTTGACAAGGCAGTTGCCCTGAAAGAAGTTCCGCCTCCAAACAACCGCATGTTGAACTCTCTCTGCTGGGTTTAGCATGGTACTAATCGGTGGTTCATCCTCACCTATCGATAGTTGCAGCCCTTAAACGGGACCTCACAAAAGTGTGCCTACACTCGCGAGCGTGGTAGGGTCAAGGTAGTGTATCAGGAGTCTTCAAGACATAAAAGGTGTCTATCAGAGGTCGCCGTCCTTAGAACCCAGACTTCAACAGGCCTTTTGTAGTGCAAACCGATGGTCATCAGAGATAGGGTTAGGGGGCAGTGTTTGTCACAGAAACATTTTTGAGGACGTGGAACATCCGATGCCCTTTCTGAGTAGGAAATTGTTTCTGAGGGAAGACTACCTCAGTGATATGAGATGCGTGCCCCTCGCATGTTAAGTGGAAATCGAGCGCGCTGAGGCATTAACCATTGGCAAGAGAACCCATTGACTCTGGTGATCGACTGCTCATTGAACAGTGGATTCAATATGTATAAAGGACTCCAATGCTAGATTGACCAGGTGTATATGTCCCGCCAAACCGTCTTCTCATTTGAGATCAGCACAGGTCCTGGCAAAAGAAGATGCAAATGCTGACTTGCTTTCTAGAGAAGAAAAATGGTTAGATGGTCCGGCTTAGCTGTGCAGTGGCACAGCCATACGACACTAACAGGGCGGATGTTACAGGGTGAATGAATTTCACCAGCCAGTATACCTGCAACCTATGTTTAGGCTTGCAGTGGGCAAGCCGTGACAAGGTTAAGTTTCAGGTGAGAAGGGCTGCTTGTAATTCTCTGACCCCATGCTACATAATGAGGTGTTTTTAAACCCCCAGTCTGTACCACATGGAAGGCAGCTGGTCAGGTAGACAGGACTGATACTGAAGAGAATTACTGCATAAGGTTGATTGTTGCAAAGACATATGTGATAACTGTCTTGTGTCCTGCATGCTGAAGAAAGCTGCCTTGTTCTTATGCTGAAGAGAAGCATCATTTTGTTTTTTTCTGCTGAAGAGAAGCTGATTTGCGTTTTGGTATGCTGAGAGATCTCTGTTGTTTTTGTGTGCATGTATGTTTTTTAAGGCTCAAATAAATAAGCCTCACAAGAGAACCCGCGTGTGTGTGCATGTACCCTGCAACAGGGACTCAACTTCCCTCCAGGAATTGCAGTATGCCTGCCCTAATGAGTAATCTGTGCTAATCACCATTCTATTTCTCTGGTTCTCGTCACCCTTGAAACTGATATGTACGGATACCTGATGGGGTGTTTTTGTTGCTGGTCCTGGGTCCCAGAACCGCTTTGTGAAACGTTACTGCATTAATCATGGTCAAATGGATGTGGGCATTACGTTGTGAATGGTAGTGTCTGAGGTATGGGTCTTGAAAGTCAGGATCTCAGAACCTCCGTGTTGTGGAACTTAGCAATCAATACTATACTAGCAGTCTGAGGCACGGGAGCCACAGTGTACTGAACTGGTTTGAACCTATCAATGTAAAGTCAGAGATAAAAACTGGAAGGAAATAGGATGCGATACGAGCCACTATGGAAATGTTTTGGCCTCGCCAACACGTACTAATTTCCACCTCCAACATTGCAGTGAGTGACTGGGAGAGCCGGAACGTTTTCGTCACCAAATATATTTTTCCCATCAAAACAGGAGTGAAACCCGTGGAGTAGTTCAAAAGTGGGCAAGCTTTTCTTTGTGCACAATTGTGTCAGGGCTTGGCTCGCCAGCTAAGGCCACCCTGCGAAGTGAGATGCTTCGGCTAGAAGAAGGAGCCGTGCCCACAAACTAATGTGAGTGGCCTCGGCCGTGAAAAAGAAGCAACCCCAAGCCCCGCCGAGGTGCCAACACTTTTATCACATTGTGCCACTAACTCCCTATAATCGAACGCAGGGGGAGAGGACGCACTGCTAACACAATCCACAGAAGAGACTATCAGCACTGAGGACTAGTCAGTCACATAGACTGTGTGCCGGATGCGAGCTATGCACCTCGGTCCTCTTGGCACATCAACTGAGACTCAGCATAAAGCACACAAAGGCGACACAGAATCACTTGGACACACACATGAATAACAGGGTTTACTACACATTTACCACAGTTCATTTTGTCATTTAAATCAAAATATAAAATGAGTTAAGGGAACTCTTATTATCCCTTTAGATGGATAAGGAGCAATGTCGTGGGCTAACCTTTAATATGAATGAGCCCACATTGCCCCTATCCGTCACTCTTAGGTACCCCTAACAGAGTAGGACTTTATAACCATTTTTCTTTAATATTAGTTACAAATTGTAAACTTTAGAGGTGTTTGTAGATATGGCTTCCCATTCTCTCTAGTGGTAAACTCATACATAGTCATTTTTCTTTATTCAAAATTTCCACTGGAACTACTAGATTGGGGAATAGTGGGAGCATTGAGAATGCGCCATTTGGGGTTTAGACCTTGCTCATTTGTCCCAGTAAAAGAGAGAGCAAAAAATTGCTGGAATATGTCATAAGTTTTCTTCTCCTGGTATTTTGTGATTGGGAATACAAAAATTAAATTTCCCAGTGGATGGATGATACATTTAATGTTCAATTTCCACCTCATAGCGTTGGTGATTTGTTGGCATACCAGATCATGATGGCTTGAAATTCTGCAGCTACTAGATACCAATATGAATTAGAGGCGCAAACCACCTTGTGACTATTGGTCCCTTTAAAATAGTCCTATAGAGTTCTTGTTTCTTCATAACGCCATATGTCATTTTTGGTTGATTTTGGTATTGTTAACTAGTATTCCACACTCTTTTCACTCTGAGTAATAGAGCTGGAGTGGCTGAGCTTTATTGAGGTTACTAGAGTTCATTTAATCTAAAACAAGAGTGGTATATTGGGTATTTTCTGTACTAGGTTTTGTCAAGACTGTAGGTTAAACATTTTCATACTGAATTAGTTAACACCCTGCTTAATTAAATGTACCTTCTGCGACAGGTCGGCAACAACTTAACATTCAATACATCAGGCAGCAAGGCACAAAGAGACACTAAAACAGTGGAAGCATGTAGATTTGTAATCAGGAAAGCAATCAGCCATCTCAAAGCTCTTATCTTTGAACGCCCTTCATAGTTGCGTTCTAGACATTCCATCGGCATATAGGAATCTTTCTCGTTGGTTAATTATCTATAAGACGGCGCTCAATAATCTCTGCAGTATATTGAACCGTATATATATATATATATATATATATTATATATATTAATATATATCTATATATATAAGATTATATATATATACTCTATACGGCATCTTTTTCATCTTTCTTAGTTCAAAAGAGAATCTGATAAATGAAATATTTTGTTGTAAAAAAAATAAAAAATAGAAAACCTCCTCTATGCAAGGGGCACAACCCACAGACAGATCTTCCACTACACTGCAATATTTGACATTGTAAACATAAATACAGTGTCAACGCATGCTTCTCTCTGTTCGTTCTTTGAGAAATAGCCAATGCTCATAGTTAAAAGAGATTGGAGAGTACCAGAGACAGTACGGCAAGAGTACAATGATAGAAAATAGAGGTGTATCTGTTTGTCTGTTGAAACAAAAAAAAAAAACAGGTTTCACGTAATTAGCCCTATACTGTTTTCAATTAAAGATCAGTTTTGGTATTTGTCTGCTCAAGACTTAAGGTGTGAGATAATCAAGAGCTTTGTAAAAATGCTGGCCTACTTATTAGGGGTATGTCCGTATATATTTTCCATGATTTAAGCGGATATGAATGTCCGTAGGCTGCTCATTTGAACCTATTGCTACTTGACATTATCCCGTCTTGGAGTGTAGCCAGCTAACTCGGGATAAGCTACTATCGGCACTACCTACCTATCCAACGCTGCTGTCGTCATAAAAGCATAGGATAAGGAAGATCCGCTTGGCAGGTATATATTTGGGCAATGTAATTTAGTCTAGGCATCTTCATCCCAAATAAAAAAATACATAAATGAACCCTAGAAGCCATGTTTGCAATTTAGCATACATTGGTGCATGCCTTATGGTCCCTAAGGTACCACTGGTCATAAAACCCAACAAAACTAGCCTAGACCTTCTCCTGGGGGCACCTCCCCTATAATTCAACACCCTTCCCTCCACCCCCAAACAAAACACTCCCGCTCTCCCCCTCCTATGCTAGTAGTTGGCACTAGCCCCATTATTGGCCAATTTTAGGCTGAAATAGAGCTTATGCTTAGAAAAGGCTATCTCAGACAAATCAATATCAAAATCTAAGCATTACAAATACACCTAATCATATCAATACATAGAACCTATCCTTTTAATCATTGAACTGTCTCTTTTCTCACTACATATATCCTAAATGGTGCCTAGATAGTCCGCATTGGCACAAATGTAGAGCCTACATAAAAGAAATAATACTACCCCATCCGATGATTAAAGGCCATCCTTCTCAATCTCTCAGGATCTCAACGTGGAGATAAATCCCCCCAAAATAAAGGCGCTCGATGCACACAACCATAAAAAAAGAATCCAAGACTGTCATGGTCAATAAAATTAAACAACATGAAAAATGATCCAGCCGCCGATGGCAAGACACACAGCAGTAAAAATTTATCGGCAGACGATGGAGAATAACATTAATAAAGTGAAAATGCAGGGAAAATTAATCATGCCCGATAATGCCTTTTCTTTTTCTGAATACCCGGTGCTATCCATCCTGGGTGCATCTTGTATGCTCTCAACTTGTCAGTCAAGCCCTTGATCCTCTGTGCTTCGAAGAGCAGTCACGGCTGTGAGTATTTCTTCCTGCTCTTCTTTCCTTAAACATGTCTTCTTCTCTTACTGCCTTTCTTGCAGGAAGGATGTTGCCACCCACACATTCTTGGTCTTCTTGTGTACTTTGAGACGTCGCGCAGGGCGCTGACGTCACAGAAGAATCAGCCACATGATACTATAGGCCAATCTACTGGTTTATGTACCATGTGGTCGACTTCACTTTGTACCTGAAATAACTCGTCAGTCAAAGTGAGGGAACGCTGTACATGACGCAACCTGACTGGTTGATGTACTCATGTTGATAATCCTTCCATTTTTGTTCTGGAGATTTACATCGAAAAGTAAGCAGTCCTATGATACATGAAACACTTGTATGTAACCATAAGTTTTAAAAGTCTTAATTCCCATTTTTAACTTATGTGAGGATCGTCATGCAGCTCCGCCTGCCGTCAAGCCCAGCTTCATTGCCTGATTGTGCTCTGCCTAATCTCGTTAAGCGCCTGGCTGAACAATCTGCGCTTGATTCGGCGAACAGGTCCTAGCTATTTAGGGCTCGCGCCTCTCAACGCAGGAATGTTTGCATGAGTTATAGAACCTAGGATGACGTGTGGTGGTCAGCAAGTGCACTCTGCTGGGCCTCATTTTTGTGGCCATCATCTGGCTTTGTGTCTCGCTTATCCTCGACGGACTCTGCTTTCTACAGTCCTTGACCCCCTTAGCCTCGACTACTCTTCTCTCTCAATCCTTCTCTCTCAATCCTCTACCCTAGCAAAAGACCTCGACATCCATCCGGTACCTCTCATCCCTCGACCTTGTCTTGCCTACGACTATTCTCTCCGTCTCCTACCGGACGACCCGGCTACCATGACAACGAGTACTGGATAAAAGCATCGCGACGTGGCTTTGTGCTTCAGTTGTGTGTTTATATCTCTCTCCACTCGGTCCTTGTGTCGAGTCCTGGTTGCTGAGCGAGACCAAACATAAAATTAACTTAATGAGACTGCTGAGGGGTATATGTTAAGTTAAAGGGAGGTGTTCTGAGTTCACCGTCTTTTTCCATGGAAGCACTTGCACACACATCCATAGTACTGGGTGAATGTCAACCTCGATTCACTATGAAGACAGACAGAACACTAAATAAAAAGACCTGCTCATTGTTTACTTTGTGCAAATATTTCTCATTTTTTATAGGCATCTCAAACTCCACGTTTATTTACTCACCCTCATTTTATCTACGTTCATCAGCAATTACATAAAGCGTATGTTGTTATGTGGCCAGGCCTCTGGCTCAAACATTAACTCCATGGTTACCCGAGGCCTGCAAGTGTTTCCGTAGCAACATCCCTGTTAAAGTAGTTTCGAATCATAATTTTTTTTTTATGTGTATATACAGTGGCGAGAAAAAGTTTGTGAACCACTTAAGATTTTCACACATTTCAAACCTAAAATGTTATTAGATCTTAATCTAAGTTCTAATACTAGATAAAGATAACCCGATCAAACAAATGACACAAAAACATGATACTTTTTCAACATTTATTTATCCACAAATGATTCAACATTCAACATCCATGTGTGAAAAAGTATGTGAACCATTAGATTCAGTACCTGGTGGCGCCCCCTTGAGCAGCAATGACTTCAACTAAGACTTTCCTGTAACTGCCGGTCAGTCTCCCACATCGGTTTTGAGGAATTTTGGCCCATTTCTCCTTACAGAACTGCTTCAACTCGGAAACATTTGAAGGCTTCCTTGGACAGCTCGCTTTAGGTTCTGCCACAACATTTCAATGGGGTTTAGGTCCGGACTTTGACTAGGCCATTCTAAAACAGAGAATTTCTTCTTCTGCAGCCATTCTTTTGTAGATCTGCTTGTATGTTTAGTTGTATAGTGAACATGAACATTCACAAATCCGGCGCTCAGAGATGTATGGAGAAGCTGTACAGCATCACAGGGTGTATCATGGAGAGGGGGGAGTAACCGAGTTATGGGCTAACCTCCAGAAGCGTCAAGCGTGAGAATGTTAATGTCTTTTGTAATGAGCTTGCATGTATGCAGTAAAGCATCAAATCATGGAACTCTCTTTGGGAGATGGTGTCTCTCGGTATGTAGACAGATTCCTCCAACCACTTGTACATTCTTTGCCGTCATATATTCAGGACACGACGGCGCTTCTGATTGCACTCAGAGAGGTTGTGTGGAGTGATACTTATAGATGGGTCACCATGGATGTCACGTCACTCTACACAATAATTGAACACAAACACGGTTTACAAGCTATTTATCACTACTTATTATTATCCACGTTATCCACAGCACAAATTACCTTTATCACTGATTCAATTTTATTTTTACTTTCTCACAATTATTTTTTATTTGACTCACAATTTTTTCTTCAGAAACGGGGCACGGCAATGGGGACATCTTTTGCCCCCTCCTATGCCAATCTTTTTATGGGATTATGGGAGTCTATTCACATCTATGGGAGCACCTACACTTTCCGTCACAATATTATTTTCTACAGACGCTTATGACCTCATTTTCATTTGGGATGGTGATTTGGACACTTTAAACATGTTTTTTCAGACTTTAAATACTAATGATGTTAATCTCACATTCACCTTAGATACAGATCCGATTTCTATTCCTTTTCTTGACGTGACACTCCATGTTGGCCCTGATATGAAAATTCAAACAAACATTTATGTCTACAACATGAATAAAAATTAATCATGCAGAAAATGTTTAAATTCCCATTCTATGTTAAGTCCCTTAGGACAAAGAGTATCTAATGAGAAGATCCAGAACATCTCCTGTTTGTTATGTATCATATTATATTATACATTCAATCACCATCACTATTATATTTATCAATAGCATTAGACTTATTCTTTCTTACATTTCCACTTCACTATTTGTTCTATATTTGTATTTTTATCTAATTATAGAGATTTGATCACCTTAGTGTATTTCATTAATTCAAGATAATATATCATATTATGTTCAGCATTGGTTTGGTAGCTCTAGATTTTTGATTATGTTTATTGTATTTATGTTGGTCTCATTTATATTTCTTTGACATATACGTTTTAATGCACTTTTATTTATATATGTTTGAGACCGGTTTTAACTTTTTATGTTGATTTGTATTGTTATTTGGTATGTCTCCTGTGCTGGATGAGTCATTCAGTACACCTGTGCCTCGTTGTTCCACAGGTGTGCTGATTTAGCTTACTATATCAGGACTCTTTTGTCACTGGCGGATCACTCTTTGACAAAGGCCCCCGTGGCTGAAATGCGTCAGAGGATCCGCCAGAGCTCCACTATGCCGCAATAAAGTTTTTTTTTGTAGTCACATTCTCCAGCCTTTGCACAAGTCATGCCGGCGGTGCATCGATCTTTTCTCCCTCTGGAGGAGCATCATATTCATGCTTGTATGTTTATGTAGCCCTGTTTCCTTCTGAATACAGTATACCACCAATGCTGTCTAAACTGTTGGCTCACAGGGCCTAAGCTTCTGCCACGGAGAGCTTGGGGCAATGTATATGTAGGGATAATCTCTTACCAGGAGCAGCGCCTCCACCTGCGATGGCTCCCAGCAGAGCGGGAGTTGTTCCTCACAGGACAATAATACAGTACTACTCACACAGCATGTAAAAAAAACAGTAGCTTTACTAGCGGTGACCATAACATGCATATATCATTCCTATCAATGTTACTCTTCAATGAGACACAATAACTAGCGCATCTCGCAGGATGCGACCCTTCACCGTGTTCCCACACCGTGTCCAACACCCCACACCATAAACCCCCATGGTGAATGTATGTGTGTGACTGCGCAGCCACTAATATGGACAATGTTATAGTTGGTGCACTTTATTGGATATTACCTGCCGAACGCTCCTGCGCTCGGGCCTGCAAACGGTCTTCACAAAGGATACGACGACGTGGGGCTGTCTGTGATGTCCTCCAGGCCGATCCCACCTGATGGTACTCCTGGAGAGATCTGGTCCCAAACCTCTGGGATGCAGCTGTGACAGTCTCTGTGTCCCTAGCTCCACACACTAACGTGACAGGTTCCTATTCTAGGGCCTGTCCCTATATTAACTAGACTTGACTGGGACTCAGGGCCAATCTGGGCCTGGGGATTTGCGGGCCTAGTGTAGAGGCTACTTGCCTCTCTACACACTGACTCCTACCTCTTCCCCTTCCCGGTCTTCTCTGACCAACGTGCTCCCCTGCGCACCCTCCTAACCTCTCCCTGCTCAGTCTCTTTGTCCTATTGGCTCCCGGCTGTCACCTGGTCCTGTGAGGCTCATGGGACTTGTAGTCCCCTGCTCTAAACCTCCTCTGGTTGGTCAGTGCTTTGCGCGCTCGCGCAACCACTCGCTCGTGACCTCTCTGGTGTCACCGGCGCCTACGGGACTACTGCGCATGCGCAAATACAGAAATGGCAGCGCCCTGGATGCTCGGGCCGCCACAGAACCTCCGGTGCACCGGAGCGTTCCCTGAAACCTTCCCTAACTCTCTCACCACAACTGAGGTGAGGGTAAGTCTGGGGGACCTGGCTACATTTAGGATCATTGTCTTCCTGCATGACCCACTTTCGCTTCAGCTTAAGCTCATGGACAGATGGCCTGACCTTGTCCTCTAGAATCTTCTGATACAATGCAGAATTCATGGTTGTGTCAATGATGACAAGCCACCCAGGTCCTGAGACAGAAAAGCAGCTCTAAACCATCACACTCCCCCCACCATACTTGATGGTTAGGATGAGGTTCTTCGGTTTGAACGCAGTGTTTGTTTTTCACCAAACATAAAGTTTCTCATTGAGGCCAAAAAGTTCTACCTTTGACTCGTCTGTCCAGAGAACATTGTTCCAGAAGTCTTGTGGATCGTCTGTGTGCTCTTTGGCGAATTTGAGACGGGCAGCAATGTTCTTTTAGAGAGCCATGGTTTCCTCCTGGCCTTCCATGAACACCATTCTTGTTCAATCTTTTTCTGTTAGTTGAGTCATGAACACTCACATTAGCCAAGGTAAGAATGGCCTACAGATCCTTGGATGTTACTCTGAAGTTCTTTGTGACTTCCTGGACGATTTGTGCTTGGAGAGAATTTGGAAGAATGATCTCTCCTAGGCAGAGTAACTGTGGTCTTGAACTTTGTAGACTATCTGTCTGACAGTGAATTGGTGGAGCTCGAAATCCTTAGAAATAATTTTGAAACCCTTTCTAAACTGATCAGCATCAATAACTGCTTTCTGAGGTCTTCAGACATTTCTTTTGACTGTGGCATGACGTGTTTCCACACACCTGTATGGTGGAGACCAAACTCACAAGGTTTCCGATCTTTCTATAGAGTGAGGCCTCCCAACTCACCCTGAAGATCCTCCTAATTATTTAAATGCCTGATTCCAACTATCCCATTTACTTTAGCTGATATAACCAGGGTTTCACTTACTTTTGCACATTCCCTGATTCTGAATCACACATTGTTTAAGCCACACATCATTTTGTTTCAAAAGACATGGATTTGGTTAGTATAAACCTTATTGGATATTTAAGAAAAGTGAGTGACGGGACGGGACAAGGCCTGTGTTCTGCCAATCCTGGGCTCAGACCTTTCACCCTGCCAAGGGTACTTAAGGGGCTGCACTTCCTAAATTTAGCCAGTGT
Organism: Ascaphus truei; assembly: GCA_036426205.1. Lineage (NCBI taxonomy): Eukaryota > Metazoa > Chordata > Amphibia > Anura > Ascaphidae > Ascaphus > Ascaphus truei. Next base: position 43,052,183 of record CM071567.1, on the reverse strand, counting down.
GTGTCCCACGGAGGAGATGTGCGGGGCTCTGTCACTTTCTATCCCCTCTCTTGGAGGAGTGGTAGTGAGGACTGTGCCTCCTGCTCCATCAGGGAGTAGGGGAAGAGCTAGGACTGACCTTTGGGCCCATGCCTGGGGGTTGAGTCCATGGACCCTCCTAAGGCTGGAGACCAAGTGCTAGTGTATGCAATTGCTAACTGTTTGCTCTTTTCTTTGCTGAGAGAATAAAGCTGTTCCTGTGTTATAAAATATACTCGTGCCTGAGTCTGCAGTCTACCAGGGGGAGTATCGGGGAGTTCTCCTGCAGGGATTGCCTCCAGCACTCCTGGAGCCTGCGAGAGATGAAGGCACTGAACCAAGAGTGAGAAAGAACCAGCTGTCCTGTCTTCCCCAGGAGCCTGTCCTGTCTTCCCCAATACCATCGGCAGAACCTCAGAGCTCCTGTGAACCAGCAGGTACTCAGCACTAAACATCTGGTAACAGGGGAATCTCCCAGAGAGTGGGGGAAACACCGTTACATTTGGAGGTGCTGCTGAGATGCTCAACAGGTTGGGCTTTTACAGCGAAAGCAGGCGACAGAAAGAGACAGAAAGTACGCTTTCAAACCGAGTGCAAAGAAGGATGGGGGGCAAGGTGTAGTTCCAGGGGACTCCTGTCTACCACAATAGGGGACTGTGACAGGGTGAATGAATGTCATCCGCCATATACCTGGCAAACCTATGTTTAGGCTTGCAGTGCAGCAGTGACGAGGTTAAGTTTCAGGTGAGAAGGGCTGCTTAATTAGTCTGACCCCAGCTGCATAATGAAGGTGTTTTAAAACCCCCAGGCTGTACACACATGGAAGCTAGCTGGTCAGGAGACATGACTGATACTGAAGAGATTACTGCTATAAGGTCTGTTTTTCAAAGTACATGTGTGATAACTGTCTGTGTCCTGCATGCTGAAGAGAAGCTGCCTTGTTATCTATGCTGAAGAGAAGCTATTTTGTTTTTGACGGCTGAAGAGAAGCTATTTTGTTTTTGTATGCTGAAGACAAGCTATTTTGTTTTTGTGTGCTGTATGTCTTTAAGGCTCAATAAATAAGCCTTATCAAGAGAACCCGTGTGTGTGGTTGCATGTACCCTGCAACATATGGTTTCAGAAGTGCCGAGATTTTGAGAGGCCCGCAGTTGAAGGGCCACACACACACACACACAAAAATGAGAAAAATGGAAGAATTTAAAAAAAAGTTGGTCTGCGAGCAGACCAAACAGCAGGGACTGTTAATGCAGGAACAGGCCCAACTACAAGCTGAGAGAGATGAAAGACTATTGCAGCAGCAAACCCAGCTCCTAACCCAGCAGCAGGCAGCACAGAAGGATCGGATGGCCAGGCTGCTGACCCAATTCCAGGGGTATGCCAGTCCAGAACTTGCGAACAAACCCCCGGTCCTCCTGTGGAAAATGGCTCTGAACGAGGATCCAGAGGCTTTTCTACTGACATTTGAAAGGGTTGCCGAAGCTCAGGGCTGGTCTGCAGATCGCTGGGCAACTGCTTTGGCCCCGCTCCTCATAGGAAAAGCCCAGGTCTCATATCAGGGCCTCCCAGCAGATCAGGCAATAGACTACCAACAAGTAAAAACCACCATACTGGATCGCTTAGGTCTGACCCCAGAGACCTACCGGCAGCAGTTCCGGAACCTGAAGTACACCGCTAAGATGAGACCCCCGGTACTCGCTCAGCGGTTATTGGACTTGTGTAACCGCTGTATACAACCCGAGGAGCGCACTAAGGAGGCAAATCTTGCGCAATTTGTTTTGGAACAATTTCTACAGATAATACCCCCTTCCGCACGCTCGTGGGTAAAACGCCATGCTGCTGAAACCCTAGCTTTGGCGGTCCGACTCGTTGAGAACTTCCTTGCGGCTGAGGACTAGGCGAGTGCCCTGACCCGACGGATCCAACTTCACCAGCACTTGCGGACACCCAAAGAGGGAGATCGGAACAACGGGGAAACTACGGCCCCTCTATACGCAACCGCCAAGTGCCCCGAAAGGAGCAGTCCTTCCAACAAGGAAGAAGTCAATACGCTGGGCACCGCCGAGACCCTCATCCCCTTCCTGATGGCGGCTTGTCGTCAAATGAGAGGAACTTCCGAGGACATCGCCCACAGGACCCACCAGATGCCTGGTCTCCAGTATCCGGTCCAGCGGAGCGCTATCCACGGCACCCTCCTGCGAGGGAACCCTCTCCATGTTCCGCCTGCGGAGAACAAGGCCACTGGCATGTGGACTGTCCACAAATGGATTGTTCTTTCAGCAGGACCGTCGCATCGGCCTTCACTGGAGAAAATTACAAGCCCTGGCTACTTCCAGCCCAGGTTGGGGGAAAAACCGTCCAGGCCCTTGTAGATTCGGGCTCTGGGAAAACTCTGGTCTTTCAGGAACTGTTACCGCCTAACGTGTGTTCTTTTGACTCCCCATGGAGTATAGAATGTATACACGGCGATGTAAAACGGTATCCGACGGCCAAAATCCGGCTACAGGTAAAAGGTCAGGAGGCCTACCTCGAAGTAATAGTCGCTCCTTGGCTCCCTGCCCCCGTTGTGCTCGGCCGGGACTGGCGTTTCTTTTCAGAAGCTAATGGCTCCAGTCTCCCCCGAGGAGCCTTATTCTATGGCTCAGGAGAACCCTGGTAAACTATTCCCCTTCTCGGCAGACCTTTTTCCCAGTAGACACCGGGTTCAAAAGACTCGGAAGCAAAGACGCTCTGACAAACAGGACTGGTTGCAGAAATCTGGGTCTAAAGGTGACCATTCTAGTAGCCAGAAGTCACAAGTGATGGCTGGGGATGGCCATAGGGAGGGGGATATGGGCCCTGGAGATTTACCAGACCTATACCTCCCTGATTTTCGCCAGAGACCAAGGGAAGACCCAGTCCTTGCTAGACAGTATGATAAAGTGGTAAAAATTGATGAGCAGCTATTGAATGCACAGGGGGTGATAGTATTCCCCCATTTTGAATTATCAAATGATATCCTGTATAGGGTAAATAGGCAGACACAAACAGGGGAGGTCAACAGACAGATATTGGTTCCCAAAGCATTTGGTAAATCTGTGTTCACTCTAGCCCATACTGTCCCTTGGGGTGGTCACCTTGGCAGGGATAAAACATTGGACCGTATTTCGTCCAGATTCTATTGGCCAGGGATGCATAGTGATATTGCTAAGCTATGTGTGGCATGTCCGGAGTGCCAGCTAACTAGTCCGAAGGGACAAAAACCAGCCCCTTTGGTTCCTCTACCCTTGGTGTCAGTTTCCTTTGAGAGGATTGGGGTAGACTTGATAGGACCTCTAGAACCTTCTGCGAAAGGACACAGGTTTATTCTTGTAATAGTTGACTATGCAACAAGATATCCTGAGGCGTTCCCCCTGAGAACAGCAACGGCGAAGCAAGTAGCCAACAAGTTGTTGGAGCTGTTCTCACGGGTTGGACTTCCCCATGTTATGTTGACAGACCAAGGTACAAATTTTATGGCTAAACTGATGCAGGATGTCTTAAAATTACTAGAGGTCAAGTCTGTTCGGACATCGGTCTACCATCCACAGACTGATGGATTGGTGGAAAGATTTAACCAAACTCTAAAAGGGATGCTGAGAAAATTTGTAGATTCAGAGAAGACAGCCTGAGATGAACTTCTCCCTTTTCTGCTGTTTGCAGTGCGGGAAGTTCCCCAGGCCTCCACGGGATTCTCTCCATTTGAACTGCTGTATGGCGCCAACCCCGGGGTATCCTAGACCTCCTAAAGGAGTCCTCGGAGGAACAGCGGTCCCCTTCTAAGAATTCCCTGCAATATGTATTGGACCTTAGGAAGCGCCTAGATGTGGTCGGGCATTTTGCTAGGGAGAATCTTAGATCAGCCCAGGACAGTCAGGAGAGACATTACAATCAAAATGCTCATATCAGAGTGTTTCACCCAGGAGATCAGGTGATGTTGTTGTTACCCAGTTGTGAGAGCAAACTCCTAGCCAAACGGCAGGGCCCATTCGAAGTACTCCGCCGTACGGGTGATGTGGATTACGAGATCGCTCAACCAGGGTCCAGGAAGGGTAAACAAATTTACCATGTGAACTTGCTGAAACCCTGGAAGATGCAGCAGTCTCTATTCATCCACCCGGTGGAGGAGGAAACGGACTTGGGTCCTAAGCCCCCATGGGAAAACATCAGGAGTGACGATAAGATCCAAATGGGTAGACAGTTGTCCTCTGAACAAAAAGGGGACTTGTTAGAAATAATTACACAATTCCATGATGTTTTTTCTGATTTGCCAGGGCAAACTAATTTAATTTCACATGTGATCGAGACAGCACCTGGGGTAAAAGTACGTTCCCGTCCTTATAGGTTGCCTGAAAGTCGTAGGGCCCTGGTAGAGAAGGAGGTACAAGAAATGTTACACTTAGGAGTGATTGAGGAATCATGCAGTGAATGGTGTAGTCCACTAGTTATGGTCCCTAAACCCGATGGGAAGGTAAGATTTTGTATGGACCTCCGAAAGGTCAATGCGGTATCCAAGTTTGACGCATATCTGATGCCAAGGGTGGACGAGTTAATTGACGCCCTTATTAACGCGGAATATATATCCACGCTGGACTTAACAAAAGGATACTGGCAAATACCTTTAGAGGAAAAGTCCAAGTGCAAAACAGCCTTTGCCACTCCCATGGGTTTATACCAGTTTGTGACAAATGCCATTTGGACTGCATGGAGCCCCAGCCACATTTCAGAGACTAATGGATAAAGTGCTGAGACCCCATAGGGCTTATGCCGCAGCCTACCTAGATGACATTGTCATTTATAGTAAACACTGGCGGGCCCATCTAAATAGGCTGAAAGCGGTCCTCAAATCTCTAAGAGAGGCAGGGCTCACAGCCAACCCTAAGAAATGTGCCTTAGGTAAGGCGGAAACCAAATACTTAAGGTATGCAGTGGGAGGTGGAAAAGTAAGGCCACTAGCTGACAAGGCAGTTGCCCTGAAAGAAGTTCCGACCTCCCAAACAAAACCGCAGGTACGCTCTCTGCTGGGTTTAGCATGGTACTATCGGTGGTTCATCCCCAACTAGTCGGAAGTTGCAGCCCCATTAACGGACCTCACAAAAAAGTGTGCCCCTACACACGTGGTATGGTCAAGGGAGTGTCAGAGAGTCTTCAAGAACATAAAAAGGTGTCTATCAGAGGGTCCCGTCCTTAGAAGCCCAGACTTCAACAGGCCTTTTGTAGTGCAAACCGATGCATCAGAGATAGGGTTAGGGGCAGTGTTGTCACAACAGTTTGAGGGAGTGGAACATCCGATCCCTTTTCTGAGTAGGAAATTGTTCCTGAGGGAAAAGAACTACTCAGTGATTGAGAAGGAGTGCCTCGCAGTAAAGTGGGAAATCGAGGCTTTGAGGCATTACCTGGCAAGAGACCATTTGACTCTGGTGACGGACCATGCTCCATTGAAGTGGTTAAATAGTATAAAGGACTCCAATGCTAGATTGACCAGGTGGTATATGGCCCTCCAACCCTTCTCATTTGAGATTCAGCACAGGTCTGGAAAAGAAAATGCAAATGCTGACTTCTTTTCTAGAGAAGGGGTGGATGGTCAGGCTTCAGCTGTGCGTGGCACCAGCCACACACTAACAGGGGAGGAATGTGACAGGGTGAATGAATGTCACCAGCCATATACCTGGCAAACCTATGTTTAGGCTTGCAGTGCAGCAGTGACAAGGTTAAGTTTCAGGTGAGAAGGGCTGCTTAATTAGTCTGACCCCAGCTACATAATGAAGGTGTTTTAAAACCCCCAGGCTGTACACACATGGAAGCTAGCTGGTCAGGAGACAGGACTGATACTGAAGAGATTACTGCTATAAGGTCTGTTTTTCAAAGTACATATGTGATAACTGTCTGTGTCCTGCATGCTGAAGAGAAGCTGCCTTGTTTTCTATGCTGAAGAGAAGCTATTTTGTTTTTGTCTGCTGAAGAGAAGCTATTTTGTTTTTGTATGCTGAAGAGAAGCTATTTTGTTTTTGTGTGCTGTATGTTTTTAAGGCTCAATAAATAAGCCTCATCAAGAGAACCCGCGTGTGTGGTTGCATGTACCCTGCAACAGGGACCAACTTCCCTGCCAGGGAATTGCAGTATGCCTGCCCTAATGAAGTAATCTGTGCTAAGCAACATGCTATTGCTCTGGTTCATAGTCACCCTGAAAACTGATATGTAGGATACCTGATGGGGGTGTTTTTGTTGCCTGGGCCCAGAAACCTTTGGAAAGGTACTGCAGTATCATGGTCAAATGGTGTGGCATTACGTTGTTGAAGGGTAGTGTCTGAGGTAGGGGGGTCTTGAAAGTCAGGATCGTCAGAACCTCCGTTTGTGGAACTAGCACAATACTACTAGCAGCTTGAGGCACAGGGAGCCACAGTGTACTGTGTTTGAACTATCAATGTGTGCAGCTTACTGGAAGGTTTTTTGCCTAGCCACAGGTACTTTTCCACCTCAGAACATCTGCAGTGAGTGACCGGAACGTTTTCCCACCAAAATAGAATTTTCCCATCAAAACAGGAGGAACACGTGGAGGAGTTGCAAAAGTTGCAAGCTTTTCCTTTGCAAAATTGTGCAGGGCTTGGCTCGAAGCTAAGCCACGCCCTGCGAAGTGAGTGGCTCGGCTAGAAAGAAGGAGCCGTGCCCACCTAATGTGAGTGGCTCGGCGTGAAAGCCGAGGCCACACTTTATCACATTGTGCCCCGAACTCCTAAATCAACCAGGGGGAGGGAACACTGTAACCAATCCACAGAGACTATCAGCACTGAGGACTATCAGCACAGAGACTTTGTGCCGGATGCGAGCTACTGCACCCTCAGTTCCTCGTGGCAAGCAAGCTGAACCAGCATAGCACACAAAGGAGACACAGAAATCACATTTGGACACAGAATAAAAGGTTTACATACACATTACCACAGTTCATTTTGGTCATTTAAATCAAAATAAAATGAATATACAGGGGAAATCTTATTTATCCATTTAGATGGATAGGAGCAATGTCTGGGCTTAACCTTTAATATATGAGCCACATTGCCCCTACCGTCACTCTAGGTACCAACAGAGTAGGACTTTATAACCATTTTCTTTAATATTAGTACAAATTGTGCTTTTAGAGGTGTTTGTAGATATGGCTTCCCATTCCTCTAGTGGTAAACTCATACATAGTCATTTTTCTGTATTCATTTCCACCTGGAACTCTAGGATTGGGGAATAGTGGGAGCATTGAGAATGGCCATTGGGTTAGACCTGCTCATTTGTCCCAGTAAAAGAGAGAGCAAAAAATTGCTGGAATGTCATAAGTTTCTCTGGGGTATTTTGATTTGGGAATACAAAGTAAATTTTCCAGTGGGATGGAGGATAATTTATGTTCAATTTCCACCCATCGTTTGGGATTTGTTTTGGCATACCAATCAATAATGGTTGAAAATTCTGCAGCTACTAGATACAAGTTGAATTTAAGAAGGGCCAAACCACCTTTGACTATTGGTCCCTGTAAAATAGTCATAGAGGTTCTTGATTTCTTCATAACCCATATGCATTTATTTATTTTGTATTGGAAAATATTCCACTCTCTCTGAGGAATAGAAGCTGGGAGTCTGAGCTTTTGAGTTACTAGAGTTCATTTTAAAATCTAAAACAAGTGGTATTTGTATTTTCTGTACTAGGTTTTGTCAAAGACTGTAGGTTAACATTTTATCAATTGAGATTTCAGTTAACACCTGCTTAATTTAAATGTACCTTCTGCAGCAACAACTTAACATTCAATTTAACCTCAGGCAGACAAAGCACAAAGAGACACTAAAAACAGTTGGCAGCATGTGATTTGAAACAGGAAAGCAAATCACCATCATAAAGCCTCTTAATCTTTCCCCTCATCGTTCTTAGCTTGCAATCCATTAGGAAATCTTTCTCGTTGTTAAATTATCTATAACTCGCTTCATAATCCTGCAGTATATTAACCGTATATATATATATATATAAATCTGTTCATCTTTCTTAGTTCAAAAGAGAATCTATAAATAAATATTTTGTAAAAAAAAAAAAAAAAAAAATAGAAAACCTTCCCCTATGCCAAGGCAAACCCAAAAGACAGATCTTCCACTAACTGCAAATATTTACTTGTTAAACATAATAAAGTTCCCATGCATTCTCTCTGTAGTTCTTTGAGAAAATACCTCTCAGAGTTGTAAAAAGAATTGGAAGTACAAGAGACAGTACAAGAGTACAAAATGATAGAAAAATAAGGTGTACTGGTTGCTGTTAAAAAAAAAAACAAGTTCACTAAATCACCTATACTGTTTTCAGTTAAAGTTTTGGTATTTGTCTGCTCCAAGACTATAAAGGGGTAGATAATCAAAGCTTTGTTAAATCTGGCCTACTAATTAGGTAATGTCCGTTATTTTCCCATGATTTAACGGGTATGAATGTCCGTTAGGCTGCTCATTTGCCTATGGCTAACGTGACATTATCCGTCTAATGTAGTGTTAGCCAGCTAACTTCGGGATAAGCTCTATTCCGGCACTACCTGACTATAACGCTGTGTCGCATTAGCCATAGGATAAGGAAGATGCCAGGTATATATTTCAATGTAATATTTAGCTAGCATCTTCATTCCCAATAAAAAATACATAAATGAACCCCTAGGAAGCCATTGTGGCAATGTAGGCATACATTGTGCATGCCTTCATGGCCACTAAGGTAACCAAGGGGTTATAAAAACAACAAAACTAGCCTAACCTTCCTCCCTGGGGGCACCTACCCCTATAATTCAACAACCCTTCCTCCACCCCCCAAACAAAACACTGCCCCCCTCCCCCCTCCTACAGTATTTGGCACTAGCCCTATTGGCCAAATTTGGCTAATAGAGCTTTTGGCCTTAGAAAAGGCTATCAGCAAATACATTACAAATAAAAGCATTACAAATACACAATCATATCATACAAAAACTATCATTTTAATCCATTGACTGTCTCTGTGGCTAACTACATATATCCTAAATGGGGGCCTAGATAGTCACATTGGCACAAATGTAGAGCCTACATAAAAGAAATATTACTTACCCCATCCAGGATAAAGGCCATCCTTCTCATCCTCAGGAGCACGTGGAGATAAATCCAATAAAGGGCCGATGCACACAACCATAAAAAAAAATCCAAGACCAATGGTCAATAAAAATTAAAAAAACATGAAAAATAATCCAAGCCCGATGGCAAAGACCACAAAGCAGTAAAAAATTTTATCGCAGAACGATGGAGAAGAAAATAAATAAAAAGTGAAAATCAGGGAAAATTAATCCAGGCCCGATAGCCTTTTCTGAATCCGGTGCTATCCTGGGTGGCCATCGGTGGATCCTCAACTTGTCACAAAGCCCTGGATCCTCTGTTGCTTGAAGAGCAGTCACCGGTGAGTATTTCTTCCTCTCTTCCTTTCTTTAAACATGTCTTCTTTCTTTACTCCTTTCTTCAGGAAGGATGTTGCCTCTTGGTCTTCTTGTGGACTTTTGAGACGTCCCAGGGCTGTGACGTCACAGAAGATCAGCCACATGATACATAGCCAATCCTACTGGGTTATGTACCATGTGGTCGACTCACTTTGACCTGAAAATAACTTCTCAGGCAAAAGTGAGGGAATCGCATGTACATGAACCAACCTGACTGGTTGATGTACCATGTGATTCCTTCCCTTTTTTTGTGCTGAGATGTCATCGAAAAAGGAAGCAGTCCTATGATACATGAAACACTTGATGTACCATAAGTTTTAAAAAGTCTTAATTCCCATGTTAACTTTATGTGAGGATCAGATGCAGGCTCCGCCCCCGTCAACCGCCAGTTGCCTGATTGGCTCCTGCCTATTCCTGCCTGCTGAACAATCCTGCGCTTGATTCGCCGGTCCTGCTATTTAGGCTCGGCCTCTTCAACCAGGAAGTTGGCTGAGTATAAACCTGGGTGACGTGTGGTGGTCACAAGCACTCTGCCTGGCCTCAATTTGCCTCATCTTGCTTTGTCTCGCTTATCCTCGACGACTCTGCTTTCTACAGTCCTTGACCCCAGCTTAGCCTCGACTACTCTGCTCTCTTCAATCTGCTCTCTTCAATCCTCTACCTAGCAAAAGACCCTCTACAATCCGTACCTCTCCATCCCTCGACCTTGGCTTGCCTACGACTATTCTGCCGTCTCCTACCACGACCCGGCTAACCATGACAACGAGTACTGCATCCGGACGTGGCTTTGTGGCTTCAGGTTGGTGTTTATATATCTCCACCTCGGCCTTGTGGTCGAGTCCTGTTTGTGGCGAGCACATGTTAACTTTAATGGACTGCTGAGTATATGTATTGAGGTGTTCTTCACCTCTTTTGCATAACATTAGCACAAACATCCATTAAAGTTAATGTCAAGCCATCGTTACTTGAAGACAGCACTTAATGCCTCATTAATGAGCTTTGAATATACCCATTAGCACTTAACGAGACATGTCTGCGAAGATCGAACTTACACTACCGGAAGCCAAACGGAAGACGCACAGTGTCTGGCAGCGTCAGTGGAAGCAGCAGGGAAGGGATACGGGATGGTGTATAATTGTGAGTAAAGCTACTCCACACTGGGCTTGCCGGGGTCATGGGGACTCTGTGATTCACTTTCACGGCTTGTACTGTCTCCACGCTGTTCCCCTCCTGCTCCCTAACATTCCCTTTATCTCATAGCTGCACATTATCAATCCCTTACCTTCCGGTATTAGCTCCGTCCATTCATTTATCCCTGCTCTTGAGCACTTGCAGCCGGGCCACCTGGAGCTCAAACACGGTCTCCCATCTGTCCCCAAAAATAGTGCCTTTAAACAGACGCAGTATCAAATGAACGCTTTTATATTTCTAAATGCACTAGAACTACTGTAAATCTGTAAACAAAGTGGTACATGCATGATCAATATATAAATAATATAATAGGTTACTGTCAGAGATAAAAAAAAATGAATTGGCATGCATGGTCAGATGTCCATAGAAACATAAAAGCAAAACACTGATGTAGCCAGACTTACTGTCCTCATTGGTACGGACAAACAAGCGAAAGTCTGCGGCGCCGGTTACCGTGTCTGCCGCGATGGAGCTGCAGGGGGGGTCCATGCTTCTGAATGGGACAACCCACAGTGTTAATTCTTTGTGCCGTGCTCACTGAGGTCGCGTGACTGCATGTGGCAGTGGCACCGGAGACCTGTCAGTAGTAGCACTAACAATAAGTCACTACTCAGTACAATAAAACATAGAAAAGCAAAAATATATAGTGGCTGTAAAGAGAAGTGTCACATATAAATATGCATAGGTAGAGCAAGGGATATATGAAATGATAATGCATTTGTAATAAGCTTTGACTTGAGTGCATGTATATAAGTTCTTTCTAGTCCATCTTAAATCATATTTTAATAAATGATTAATGCCTAGGAGCACTCCCACAACTGTTATCTATACTCCTTCAACAAATGTAAATGTGACCTGATTCAATAGCTTGTGGTTGTTTTACTGCTACCATTAGAAATGTATATTTGCAGAATCTGTGTCAAACAGTTTCAGAGCCTACAACATTTTCAGAGGCTAGAAATCGAAGCCTGTATGTGCTAAGTGATGTGTCTTATGTAACCCATCTTCCCCCCCCCCCCCCCCCCCCCCCCCCCCCCCCGGGACCACCCCCGGTCGCAGATCGGACCCCTAGGGTGTAGTGAGGGCTGGCTACATGTCTTATGGTGGTGCATACCTGTGAGGAACAGGAGGGCCTGAGTCTCCCGCGATGGTATGGGGGACAACAGGGACAGGCTTCTGGGGTTAGTGCCTTCATCTTCTAGCAACGGTGCAGCGCCTCCATCTCTGGCGAGCCCTATAGGGGTAGGGTGAAATCCTCCCAGAGAGCCCTGGTCTCAGGGCGAGAGATTTCAGTCTCACACAAGTCTCTTAAAGGCAGCAATGTCTCTTTATTCTTGCAACTGCTCACAGCAGCAGCAGTTCATACACAGGGTCTTTTCCTCCTCCTCCTTCTCCTCCAGAATGTACCCCTTCAGGATGGGCAGTCCGGGGCTCACACTGCTCCCAGCCTCCACCCCAAAGTGCAGACACTCAAGGTGAGGCTAGCTTTCTCCCTCACCCCCTGAGCAGGGTGAGGGGCATTAGTCCATCACACTAGAGTTCTATAAGCTCTACTCAGTCTGGTCTGAGCTTCTCCTCCAACTGTAAGACCTGTCTCTCCTGTGAGTCATTCCTCCTGATCCCAGGGCAGAACTCACTCCTCTCACTCCCAAGACAGAAGTCACTCTAACACTACTGCCACTGACAGGATCAAGCAACTAAATTTAGACAGCCCCACCCATCATGATGTCAGCAGGCCCCTCCCCTGTGTCTCTTGCCTTCCACACAGAGTCAGGGGGCCTACCTCCACCAATCAAGGCAGGGCTTGAAGCGGGGGAAACCCATGATAACTACTGGCAGCCTGCCCTTAGCAGGACTTACATCAGTAGGAGGATAGATATATACCCCAAATTCTTACCAGGGCTACACCTACAAGGCATTTTTTGATGCCTGAAGACACGTTGTGGCACATTCACTTCATTTCTGGCGTTGCAGTGGGTCTTATGGAATAGCACGACTTAGTAAATATGGTCCTTTTTTTTTTTTTTTAAAGGACCAAAACATTTTAAATAATTTTTCAAAATTTGTTTGTAAATATGGTAAAGATAAAACGTGGGTGGAATTGCACTGTTTTCTTCTATTCTATTTTGTGTGATGTCACTGTGCATTAAAACAGGCCTGGCAGGACTTATAGTATCTTGTCAATTACTGTAGTGCCACCTAGTAAATATGCCCCGTAAAGTGGTGAAATAAAGATAACCACTGTGATTCATAAATAGATGCTACAACATAAGTAACTAGGTCCTGTCATGCTCCTGTAGTAGTTGAAACTACGTGATGCTTTGGTGCCATAATGTGACATCACGGAACATCCCATTGTTATGGCAACCCGGCACCATTTTACTCAGCCATGTTTTGACTTTATTTGCAGGGGGAGATGCCGGGCAGATGCCAGAGGACGCTTCCACCATCCAGAAATTTAACGGGGTAGCCCGGAGATACGTCACCGAAAACTGTAGTCTCTGGTTCAAACCCAAAGTGGTGGAGACCCTGTCTGTATATCATTTTACATACAGTAGCAGAACCCCAGTGGATTCTTGCACTTGGCTTACAGTTGTTGAAGCAAGAAAAGTTTTCATTTTTCTTTGGAAGCAAATATTTTCATTTTCACTGAGTTATGAGACCTCCGTATAAATTTCCCTAATATTCATGCCTACTTTCAGAACATCGTAGATTAAAAAAATATGTATAACAAGAACTTGAACATGTTTCAATTTTCAGGGTAATATTCATCATACTCAAGTTTTCTATTTCCAGATTGACAGTGTTTTATTCTTTTGTATGCGGACAACCTAAGCTTTAATATCATTCTCACTTACAGAATGCATTATTATTCAGAGCGAGATCTATAATGTATTTAGTTTAAAAGATAAGCGTTTTCATGTCCATGTAGTATGAAGTGGTAGCCTGCATATTGCCCTTTCAAACCAGAATAGTTTATTATCAACATTATTTCTTGCTTTTTTTTTCCTCCGTGCATATTTTGATTTTCTTTACATACTTATAACACATTAATAATGCAAATTGTTATCATTGAAAGTTTACTTAGTGCTATATAAGTTATATGTACAAATTAGCTCATATCTTCCATCCAGTCACCATATTTATGTTACATTTGATCACTGTGAAAATTAATTGTTCTGCTAAACAAAATCTTTCTTAAAGTCATAATCAGATCAGTAATCAACTATATCTTTTTTCGTCTCCAATGATGTATAAGAATGCATTATAGGTAGTACACCAACAAAGTTACAGCATCAGTGTCTCCAATGGAGATCAAAGCTATTATAGGCTCATGTGATGTGGCATCCAGTTACTATACCTGTCCCTAATATGATCTTTTTCAATATATACTAAATCTCAGTGTCCTATTAGCGGCTACTGAATGCTACCGACTTGCTGCAACACACAATAGCTTTGGATGGAAAAAGTAGTTTGGGGTTAACAAAATGGGGATTTACTGTTTTAACCACAGGCATCTTTTGCACGGTGGCCGCTCAGTGATCTTGAGATGAGCTCCAGCTGTTTAAAGAGGAAAGGTGTATTCATCCTGTTTCTCTGCGGAATGTGGGAAGCAAGTTCAAACTACACATTAAGTGAGGGTGGAAACTGCTTCAAACACCTCTGTTCTTTTGTTACAGATTTTTATTACGCACAAGGGGCTTGACATAACTCGTCTGACTGAGAATATTCAAATAAGCCCTTGAGTTATAGAACGGATATAGGATGTAAAGAAATCATGAATCTTGCTCAAAATCAAAATAATCTGCTGTAGATAGAGAAACACCTCTATTGCTATTGCAGACAATTTCTTGCTTTTTAAGATATCTGTAGTATGACAATGGTCTACACATACACAACTATAAAGATACAGTAATAAAAAGATGACCTTTCGTCATGTAGAACCCACTGTCTTCAACAGAAAGTTTAGGACATTTCCCTGTTTTATAGTTTAAGTGATACTTTTTATGTAAAATATATATATATTTCTTATACTAGCTAAAAAGACAAGAAAATAGCGAGCTTTCATGACCATTAATGTGTACTCTTTAATTCACGTAAATGATTATTAATATATTCTGACATGCACACAACAATTATTATAACTATGATATGAGAGGCTCTCTCAGGATATGATAGCTCTTACACTGAGGAGAAATACCCCAACTGAAAATAATTTCTGGCCCCTGTCCTGAGAAGCGGTGCAGTGTTTTATTGTGGGGCATATACAGTACGTAAATCAGTAAAACCCTGACAATGATTCAGAGTCCCTTATGAACTCTATATGATTTATGTAATTCAAAATCCATCCTGTCTGCTATAATCCAGTTTGTTACCCAGACTTTATTCAGTAATGTTCGTTTGTAAAACTAATTGTGGGATGCGAGAAACACACAATAAGGTAAACATTTTAATGTTATGGAACATAAATTGGTACATATAACATCTCATGTATCCAAGGTTTAGATAAGAATAGGCAGCCAATTTCCCCAGCTGTATTGGATTTGCAAGCATTGGGGTTTACAAAATGTTATCAAACTTTTACTGCAGTAGTTCTGTCCATCCCTAGTCCTCACTGAACAGTCCAAATCTGTTTCCCTAAATTCCGCAGATCCTTTTGACCAAAGTTCCCCACCCCTCCTAAAATCCGTCTGTGGATTGGCTACAAGAAAATCCAGCCGGATTAATCATTGAATACAATCTGGACGGATTTTTCAAAATCCAAACACGGATATGAGCAAGAGAGAGCAACTTCCCAATGTAATAAATGTTTCCAGTTGGGTGTACAATATTCCCTCAAAGGTCCCTCAAAATGAATTAGGGAGACATGCCGGTGCTGACAAAGGAGCACACCTGAGGTACTCGGCTGGGAGATATGCTAATGGTTATGCAAATGAGATATGCAAATGGATTTAAATGAGTTCCATCCCTCATTTCCTTAAAAGATTTCATACCAACTATACGTAGAGTTGTTAATAAGCCGAAGGCACATAATGACTGGAATGGTGTCGGAACCAATAGAACTAGAACCCACAACCACTGCTTTTCTAGGTTGCAGCTCTAGCAGTGTGAGCTAAACCAACTGAAGTCTAGCAGCACACACTGTCTACTAACAGAATACCCCCAAAGGATATCGATTTTGTTGATTGTAACCTTGAAAGCTTTTCAAGCACCTAATATAAGCCTCAGTACATATTATTACTGAGATCAGGTGCGATTACATAAACGATGAGCAGAACATAGGCTACCTGTCTCTACAGGGTTAGAAGAAAATTGGTGCCACTTCCGCTGCGCTAGGGATTACACAGTTATAACTGCGGTTCGACAAGCAAGCACTATTTTTATTTGTTGACTAATATTCTTGGTATTGTGGTAGAATTATTATTTGTATCAGTTTCTGTGCAATTTTATATTGCCCTGTACATATCATTTATACTTAGCCAGTTATATTGGGAAATCTAGCGAGTTCAGGAGACGCGGTGGCTTGCTACATACGGGCTACACGGTGACACATAAACCCGGAAGTAGCGCAGTAACGCAGAGACACTGGTTGATCCCAGTCCTCGGGATTGATCAGTCCGAGTACAGCACCCACTCCAGACTCTAGACCATCTGGTGTGGCAGCATGGATACCTGATCTTTTAGATATCCACTGGACTACTAATTCTATACATGTAAGTCACTACTTGCATTTTTTTGTGTATTTGTTAATACATACCGCTTCACCCTTGGTGCACTCTTGTGCTTTTCTTTCTTCTATTCTTGGTATTATTTCGATGTTATACATTTAAATCTTATTAGACCAGATCTGTGCAATCATGTTTATATAGATTGTTCAAGGGGAATTAAATCCCTTCTATGTACCCAACTATGTAAGTGGATAGGGTCTTTTTAGGGTGACTGTGCCTCTAATTAATCCAACGTGCTATTAATTTAATGCATTTTGAATTTTCAATATGCATTATTAAACAAGCTCTAAATCAGGAGTTGTTTGTTCTGCAAATATAAATATACAGGCTTCGTTCATTGCTCATCATTTTGCTTAAATTACCACTAAGTATTAGGTCTCCCTACGAAGACCAGTACACATTGTGGTTTGATCACCCTTAGATTTTGTACTTTTTATAATTATGCTTTATTTTATTATTTACTTCATTCTGTCTCTTAATAAATGTATAACTTTTTAATAGTGTTGTACTGGGTCCTACATTTTCAGGGAACCGGGTAACCCGGGCAAAATGAACGGGTACCCGGATGGCACTTACCTGCAGGGTGAGGAAGACAGCTGTGGAGGGTGAGGAAGACAGCAGCGACATCGTGGGAGCAGCAGCAGACGTCCTGGTGGCGGTGGCAGCAGCAGAAGTCTGTGTTCACCCGGCGGGAGCAGCAGGGATACAGCACACAGCTGATGCCGGGGAGGAGCCGGCTGTCCAATAGGAACACTCCTGCTCTGGTCACATGGGTCCCCGGCTCCCACCAGCATGAGCAGTGTGCTGTATCCCTGCTGCTCCTGCCGGCTGAACACTGACTTCTGCTGCTGCCACCACCGCCAGGACGCCTGCTGCTGCTCTCAGATGTCACCACGGTCTTCCTCACTGGTCTTCTTCACCTTCCATCGCCGACTGCAGGTAAGTTATAAAGTATTTTCAGCTGCACTGAAATTACCCGGCGCCGGTTCTGACCTGGTGCCAATCCCAGCCCCCTGCTCCCGAGTCCGGGTAATTTCCGGGTAGCTGAAAAAGCGCCAGGTAAGCCGGGTACCGGGTAATTACCCGCTGCTCAGTACATCACTATTTTTTAACTGAAAGTTAGGCTAATTGCATCACAGGTACATTGTATTACGTTAATGTATCCTCTATTTTTCAGCTCTTGGAAGGTCTTTCTTTTTCTTTTTTAATTGTATATGTGTTAAAAGCTACTTTGTCCCGGTCCTTATGCATTTTGAAGTGGTATTTTACTCACTTGGAGTATTGAGGAGTGCACCTCCTCTAAAGGAGTGTCTTTTCTCTCCATATTCTAATAGAAATGAAATAAAACACTTGTTTTCTGACACACATCAAAAACAAGGTGCAGCATAGCAAATAAAGCAGATGCAGAGAGAAAGTCATAAAACAAAAGTGACCTGGTAACTTGAGTTAGTATCTTATAAAGGATAAAGACAATGGGCCATATTTACTAAGCAGCGTTCTGAAATAAGGCACCTTCTGTGCTGGAATATATTTCAGTTTATTCAAATAAATGAATTGTAAGGTGTCTTCCCTTTCATAGCAGAAGGCGTTTCATAGCAGAAGACTGCTAATTAGATATGCTTCTCTATCCCTGAAGAGTGTAAAGTGCTTTATACAGGTATTAGCACTAGCAATGAGAAATAGAGTTCAAAACGAAGTATACGGTGACAGGGGTGCTAGCCGTCAGCTGGTTTAGCTCACACTGCTAGAGCTGTTGTCCTGAATAAAAGAAGTTGTGTGGGTTCAACTTCTTATCCTGTTGGGTCTGACACCATACCCCATTCCTACGGTGCCATGGCCTTGTCAACCCAATAACACTTTGTGTGCTGTGTGAAGCAAGTGGAATCACTTCCTGAAGTTTGTAGAGTGTTATTTATATTAAAATAAAGTGTATCAATTCAGTATGTGTCTGACACTCTGGCAGATGGCACAGTGAATATTTGTCTCTGTTCTGTTACACGAAGATTCTTTATACTGGAAATAATTTTAGGAAGTGTGGGATGGGACTCATTTAAATATACTTTGCGTAGCTATTAACATATCTCCCAGCCTGGTACTTTAGGTGTGTTCTTTTTTCAGCACAGGCATGTCTCCCTAATTTATTTGAAGGGATGTTTCAGGGAATATATATATACACAACTGGCGACACTTATTAAATTTAAGTATGATTCGTTGAAATCAGGGTTCCAAGGGAACCGGCGGATTCTATATCAGCAAAAGAAAATATCACTCATCTCTAATCTCTAATTAGGACTCAGGAGTCCCTACAATTCAGCAAAGGGGTTTACAAAATACTTTTATCTGCGCTTTTCACATAGGATATGATTTAGGGAGTATAATCTTGTAGTGATTTGGCATTGTAGCAATGCAATGTGCCTCTTCTTCAGTTACATATTTTAAACAGTTAAATCTTACTCGCTCTTATAGTGTGTGTTTGAAAGTTAGTATCAGACATCACCATGGCAAGCATAGGAAAAGTTCCTGTCTTTCTTAGCTGTAACAGATCATTAGACTTTAAAATATGACTTCACCCTGGTACCTGTGCTACAAACGGTTTTTAAGGATTTGAACCGCACTGGAGTGCCATTTTCTTCATAAATTGTTGGGTTAAATTTTTTTATATACTATAATCATACAAAGAATCATAATCTCTACTCTATATATAGATATATATATATAGTCTCATCTCTCTCTCTCCATCTCTCTCTTTTGTTTGTTTTTCCCTTTGTCAGCCCTGTTCCGACTAACGCTATGTTTTCTTTCTGCACCTTAGTCACCACTCACCACCTGCCAGAATAAGACTTTACTTCTTCCTGATTTGCTGTGCTTGGAAGAAAATCATGATACTTGACAGATCACGCAATATTTGCATTTTTCAGATATACGTTTGGCACAGATTTACTTACTTATAAAGTTTAGTTTGCACTTGCAGATTCTGCCAGGAGCTACAACATTTAATTACCTACGTACAGTATGTCTACGCTTCTCTGGTACATTATCAACACAGAATCTCAAGGGAGATTGCAGCAATAATAGAATGCATCAACATGCTGAAATATAATAGAATTTACATAAAGTATCATTTAATTGACTCTTTTTTGAGCAGTGTTGGTTTTTATATTTATTGTTTGCTCATCTATATACTATATATATATATCTTCAATGTGGATGCGCATGCGCAGTACAGTCACACATGCGCAGTGCATGTTTAGATTGCGGCGGCCATCTTGGCACACCCCATGCATGCGCAGAGCAGTCACACAGAAGCGACCATTCCAACAAGTACTCCGCAGGGGAACTACAACCTGCAGCAGCCTCTCAGGCTGCTAGACACATGGGCTGCAGTAGCCAATCGCGCGGCTGGAACCCCTGCAACTTAGTGGATATATTTGGTGCGCTGAGGAGACAACGCCAGTCGGAGCTGGGACAAGGAGAGGGTAGGGTGTGTGTGCAAGGTGTCTGTGACCCCTGCTCTAGGCCAAAGACCCCCTTAGGCCTCAGATAGGCCCCGACTCCCCTAAGCTTGTGGCTGCTGCAGGGACAGGCCCATTAGATAGGGACACTCCCCCTGTAGTGCCAAGTATGACGGACACAGCCAGGACGTGGCAGCGAACTGGCAATCCGGTGGTCTGGGACCAGATCACCATACAGAGAGAGACTATTGCGCTGGGACCCTCCAGCTGGATACCACCCCACGTGGAGGCAGACTCGTCGCTGACAACAATGGCATGGGAGTGAACAGGCCCTTGTCTTCAGTCGACAGGTATCTCCAAGTGCACCAACAAATCACACTTTAGTTGTGGGCAGCACTGTCGCACACATTGGGTGGGTTGACTCTTGTGGACACTAGGGTGGTTTGTTGCCATGGGGCACATCAGTACATTGGGGTGTATCCCATCAGGGTGTGGACACTGTGTTGGAGGGCACTTTGGGGCTACAGCTGTACATGGCCACTTTGGTGCAGGTGTTATATTGTTATTCCTTTTTCATATGCATGCATTAAACTGTTATCTATTGTATATCAGTGTGTGTATTATTGCATTGGGTCCTGTGACTGGGTTATCCAACATAGTTAGGATCCCGCACAGGTGGAGGCGCTGTCACCAGACGGATCAGGTACACCACAGGCTCCCAGCTGCGGAGGTTCAGGCCTCCTGTGAGCCACAGGTAACGTACCAAACACACTGTAGCTCCCATAGGGTGGGGGAAAGTGCGCTACATGTACAACCCCTATACACAAGGTATTTTCTGATTTGCAAGCTGCAGTGCAGTTTAGTGAAAAGTGCCCCGACAACACAAACTTACAGCAGGACAAATGTACTGTATAGTGTCCCAACTATGATGTATTACAAGAGTAAATACATTTAAGAACCATGGCACAAACTTGCAACTGATGTTTCTTACAGATAGAGATAGCCATAGATTAAAGGCGGTCAAATGGCAACGCGACGTCACATGACACCGCCGAAGCCAGAGAACAAACAGGGGGGCGCGAACAGAAACGTTTGGATGTCTGAGGCACAGGGAGAGATAATGACTTGCTCAAGGTCACAAGAAGCTGACACTGGGATTTGAACTCCCCTGCTTCAAAGTCAGTGTGATAGTTTTCAGTTTCAGTGCCATTACTCACTGAGCCACTCCTTCAGCCTTGTAGAAGATGTAACTAATAATGACGGTTGCTGTTTAATGTAAGAATGTTATTTGCCCTGATTTAGTGGAGCTTGGTAAATCTAGACATCTGATACTAATCTAGCATTTCTCTGAAGTCTTCGTGTCCCCTACATCTCTCTGAAGTCTTCGTGTCCCCTAAATAAACAAGCCAACTTTCTTATCCCCAAAACTCCTGGACATCCAATCATATATATGTGGGTTGTTTTCCCTACAAAACACCTCTGCCATTACGATACAGATGTAGCAGAGGTTATTGCACCCGCTGGTACAATCCAGGGGGTGCAATAACACATGCCTTTTTATCACGCGTGTCTAATGCCATTACAATGTCATTTGTACCCGCTGGCGCGTCTTGTGTGTGTCACTGCAATGCGCCAATGAGAGCAACATAGACTGCTACATCTGCATGGGAATTTTTTGACTCTTCACTATACACATTGCAAGCTGAAACAATTGGTGCAGAATTATTTCATATATTTAAACTGAGATGTATGTTTTTAGTGTCTTTTTTAGGACTAATTTAACAGGGGGAAATGTACATTTCCCTTGATTCAGCATGTAGAATTCATAGCACAAACACATGTAATTAGAGTTGGCCAAAACTGTCAAAATCCGTTACGTGGAATTTCCCGAGCTTTTCATTCAAAATCCGTTCTGCGGAATTTCCCGAGCTTTCCATTCAAAATCCGTTCCGCGGTGCAAAATCTGTTGACAGATTGTGCCCGTTTCAATCCGTGCGGATTAATCAAAAACCGCAATTGCATGCAATCCGCTGGTGGATTTTACCAACCCAATTTGCGGATTCTGCAATCCACTGGTGGATTTTACCAATCCAATCTGCGGATTCTGCAATCGACTGGTGGATTTTACCAATCCAATCTGCGGATTCTGCAATCCACTGGTGGATTTTACCAATCCAATCTGCGGATTCTGCAATCCACTGGTGGATTTTACCAATCCAATCTGCGGATTCTGCAATCCACTGGTGGATTTTAAGAATCCCGCGGATTGGATTGTCAATGATAAATAAAAAAAATCCTGAAAAGGCGAATCGTCCTTTATGAGATTGATCCATGGACGAAAGGAACTGGACGATCTGGGGCAGATCCAATTCTGCCACAAAACTTTGCCCATCTCTAGTTGCAATTGGCTATTAATTAGATCATTAGATATATCAAACACTGTAATAAATATCAATATTTATTGTACCATAAATACCTCAGCATATAAATGACAGCTCCAAAAAGTAGGATTGATAGACTGACATAAAATATTTGCAGAGCACATTTAAAGGGCATTGTTTACGAGAAGTTAGCAGCACTGTGAAGCTTGACAGCTTTTATACAGTACCTACTCAAAGCAGAACTCTTAGTCCTAATGTGTGAAAGTGACAGTATGTTTAATGGAGCAAGGACAAAAACTGTTTTTTTACCCTTAATTCAGTAGAAAAGATGTGTAAATAATCTACTCGTACTTGGTATGATTGTGTTCTGCATATGTTTGCTAGAGAACTACTTCAAAGAAACCTGAGAGAGAAATGAAATCTGTGACTATATTTTACAGTTCTCTCAACTGTGAAGATCTGAAATACTGTTTGCATCACTTGAAGGTTTTATAGCCTTAGTCATTATTTATGGGTAGCTGTACAAAAATGCCATGTCTTAAGTGAAGGCACAAGGCATGTCTGAACATTTTTTTTTTTAAATGGCAGGAAATACGGCAATTGTATTTCTTGGCAAAATAACCCATTTTCTTTCTTTCTATACACTAAAGTGCCTGTTTTCATCTGCCTACATTATTGAAAAGCTCCTCACCCCTACCACTTGCAGCACTTATCACCTGAGATCAGACTCCAAAAGACTGTTCACGGTCCCAAGGCTCAACAAAGTATCCGGCCGCTCCTCCTTCTCTTACCGTGCACCCCAAAACTGGAACAACCTACCAGAGACTCTCACATCCACCACCAGTTTAAGTTCTTTCAAATCTAAGGCAGTCACACATTTTAATCTGGTCTGTAACTGTTTTACAGTAAATAATATATATTTTCTTTAACTGTGCATGCAATGTCTTGTATATAATGTATACCCTGCTCATTATGTAACTGTATTTGTAACCATGTATTATTTGTCTTAACTCTGTGCCCAGGACTTGAAAACGAGAGGTAACTCTCAATGTATTACTTCCTGGTAAAATATTTTATAAATAAATAAACATAATTGAAAAGGCAGCGTCTCTCCATTCTCTAATCCTTTTTATTTGTGGATTCTTGCTTTTCTTTCTCAGTTTTGAGTCTGAATGCATGTATGTGAGTTGCAATCCCACGTAGCTGGAAAACAAAACAAGCTTTTGTAAAACATGTTACAGTCTCATTGGCTTCCCTAAACAAGCCTAAACCACCCAATAGCAAAGATGTGGCTGCTTTCATATTTTATGGGAGAGCCGTTATAAATTGCATTTCTTCAAAGCCAATGAATAGAAAACTATTTGGCAATATGTTTTCTGTACCTTTAGCCCAACTTGTTCTTATCCTAAAGCCAATGAAGATCAGGAGTGGGGAAAAGAAGGGGCTCCAGTTGTACAAGCACTTGCTGAACACACAGTGGCGTCACACAAAAGGGAGGAGCCAAAGAAAATCACCTCCTCCCAAGTCTCAGCTCACCATGTTCATGTTGCAAACTAACTTAAACAAATATTTACCAATATTTATAAGGGACAGGTTTAGGTAAAAAGGCTTCTATCACACACACCCCTTAAAAATTCCACTGGCATTAATTTATTTTGGCCCTAAGGCCGTGCCTATAGTGCCGTCGATGGCGAAAGGCGACACGGCGGGTGACGTCGCTGTCGCCACCGGCGAAAGTTATGTTTTGCCGGGCGGTGAGGTCTCGGGATTCCGGCAATTTGATTTGTTCAAATTTTGCCGGCTTCCAGTTTCCGCTTTGTTGGCGTCACTATGTCGCTTTGTCGCCATCGCGCGCACTATAAGCACACGCGCCGGCGGCAATGTATTTGTTTTCAGGCGACGTCGCGTCGCCAGCACTATAAGCGCGGCCTAAGAGGGATTGACCTTTTAGAGCCCATTAGCTACAAATGTATGATAAATAACATAGGCGGCTAATAGATTAAAGTTTGCTACTGCTAGACTATTGAACAGAACCACACTGCTGTTTTCTTTGCAAACGTGTATTCAAGGTTTTAAGCTTACAATATGATAAGTAAACATGGTATTTATTAAAGACTCATGGCTATAAAACTCGGATGAAACTGAAGCATAAAATTGCACAGCATGTATTAAAGAACTGCAGACCCAATGAATGTTTTTTTACTGATTTTATATGTAGGGGACTTGATAAACATATTGGGCCAGATTTAGAGTTTTGTCATAAATGCAAAAACCGTGTTGGTGTAACAATATTGCCACTGCGCCAACATCATTTTTGTGTTTATGATGTGATTTAAAGTTGGGCACTACAGAGTCGTAAGCATCTAGTGTAAAATGATGCTAATGACGTCTTAGATCAGACACCTTTGTATTGGATGTGATCTTTTTTTGCTACTACAATAGTCCTGAAAAATATGCCCCTTCTTCTCCTGCCTCTTGTTCTATTGTTCTGTAAAGTATTCTCAGGCAAGCAGCGTCTGTGCATCTATAGAGTAAGAAAAGCAGCTACCGTATGGTTCAAAATCGGCAGATAAATCCATGTGTTCTCATAGTGTAGTCTGATTTGCACCTGGTCCACGTGTGAGCACAATTAAGAAGCCTTCATAAATCAACAGCTTTTAAAATGATTCTAAGTTGGATGCAAATGCAAGACAGGTGCTAATTACCAAGGAGGGGGAAAACCCCATATCAACAACTGGCAGCCTGATTGTACCAGGGCTTACTGCCAGGAGAGAAGCAGACCAGTAGCCACCGATGGCATGGCTACACTACTTTATTTGATTTTTTTTTTTCATTTAGTCTAATAAAATTACCAACCATACTGGTTACATAAAGGATATCGCAAACACACATTCTTATTAGGTACGAGATGGTTTTTGTTGTTTTGAAAAGTAGTGAAAAATACTGTATATACCATTTTATAAAATGGTACTGTATATATTTTTCACCACTTTACCTAATAAGAATGTGTGTTTGTGATATACTTTATGTAATCAGTTTGGTTGGTAATTTTGTTAGACTAAATGATCTCCTACTAGAAGTCTTTAAAAAAAAAATCAAATAGCCAGGTAATCCTCCCACTGTTGGTATCTAACTTCACACGGAGAAAAACCCAGTGAGACATTGTGAGACGCTGAGATGCTGTGAGCTCGTGGCAGGAGCTGTATGTGGCATTAACTGATGACCAGGTGCACAGTATCTATCTCGGACACCTCCGTCCATGTTGATGACTCCTCTTAGAGATTTCTCTCCCACACGTGTTTTTTAAACATCCTGTAAGTGCATTTCCTTGGGACCGTTTGTTTTAATAAATATACCTGATTTTTATACAGTTACAGTGGCGGCCGCCTTTAAACTCCTGCGGCCGCCACCGCGGGATTTTTAAAAACGCGGGCAGATGAGGCGTTTTTTTCATCCGGTTTCGACGTTGTGGGCGCTTTCAATGTAAAGCGTCATTAGCGCTTATGCGTCAGTGCGGCTGACGCGCGGGAAACTCTGTAATAAACGGAGAACATCCCCGCATTTATACGGGTAAGTAGGAGGATAGGAGGGGCCGCAGCAGTACGTGCTATGGAGCTTGCACTTCTTTTTGTTTTGTGTATATATATACAGTAGATATATGTATATATATACAGTTGTGTGAAAAAGAAAGTACACCCTCTTTGAATTCTATGGTTTTACATATCAGGACATAATAACAATCATCTGTTCCTTAGCAGGTCTTAAAATTAGGTAAATACAACCTCAGATGAACAACAGCACATGACATATTACACCGTGTCATGATTTATTTAACAGAAATAAAGCCAAAATGGAGAAACTATGTGTGAAAAACGAAGTACACCCAACTTACTAAGTCGAAGTTTTAGCAGTTTGCTGGTCTGGAGCATTCAGGTGTGTGTTAACACAATGCTAAGGAGGAAAGACATCAACAATGATCTTGGAGAAGCAATTGTTGCTGCCCATCAGTCTGAGAAGGGTTATACGGCAATTCCCAAACAATTTTAAAGTCCTTCATTCTACAGTGAGAAAGATTATTCAAAAGTGGAAAACATTCAAGACAATTGCCAATCTTCCCAGGAGTGGACGTCCCAGCAAATTCAACCCCAGGTTCAGACCGTGCAATGCTCAGAGAAATTGCAAAAAACCCAAGAGTTACATCTCAGACTCTACAGGCCTCAGTTAGCATGTTAAATGTTAAAGTTCATGACAGTACAATTAGAAAGTTCATGACAGTACAATTAGAAAAAGACTGAACAAGTATGATATGTTTGGAAGGGTTGCCAGGAGAAATCCTCTTCTCTCTAAAAAGAACATGGCAGCACGGCTTGGGTTTGCAAAGTTGCATCTGAACAAACCACAAGACTTCTGGAACAATGTCCTTTGGACAGACGAGACCAAAGTGGAGATGTTTGGCCATAATGCACAGTGCCACATTTGGCTAAACCAAACACAGCATATCAGCACAAACACCTCATACCAACTATCAAGCAAAGTGGTGGAGGGGTGATGATTTGGGCTTGTTTTGCAGCCACAGGACCTGGGAACCTTGCTGTCATTGAGTCGACCATGAACTCCTCTGTATACCAAAGTATTCTACAGTCAAATGTGAGGCCATCTGTCTGACAGCTAAAGCTTGGCCGAAATTAGGTCATGCAACAGGACAATGATCCCAAGCACACCAGCAAATCTACAACAGAATGGCTGAAAAAGAAAAGAATCAAGGTGTTGCAATGGCCCAGTCAAGGTCCAGACCTCAACCCGATTGAAACGCTGTAGCTCGACCTTAAGAGAGCTGTGCATAAACAAATGCCCACAAACCTCAATGAACTGAAGCAACGTTGTAAAGAAGAGTGGGTCAAAATTCTTCCACAACAATGTGAGAGACTGATAAAGTTATACAGAAAACGATTACTTTTTCCACTGCTAAAGGTGGTTCTACAAGCTATTGAATCATAATGTATACTTAGTTTTTCACACATGGCTTCTCCATTTTGGCTTTATTTTTGTTAAATAAATCATGACACAGTGTAATATGTCAAGTGTTGTTGTTCATCTGAAGTTGTATTTACCTAATTTTAAGACCTGCTAAGGAACAGATGATTGTTATTATGTCCTGATATGTAAAACCATAGCATTCAAAGAGGGTGTACTTTCTTTTTCACACAACTGTATATATATATAGTACACATCAGTTAATATTATAGGAAATGTGACCTTATTGTCCAAATAGACAACTCATAAATCTATGATAGTAATATACTGTACCAACAGTCCTGATGAGTTCTAATGTAGTTACATTGATAATTAGTAGGGAGCCCTTTTTAGACTACATAGGCCCAGATCCACAAAAGGGTGTTAAGCTATAGCAGACATACACACCTGATCTCACCCAAGCCTCCCTGCCACCCCTTCCCCTGTAAATGGTGTTAACCTTCTGATTTAATACTGACAAACCTTAAAACTCGTCCCACAAATCAAGCATCCCAATAGCCTGCACTCATGGCTAGTGTCCCATCCCCCCCCAAAAAAGTGATCACTTAAAATGTAAAAATGCTTTAAGCATTCCTATTGGAACTTAATATCTATATGGTAGAGCCCAAGGAACAATTCCACAGGAACAATGTTCCTTGGGCTCTACCATATCTATATTACAGTTCCAAATAGGAATGCTTAAAGCATTTTTACATTTCTACAGTGATCACTTTTTTGGGGGGGGGGGGGGGGGGGGAAAATAGCCATGAGTGCAGGCCATTGGGATGCTTTTGTGGGGCGAGTTTTAAGGTTTGTCAGTATTAAATCAGAAGGTTAACACCATTTACAGGGGAAGAGGTGGCAGGGAGGCTTGGGTGAGATCAGGTGTGTATGTCTGCTATAGCTTAGCACCCTTTTGTGGATCTGGGCCTATGTAGTCTAAAAAGGGCTCCCTACTAATTATCAATGTAACTACATTAGAACTCATCAGGACTGTTGGTACAGTATATTACTATCACAGATTTATGATTGGTCTATTTGGAGAATAAGGTCACATTTCCTATAATATTAACTGATGTGTACTAACCGGTAGTCTTTTCTCCCCATGTGCCTAAGTTTACATGTATACAACAACAAAAAACAAAAAGCCCCAATGCAACATCCAAATGACAAAGTATATACTGTAGTTAAATGCTTATTGGTTTGTCTTCTCATACAGTAAGTATGGGTCATTTAGTTAAACACTTTGGCCAAAGCATTACAAGCCTGCAGCCCCGTGACAGCAGGACCACTCTGCAGGTTCTAGCACTATGGGGGTTATGCACTAAGCAGTGATAAGTGCTTTTAAGTGAGATAAAAAGCCATTATAGCGGGATATTTCCTGCTGTGAGATTCACAAAGCAGTGATAAGTCTTTCAAGTGAGATACATGCCTTTATAGCGTGATACTGTCTGATATGAGATTCACAAAGCAGTGATAAGTTCTTTTAAGTGGGAAAAAAAGCCATTTTAGCACTATACTGCACTGTTATCACTGCTTTGTGAATCTCACAACAGGCAATATCACGCTATAAAGGCATGTATCTCGCTTAAAAGCACTTATCACTGCTTTGTGCATAGCACCCAGAAAACCAACTTATCACAGCTTAGTGCATAACCCCCTATCTGTGAATATTCTCACTTACCTCGGAAATGGAGGGAGCAATATCTTAATACAGGGGATTTAAGTGTGCTATGTATTCACTAATACAGGTTTTTCATGTTTACCTTTGAGTGCTGTTTCTTGATTTCTCTCATGGGAAATATGTTGTTCTATTGATGCTTATGGAACATGCACCTAAAATAGCTTGGATTGTTGGAGTGCCACCTGCTTCTCTTTTGGTGTGTGTGTGTGTGTGTGTGTGTGTGTGTGTGTGTGTGTGGTGTGTGTGTGTGTGTGTGGTGTTTGTGTTGTGTGTGGTGTGTGGTTTGGTGTGTGTGTGTGTGTTTAGTATATAATATATATATATATATTATAATATACACAGGTGGTGTTGGTTTTTGAGCTTGCAAGGATTGTGTGTACGTTGACATGCAAGTTAAATGGACCTATTAGTAAGATTGTAATAACATATATAGCACCTGTAAGAGTCACAACCTTCACTTTTGTAAACTAACTGACTTATCATTTAGACTGTAAACTGAAGTCAGATGATTCAGCACAATAAACTTAAAGTTGTTGACTGTTATGTCATCATTTAAATAGCTACAGTATGGTCAGAGGAAACATTAAAGCTTATGGTACTCACGCAAGGTCAAAGGTACTGATAGAAGAGTCTACTTGATCTGTTTCCCATCCTGTGCCAGACATTCAATACATGATTAAAAAAAAAGATATAGAATTCAGATCGTGAGCCTCAAATCTTAAACCGTAGTGCATACCATACACACATTGTCACATGGGGATGCTTACCTTCTGTGATTGAAAAGAAAAGAAACGATTTATTAACCCATTGAGTACATTTATAAATCTGGGAATTCGTAATGGAATCTATGCATAATGATTGCGAAGAGTTCCATTAGGTTAGAGATGGGATGAAAAGAAAATGAAAAGTTACGCATCACTGATTCACATAACTCAATCCCCTTCTGCTCTGTTATTCCATTTCACATAACGCAGACAGTATCACCTTATCCGAGACTTACATCATCTGCCCAACATCATACAGTATTAGTGGTAAAGACAAGATCCATAAATCTACAACACATTCAAAGTAACCTATTGAACTGCTACTTTGAAGATTGTGGTTAAAGAGAAACCCAAAAGTAACATACTGTTGAAATACTGTATTAAAACTTGATAATGGTGAAACCGCCCAAATCTGTTTTCCGGATTTTTGCTGATGTAAGCCCCAAAATTTGTTTTGCGGTGTAAAATCCAAAATCAGATTTGGGCGGTTTCAATCCACACGGATTCATCGAAAACCGCCATTGGATACAATCCGTGGATGGATTTGTAGATTTTTAACAATCCGCCCACGGATTGCTGAATACGCAGATTGTATTCTGCAAATCCACGCACGGGTTGCAGAATATACGGAGTGTATTGGTAATAATACATAATCCGCCAGCCGCGAATCGCCCTTTTCAGATTGATCTGCTGAAATCCGCTGAGCAAAGGAACCGGACAATCCACTGCGGACCCAAATTCGTCCAAAAAATGTGCCCATCTCTTATTAAAACAAAGTAAACGGTAGAAAAAAATAAAACAGATTGAGTCCACATCTTCCCACCCTCTGTTTGCCTCTTTCTTTTGAGCACTTTTAGTCATATCATATGTTGGTATATAAACCGGGCTCTAATGTTATTGCAAATCACTATAAAGTTAAAGTTAGCGACTTAGGCCCGTATTCAATAAGCTGTGAAGTTGCTTCCTTGTGTCAGAGAAGATTGAGTAATTCAGCAGTATTGTCCATAAGGTGCCTTACTGCACAGCACCCCTTACTGTAGTATTGGAGTTCGATCTTGTGTTAACTGATATTGCCATTCAAGTTGATGACAGTTACCGTGAGATCAGACTCCATTATCCCTTCACAACAAACAGAATTCATGTATTGAAGAGCACTTTGAAATGAGAGAGAACACTCATCGTTCTTGAAATAAAACTGGGGCTTCGTGCCTTATTGTTTTAAGATGATTAATTCTTGTAGTGTAATCCTTATAGCATCCTGTTAAAAGAAGTGTATTAGGAATGCCCTTCCAGGTGTATTTTATATTCTCTTGTTAACCCCATCCTCATTGACGGCTATTTAGGGGAATAACATTGCACAACTTGAGCTTTTTAAAATGCTCGTCAAAGTGCTCGTTTCATTTTTGCTGTGTATCAAGGTTACATAATGTAAAAATAAGACTTTTTTTAATTCTACAAAACGCAACATTTAGCTTTGTATAAAGCTGTTTTTATCCTTTGTATTTGATGCTAAAAGGATCATTTTATTAATAAAATATTTTTCGACGTTACTACATATTGAGTATGCATCAAAAAAGTTACTTTTTTTTCTTATTTTACCCAACTACCATTAGTGAGTAATGTGGGCAATATTACTATTGGAGTTACAAGCAGTAAGTAGCTTACATTGTATACCTGGATGTATCATTATTCCCACAACCATTCTTCTAGGTCTACTGTGGCATAATTATCTATGGCCAACGATCAGGGTCAAATGTAAAAAAATGTGTATTCACAGTGCCCCTCTAAGAGTCCCCATTTAGTCAATTGTATTTGACAACAAATTTAAATATATACACCTTTCTACCAGGTTCATACAAAGTTCTGGCATACATGTACTGTAGGCTATCCATGTAGGTTTTACCCATCATTTGAGACATTCAACTGCTCCCCATTATTGTCTCTCTCCTATAGAAAGTGAGACTCAAATGTAAGGCTTTCTCTGCTGATAATGTCCACAATGGGCCAAGAACTGGTAGGTGGGAGTGCACCCTAAATTGTAAATTACCTTACCTAAAATGTTAAGACTTAAAGAATTAATAGTTTGTATTTTCAGATTCTAAACATATAATACTATTGCTGAATATAATGACAATAAATACATGTGTAAAGTAGTGAACAGTAAGTAATTTGTTATGAGATGAGATGCTTGTCACTAAAAGTTCCCAAAAACAAATGGAGGATTTTTAACACCAAAGATGTAGCTGTTCTCAATTGTATTAAAAAAATAAACAAAACATAAGATATTCAAATAAGCAGAGCAAAATGACACACAACATTTCAGCAATCACTGACATTTAGCTCCATAAAATACCTTTGTCTAAACAAAAGTAAAATAGCTGATGTGGTATAATAAGATTCAGTTCAGTTGAATGGAGCTTAAAACTTCATCGTCAAAGTTAAGACAGCTACTGTACAGTACACTATACTGTAGAAGCTCAACCTTGTACAGTAAGTCTTAAAGAATGAAACACAGACACACAGGCAGACGACGGAATGTGAATGTGTCACTATCCTTCAGGGCTCCTACTGTATGCTTGCAAATGAATTAAGATCACCATGAGTAAAACTAACAATTACAATGCTAGGTGATGATTATTTTTGTTTGTTTGTTTCTTCCTTTCAGAAACATGCTGGGCTGAAATAAGACATGTTCTATCAAGCAAGGAAACTTGAGCTTCACACTGAATGTACTGTATGGTGCCCATTGCCATCTACAAAATTGATAAGGGAAAATGAAACCAGAATGTCAGCGTCCTTCAACATCTACTATTAGAGTGTGACAAGAAGTTTCCCTGGGAAAGAGAAAAACATTGCATGGACAGACATTCAACACTGGTACTGTATGTGTGGCAGCAATTCAAGCATGCAAGAGTCCTAGTCAGTTACAGACAAGGCCTGGATGGCTGTTCACCTCAAGAAATAATTTGCTTTCTTCTCTAGAACTGTGCTTTCCTACACCTGCTCAATAGGCTGGATACCAGTCTCTGAGTCCCCTATTAATATGAATGAAATCTTCCTAAAAAGGGGAAGACAGCATCACAGCAAATTAAATACATAAACCTATTACTTTTTGCACTGACCTCATATGTGTGAGATTTTAATTACTATCCCCTGTGTGATGTTTCATGTCGTGATAAATTGTAAGACATACCTGTATAAATGTAACCTACTGTGGGGTTTCTCTTTATATTACCATTATTTTAAAATAATTTCACTGCAATCCTGTCTACTCAATTTGTTTTTATATTTCTTTTTATTTTTACCAAGCTTCATTTTTTTGCTCCAGAGACCAACCCAGTTCCCAGGATTCCTACTGGTTTATTCGCTAGTATTTCTGCTCCCTCAAGAGAAATCAAAATGGCTGCCAAACTTACTGGCCATTAGGTAGTCGGAGTGTCATAAATAAACATGGTCATCCTGGTTTAAAGGTTGTAAAGGTTGAAATACAGTACCAGTCTATGGGTAGGTTTATTGGCTATACACTTTTTTTTTTTAAAAACCCTGGCTGTGCTAAAAAAAAAAGCCGTGCAATATTGCAGGCATAAGCTTATAGGGATCCATGTTAAAATGACAAGAAGCAAAAAGTGACACACTGAGGGCCTTATTCAGAGAGGGTTGATAAAAAAAATCGCCAGGGAATTTAAAATGACTGTTTTTTGGGCGTTGCTTTCACGGTATTCAGAAAGGCTCGATTACCAGTGATAGCAAAATTCCCAAAACTGGCGAGTTGCTGCCAGCGAGAGCATCGAGCCTCTGAAAAGGCCTAAACCGGCGATTCATTTCTGCTGCAGAGAGAGCTGCTCTGAGAGAGCTGCCTCTCACAGCTGAAATGTCGCCCGAAAAATATTTATTTAAATATACATTTCTTTAATAGTGTAGAGGTGCAGGGGGTCTCTGGAGCTGAACCACGTTGGTTTTATGTCCGGGGACTCCCTGCTTCCCGAGATACAGGCACCTTTATGGGGTGCCGGTATCTCCTATGCAAAGAAATGTCCCTGTCACGTGACGCGGGACATTTCAATACAGAGGGATACCGGCACCCCATAATGGGGCCTGTATCTCAGGAAGCAGGGGGTCCCCGGACATAAAACCAACGTGGTTCAGTTCCGGAGACCCCCTGCACCTCTACACTATTAAAGAAATGTATATTAATAAATATTTAAAAAAACATCAATACACGCCCCCCCTCCGCCCAAACCCATACAGTACAGTAATGGGCAAAATAACTATTATCCAGATATGGATAATAGATTATTTGCCCATTATTAAACACTGCATTAGCATACATAAATAAAGTAAATAAATAAAGTTAGACTTACCACAACAGCAGGTCCCTCTGTCCTCCGTTGCCAGAAAGCATATATATAAAATAAATACATTCTAATGGCCCCTAACCCATTAATCACCTTAGCGGTTACTAACCGCTATAGTCATTAAGGGGTTAACCCACCCTGACCCGATACCAACCCGGGAGGCCTAAACACCCACCCTGACTGACTATACCCACCCTATACCCATTGAGTAGTATAGTGGTACATCATACCCATATAATAATAATATTGGCATGATAAGCCTCTATAGCACTCAATGGGCACCCTAATCACAATACAGTAATACACAAGACACACAGTAATAAAATGTAACTAAACTCCAAAAAAACACACGTCACTAAATAAAAACAGTAGCCAGCTAATCCAATCAATAGAAGCAATTACAACATCAACAATGAATTAATTCAACCATTACCCAATCAAACCAATTAATTCCTAAACCAACTCAAAATGAATAGTAACACTAACCAATCCAAACAATGAATTACTCCAACATTAATGAATGTAACCATTAAAACTCAAAAAAATAAATTAAAACAATCTCTGAAGTAACCATAAAACATATTAGCTAACATAATATAACATTAAGTACAAGCGAACACCAATCGCAAACCTTTAATTAAATTAAGCATGAAAAAACAAACAATGACATCCACATAATACATGAAATGCAAAAAAGCAACACCAATACCAAGCGAGAAATGCCCCCAAATATTGTCATAATAATGTATTAATCTGTACCCTAAAGAGGTACCGATTAATATATTATCAGTCAATGTGCCTCCCCCAAAAAATCAAAAAACACATCCAAAGATTAAACCTGTAAAAAGAGACATTTACAAACATTGAATATATTATTTACCATTAGAAGCGGTGGCCCTTCGACTCCCGGGGTAACAGGAAGCTCAAGTACCTTGAAGGCCTCAAACAGCATCCGATGCCATCCGCCATGAAGATCCGGCTCAGGTACCCCAATCTTCTTTTTTCTTTCTTTAATCACCTTCTTCTATCTTCATCTGTAACC
The DNA here is from genome assembly GCA_036426205.1 of Ascaphus truei. NCBI lineage: Eukaryota > Metazoa > Chordata > Amphibia > Anura > Ascaphidae > Ascaphus > Ascaphus truei. The sequence continues at coordinate 43,017,073 of CM071567.1, read as the reverse complement.
ATTTCTTGTTCTTCTTTATCTTCTTTCTTCATCTGTCAATCCAAAATACCCCATGTTAAATCCCAGCCGATGCTGTCTCGACGGCTTCTTGGGCTCAAATGAGGCATCACGGCCTTAAATATGGCTTGTGACGTCACATTTACCCTCAAAATGGTTAACAGCCACCTGATTGGCTGTTAAAACAATGTTCCTACTTAAAAAAAATTTTTTTGCCGTGACGTCACTTAAAGCTGCAGTTCAGTCTATATCCTGCATGTGTGTTTTTTTTAATAAATCAGTTCTGTAGTAAGAAATAATACTTTTAGCATTTTCTGTTTTTAAAAAAACAACTTTGAAAGACCAATTTTCTTGTATTCTATTTTAACAAGCATTTGCTAAGGCACTGCCCCTTCATGGCCTGTCACAAACCCAGGCACACCCCTTTGTCAGCACTGCCCTCCCTCTCTCTAAACGTGCACTAGCATCTGGTCACATGATCTTCCTCATACAGTAGTACATTCAAGGAAGCTGGAGAAAAGGGATCAGCCATGCATAGCAGCTCGGATAGGCGATTTCAAACTTATTACAGTGTTTATTCCATTCATTGCACGTGTATATAATGTAAAATTGTAATAATTCCATTTATAGCAAACGTGTATATGTGAATATTATTTAGATGTATATGTATGTTACTGAAATGTGGAGTGAGTGTGTAGGTAAATACACACAATACACTTCCACTGCATATATATATATATATATATATCGGAAATACTTTTACCCTGAGTCATAGAAGAACTATAGCATTGGTTCTTTGATGTAGCCAAGTAAGCAGTGCTCTGCAAAAGTTTTATTCATGCTTAATACCGCTGGAAAAATAAGTCTAGGCGAAGTGATGGAGCAATAGTCAAAGTGGGATGGGTCTGTGTAGAATACCACTACTTTTCTGTAAGTAAACTTTTATAAATAAAGAAATTAGGATTTACATGAAGACAGCTCTTTCTCTTTTTGTTCTTAAGCATAAATATAGCATAATGTTTTTTTTTAAATGGTGTCTAAATACATATTTAACCTCTTGACTGCCAGACGGGACTGCAATATTTCACTGTGCAATGTTTTGAAGACGACCCCTAACTCCCCCCCCCCCCCCCCCCCCCCCCCCCCCACCCACCTCGCTACACCCTCCTTCCTCCTGTGAAACACAGAACAATAACTAATAATGCATCAATTCAATCACTGGAAAGGATACATAATAATTGATTAGAAAATTATCACTGATTAGGGCAACTAATAGTTCACCTTCATAGTTTTATTGTGGCATTAGGTAGTAAACATGGGAATCAATAAGATATACAGTCTATATAAAGCCAATGCAAAAAGTCTAATTCATTGCAGGTTGTCTAAGTTATATATAACGTGAGAGGTAGTGTCTATGACTGAGTGAGTCTCATGTTTTTTCCATAATTGAAGCAACAACTCACAACCTACACTAGGTGCATAGGGAGTAGCAGCAACATTATTGTCTGTATCTTCTCAAATCGGTGCTGCATATATAAACTAATTAAACCTGCTCTTTGTCCCATACCTCTTTATAATTATGTTCCTTTCACCAGAACTAACTATGGTCCAGGTCTACCTAACTGTGCAATGATTTAGTGAACTACAATGCCAATTCAAGTGAATGGGTGAGGAGATACAGTACGGCTTCATACCGTTTAGTAAATGTGGGCTTCATTCAACAAATGTCCTCTTTCTTGTGTTAACAAACATTACTATATTTGCACCTGCACATCCGGAGATTTTTGAATAAGGCACAGTGATACATCTAGCCAGTGGCAGATTAAGACCCTCTGGGACCCCTAGGCACCAAGATTTTGGGGCTCTTTCCTCAAGGTAGCCCTCCTCCTGCAACATTGTGGCATCTTGACTTTGCGGCATCATGTCATGGCAACGCATCGCCATGTGAAGTCGTGACATCATTTGATGGTGAGTCCCCAAGATAATGCGACGCTGCAGGAGGAGGGCTGTTCCAGAGAAGGTAACAGACACCCCTCTCTCTCTTACACACACACGCACACTCCTTACCTTGGGTGAGGTCTGGGGACTGTAGCTCCCTCTTCTGGTCGGGCAGAAGTTGGATCCCGGTGCCGACGGACTAGGGAGAGTATGGCAGTCAGTGACTGCCAGGCTGCTGCATGGGGAGCCACAGCACAGGCCAACTGCAACCTATGGGGGCCCCTTAACCTAGGAGGCCCCTAAGCATGTGCCTAGTTTGTAATCTGCCACTGCATCTAGCCCCCATTTGCAAATTCTACATCCACTGATTTAAAAGCTGTATACCTTGTCAGTGTGTCCAAGAAGGGCAATATGCTAGTCAAACTGCCATTGCTGTTTGAGCTAATGTTAATCCAGAATTCACATTTTTCCAAACTCTGACATGGATCCATAGAAGTGTGGTAATTGAGGACAAATACTGTAGCTTTATGTTACCTATTTAGGTAACAGATGTTAATTTTCCTTCATTTAATGGGGATCCTCAAAGCTAAGTATATTCATAAATAAAGTCCGTTATCAAAATCCCCATCGTTACATTACCTGCGTTTTCCAATACACTGCACATGCGCATTGGTCAAACTTTAAGGCGTGTTATTAGGGTAGTGTTATTAACAGATTTTCATGTGTGTACCAAAGCTAATGAAAATCTTGTTATAATATTAGAAATGTATAATTTTTACACTTATTAACTCTTTCAATTAATTATATGGAATACAGTATAATGTAATAATTACTGTATAAAGTCCTGGTGTACAATAATGTATTACCATACATACCTCAACAATATTAATATTAATGAACAATTAAAATAAATGAACTTTTTGGTCTAAATTCCAAGCGTTGTGTCTTGAGCAAGCTCAACACTGCACATCACCCAGTTAACACCATCCCAACTGTCAAGCATGGTGGTGGCAACATCATGTTATGGGGATGCTTCTCATCAGCAGAGATTGAGAAGCTGGTCAGGATAGATGGGAGAATGGATAGTGCAAAGTACAGGCGAATTCTTGTGGAAAACAGGTTTGAGTCAGCTGAAACCGGAGAGGAAATTCACATTTCAGCAGGACAATGACCTGAAGCAGAAAGCCAATGCCACACTGATGTGGTTGAACAAGCAGAGAAGTAATGTACTTGAGTGGCCCAGTCAAAGTCCTGACTTGAATCCAATCGAACATTTATGGCGAGACTTAAAGATCGCAGTCCATCGATGATCCTCAACAAATTTATCAGATAAATTGGATCAATTTTCCTGTGATAAATGAGCAAACATTTCCCCATCCTCCTGTGTAAAGCTGGTAGAGACCGATCCAAAAAGATCCATAGCAGTAATTGCTGTAAAAGGTGCTTCTACCAAGTACTGACTTAAGGGGCTAAATGCTTATGCAACCAGTATTTTTCACTCTTTTTTTCCCTTTGCTGGCATTTAACCTCGTCCTCATATAACAGTGTTCCATTTAACCAATATAGCGGTGTAGCTTTGAATAAAAATACTGTAGTTAGTTTGAAAAAAATGAACATACATTATTTGCAATTCCAACATTTGTGAGATTATTGGTAGGGGGTCAATACTTCTGCAAGCCACTGGGTATGTGTGTATATATTGTGGGCTCTTATGCAACATTAAATCAAAGAGAAAAGGAGATTTCAAATTATGTGTGTTAAGAAGAAGCCTGATCTTTCAGCCCAATTTCTTAAAGCTGACTGTGTTTCTTTGAACCAGAAATACAGTAGATCTTAAATCAACTGAAATATGCATCTAGTAATTTCATACTTTAATGGAAAGGTCCCAGAGAATACAATTTTCTTGTAATGCAGTAAGTATCCCTTACTAAAGTTCTATTTTTTTTAGGGCTTCTTATAGGATGGGCCTTCAGGGAAATAATACATAACCAAGCAAGTTGTCCTAGTGATAATGTAAAGTATGTGTTCACTAAAGAAACATTGAAACAGAAATGGCCTGTTCATTAGTCACATAACTATGTACTGTATGGCAAAGGGGAAAATATAGCTATAAATTAGTTACAGTTGATTACTTCTTTTATTTCTCATACTGTGTGTCAAAGTATTTTCTAAATATCCTATCCTTTATAAACATATTTAATGTTCATAAGTCATTTAGTCATATAAAAGTCTAGTCACACTTTTTGATACATTTTTTTAGGAGGAAGCAATTCTTCACCTGTATTTTTTGTACACCATTTCTTATCTATTAGATAGTACTACTGTTTTAAGCAATGTACTGTAGTTCAAGACAGAGAATCGCTTCACACTTACGGGCCTATCGCCAGGATTCACTAAGCTCTGACAAGGGGTATCAGAGCTCGATCCGGTGTTAATTACCATTAACTTGTATTGCAGTTAATGCTGGATCAAGCTCCCATACCCCTAATCGGAGCTTAATGAATAGATCCTCTCCCTAATGTATCAAGACAAAAACAGAACAGGACTGGACAAAAAACTGCCAAATACTTATCAAAGGAAAATATCTCATTAAAAGCAATGGGATTTTTATGTTCGATAAATCTGCTGCAGTTGTTTGCTCAAGAATGTATCCACTTTCACCTAGATACTTAGACCCATTAGGCATTCTTAAAAGAAATGACAAACTAACATTGTTACTTTAGATACAAGAATATATTGACAGGTCTTCTGCCTGTAAGTTTGTGTTTCCAAGCAAGTTCTGTTACCAAATATGCTTCCCTATCCACTACATTAGCAAACCCGTGTATAACTACTTATGATAACTACATAAAACTTAGCAACAGGGGTCAAATTACTGTCAGGAGAACATGCTCTACATTCAAAGTGATAGTATTAAACGTTAAAAAGAAAATGGAAATGCATTGAAGGTTAATGCACACAAAAAAAGAGTCTCATAATGCTCTATATAAGAAGACTATTGCTTGGTTTGTACATTTTAATCAATTTTGACTTTATAGCTGCCTACAACACAATGTAAACAGCAGTGATAGGTTAAGTGATTATCCTTCTTTTTGTAGTGTCTTAAACATCCTCCAGTATTCCCTAAGCAGGAAGAACAAGTAATCAAATGACCTTGCTACTGGTACTAATGCATCTGCTCTTAAATGTGTGTAACAGAGATTACAACAGTAAAATTTAATGGATGCTGTGCTTCCTCCACCCATCCAGGGCATTTTATAGCACATAATTCTCATCACCTCTTAAGTTTGTCATTGAGCATTTTTTTTAAACAAGATTTTTTTAAACGAGACTCAAGTGTGTGCATCCTTCATTTCCTATGTTTTGGGTGTGTATGATTTGGATATCCTTTGAGAACGCTTAACCACAAAATCTTTAGTTTTTTTAATTACAGTAGTTACACCAGTTTTAATTTTACATCCTGCCCTGCATTGTGTTCGTGACCCTTGTACCCTCGACTTTTGCTCATTCCATTTAATAACCCACCCAAATAAATTCAGACACCCTTGGTTGGCTACAAATGGCCAAAGCTTTTTATTAAAAATTAACACCAATACTCCTTGACCTGGTCAGCAAGTAGCCCCACCGAGTGAATTTGATTATGCTCGTCACCGCTACATGACCCAGTGAGCACTCATGGTCCGTAACATCTGGAGTCCCTCTTAGGAGTATACCGTTAGACACAACCCAAGAACGCATCCTTTGGACTCCTCACATTCCTCCAAATTAACCACCTAAGCAAAACTGATGAGTCAGCACCCCTCCAATGCCAAAGCTATTTTACCCCTCAAACTTGCTTCACTGCCACCACCAGCAGCACAGCCTCCTCCAAACCCATATTTAATATGTCCAAAGATATGTTGGAGAGGTGCACACCATCCTCCTGTTAAACACCCAGCATCCTGCACTTCAAATTCCTTGTTCCACACTGCAACACCCCCCAAAGATCTTACCAAATTAGCCACTCATTGATTGAGCTTCCTCCTACATCTATCCACAGCTTTTCTATCCATAGCCTCCTTCCAATCCATTGCGGAATAATCTCGGACCATACCAAAACCACCGCCAGGAGTGTTAATATCAACTAGGCCACACCCCATCTGATCATTAACTCCCTTGACTTCATCTGGCCCAGATCACTCCTCCCAACATGAAGGAGCGGAATATTCGGGCCTCCCTCCTTCTACTCTCCTACAGGATCATCAGGAGCATTTTTACCCATCCTAAGCCCTGCTGCGCTGACCAATCATCCCCATCTATCCCCATTAAACCTAAATATTCCCATAAGGCCTCTGCTCTGCTCTCTTCTCAACTCAAGAGTCCCCACAGATCCATTTTTTTTGTAACTAATGCCCCTTCTACGCAATCAAGTGTAACTTAATGTAACGCTTAAAATGACTTGATTCCAATCTCCCAATTTTCTTTATAACGTCCTGCCCCGGAAACAGCCAGATCACCCTTGCGGCTCGACCGCCAGGTAAGCAGCCACTAGTCCCAATGGATACAGCACACTACAATCCACCTTCAGTAACTCCACCCAAACCCCTGTACCTCCCCTATCCATCTTCCATCCTCAAGCCCCCAGGCCTGCTTTTAGCCACACTAACAAGCTACCCTACCCAAACTGGTCCCAAAAATGATAATGCAATTGTGGCCCTGAAAAGCTTACCCTCAAACCCTAAGAAGCAAACCTCATTCACAGCATCAAACATTCCTCCAACAATCTCCGGAGATACATGCCTCCTCAAATCTACCTCCTAGGTCTTCCCCATTCATCCCTTAACCAACAAAAGCTTAGTATGGTCCCTCCAGCCCAACAAAACCCATGCAAAATTATATTCCGGCCTGCTGTTGCTCACCAGACTGGCTAATGCATGGTTGCTGAACCTGGCTAACGGGAAACACACTATTGCCTGAAAGCCATCCTCATCAGAATCAACACCCCTTGAACCATCCACAAATTCCTGCCACACCATCCAGGCCCTTGCGTAAGCTGTTCAAGTTACTGGTGCCAACTATTGCCTCACTACCTTCATCAACCTTCCATCGCCATCTGCCAAAGCGAGCGTGGCCAAACCAAGCCCACCAAATTGGTTCCTAGGACCAGCTGCCAAAATAAAGAAAAATATATTCTTGACAAGGCATCGGGAGCTGTGTTTTCTACACCTGGAACATGGCATGCTCTGAACAAAATATTATTCTCTAGACATTTAAGTACCAAATGGAGATGGAATGGGGAAAAGTGGGAGTTTGGTAAGCAGGGAGACACACATATTAAACAGAGATAATACTAGAAAACTTCTAAAGACTAAATACAATTGGAGTAGAAAGGCAGAAGCAGATAAGATAATAGTACAGACCGGGAAAAAACTTAAATGCATGCTTGCTAATGCAGGAAGCCTGACAGATAAAATGGGGGAGCTTGAACAATTAGCTACAAGGGAGCAATATGATATCATAGGCATTACTGAAACATGGTGGTATGAAACTCATGACTGGGCAGTTCATTTAAAGGGTTGTTCCCTTTTTCGGAAGGATTAAGCAAATAGATGAGGAGGTGGAATATGTTTATATGGTAAAACAGATCTAAAACCTATTATAAGGGAAGATGTTATGAAGGGAATAATGAAAATGTAGAGACCTTGTGGATAGAAATTAGCAGTGGAGGTAAAAGTACATTGTTTGTAGGGATACGCTATAAACCACCAAATATCTGTGAGATTGTGGAAACCAAAATACTTTTGCAAATGTACAAGGCATCAAAACTAGGTCATGTTTGCATAATGGGTGATTTTAATTATCCAGACATAGACTGGGGCAATGACATTAGCATTACAACAAAATGAAACAGGTTTTTGGGAGTCCTTAAAGAAAATTACATGACCCAAATTATTGAGGAACCAACCATGAGAGGGGCAGTGCTGGATTTGGTCAAACAATGTAGAAGTAATAACAAATATTTAAGTCCGGGAACATTTGGGAAACAGTGATCATTACATGATCTCATTTGAAATAAATTATTAAAAACCATATTGCATGAGTTCAACGAAGACTTAAAATTTAAGAAAGGCAGCTTTTAATAAACTGAGGAATAATCTATAAAATAATAAATTGGGATGATGTTTTCGCAGGGAAAAATGTGTAAGATAAACGGGCAGTTTTTAAAATATTGTTAGAAAAGCACACTTATCAGTGTATACTCTTAGGTAATAAATATAAAAGAAACAAGTCTAAACCAATGTGGCTAAATAAACTGATATTGCAGAAAAGGGAAAAGAAGAGGCAGACATTTAGCTTATTAAGGTCAGAAGGGACAGAGGCATCATATCAGAATTATAAGGAACGTAACAAAATTTGCAAAAGGGCAATCTAATTAGCACAAAATGAAAATGAAAATATAGGACCCTTTCAGTGTGAGATGGGCAGGCAAATTATTGGAGATAAGGAAAAAGCAGAGGTGTTAAACAATTCTTTGCCTCTGTATTTACCAGGGAAGAATCAATTGCAATGCCATAGGAGGAAGCCACAACCTCTATATTAACAAACAATTGGTTAACTGAGGAAAAAAGTCATAGGTGGCTTGATAAAATTAAAGTAAATAAGACACCTGGTCCCAATAGCGTTCATCTATGAGTTTTAAGGACTTAAGTTCAGTAATAGCCAAACCATTACATTTAATATTCAAGAACTCCATTTCCACAGGCTCAGCACCACAAGATTGGTGTAAAGCAGATGTGGTACCTATATTTTAAAAGGGAGATTGATTACAACTGGGGAATTACAGACCTGTAAGGCAGACATCAATAGTGTGGAAGCTACTTGAAGGTTTAGTATGCAATAATATTCAGGAATACTTAATGAAAACAAAATTATTAGTAATAGTCAGCTTGGATTTATGAAGCATAGGTTATGCCAAATTAACCTTATTAGTTTCTTTGAGGAGGTAAGTAGGAATTTAGACCAGGGTAATGCAGTTGATGTGGTCTACTTAGATATTGCAAAGGCTTTTGATATGATTCCACACAAGAGGTTAGTGTACAAAATAAAGCAAATTGAACTTGGTCAAAATATTTGCACCTTGATTGAAAACTGGTTAAAGGACAGACAACAGAGGGTTGTCATAAATGGAACCTTTTCTGGTTGGGCTAAAGTTGTGAGGCCAGTACCTCAGTGATCAGTACTGGGACCCCGGCTTTATAACTTGATTATTAATGACCATGAGGTTGGCATCGAGAGCAAAGTCTCAATCTTTGCTGATGATACTAAATTGTGTATATTAGTAGAATCAGAGCAGGATGTAATTTCTCTCCAGAAGGACTTGGATAGACTGGAAATGTGGGCATATTGGGGCATATGTAGTAGGATTATATTTTAAAAATTTTAAGTAAAAATGTCAGTACTGCAACGTAAGGCCTTCAAAAAATTGTATGTAAGACTTCATACATATGATGCATCATTTGTTCTTTTACATTATTTTTCGACATGCGGGTCATGCTTAATCTTAGTAAATAGTAAATATAAATTATTAGTGTAACATTATTTATAATAGGCATGCTGTGAAAATAATCCATTTTGTTCCCCAATACAATGAAACAGCCTAGTTGTGTAAAAAGAAAAAAGTGGGTTGATACATTGCAGTGCCAGGAAAAGAGTTCTGCATGCACACATCCAACGGGTCAAAGACAGAAAAATGCTGGTGCTCCTAGAAGTAGGGAAAGTCCTGCAATCCCAGGAAGCCATGGAAGAATACAGGAACAGCAGGCCACATGGACTATGCAAAAGGTATATTTAATTCAGCCAAACAGTCCAGCGTTTCGACTGCTACGTAGTCTTTGTAAAGGTGAGGGCTAGTTGCAACTTAATTCTGACAATATTAACAATCTTTTTTAGGGTGTACACCAAGTTGAACTTGCTCAATGATTTTTTTCTCTCCTGTTTTTGGCACACAGAAGCCTTTGTTTTTAGTACTCACCATTAACATCTAGTAAAGTCCATTTCTGTGCACCAAAAAAAAGGACAAAAATTATTTTTGACTATGATAGAGAAATTGCATGTTAGTACGCTGGCGCACAAAAGCACAATTTATAGTGACAGTTTTGTGCACCAATTTTGAGCCAGAAAACAGTTTGTGACTCTCAGTACATTAGCACCATTGTGTCATCAAATATTATTATTTATATCACAATAGTAAGGTGAAATAGCACTTTTATTGGGTTTAAACAGCTTTTTTTAAATGGCTTTAGATACTACATTTAATTAATTACAGTCTTAATGTACGCTGACAATGCGAACATCGCTCAAGGGCACTTAGCAGAGTATGTTGTTTGCTTTTCCATTAGTTGATTATTCAATTATAGATCAAGTTCAATGTCATCTTTCTATAATTGCTTCTGAAATATTCCACTAAACTCTACCTGCAAAATAATATTTTTTTATTTAAAGCTTTACACTCTTCTGCCTCGCCTTACATCTCAGCCCTAATTTTTCGTTATACACCACCAAGACTCTTGCGTTCTTCTCAAGGATGTCTTCTGTCTACCCCCTTTGTATCTAAAGCCCTCTCCCGCCTTAAACCTTTTTCACTGACTGCCCCGCACCTCTGGAATGCCCTTCCCCTCAATACCCGACTAGCACCCACTCTATCCACCTTTAAGACCCACCTTAAGACACACTTGCTTAAACAAGCATATGAATAGCACTGTGGATAATACTGGACACATGATATAAAGCTTGGCCCCCTGCAGACGCACTTACCAGAACTCCCTCCTACTGTCTCTGTACGTTCTCCCTACCTACCAATTAGACTGTAAGCTCCTCAGAGCAGGGACTCCTCTTCCTTAATGTTACTTCTATGTCTGTAGCACTTATTCCCATGATCTGTTATTTATATTATCTGTTATTTATTTGATTACCACGTGTATTACTACTGTGAAGCGCTATGTACATTAATGGCGCTATATAAATAAAGACATACAATACAATACAATACAATACATGCTAACTAAACAGATACTAAATTCTTTAAGAATGTTCTAATATACATATATAGTAACATAGTAGTTTAAGTTGAAAAAAGACATGTCCATTTAGCTCAACCTTTTCTAAATTCTAATTGGGCAATGTACTCACCCTATATTTTTAGTTATATTGATCCAGAGGAAGGCAAACTAAAGAAAACAATGAAACATTTGCCAGTTACTGTATATCTTAATAGGGGGGGGAAAGTCCTCATGGCTCCCATCAGAGTTCTCCCTGGATCAATGCTCTTCCTTGGTTTTAACTTTTTTATATATCCCCGAATACTTTTCCTTTCTAAAAGAAATGGCTAAACTTTCTTAAAGATATCTACTGTATCTGCTATCATGGATACCATGAGTAGTAAATTCAACCATTGTATTGCTCTTACTGTGAAGAACCCTTTACTACTGCTGAAATCTTCTTTACTCCAATCTTAATGGACAACCCTGTGTCATTTGTACTTTCCTTGGAATGAGCAGTTACCATGAAAGTTGCTTATGTTGAACCTGAATATATCGTAAATAGTAATCATATCCCTTCTAAGACCTATTTTCTAAAAAAAAAAAAGTCTTTCCTCGTTAGTTCTTTGTCAGACATTCCATCCATTTTAGTAATTTGATGTGCCTACACTTTTTCCAGTTAAATGTCTTTTTAAGGCAAAGTGCCCACAATTGTACTGAAAGTGTGATTTTACTAAGGATTTTTACTGAGACAAAATGATGTTCCCTCCAGCATTTTATGCCTCATAATATCCAGTTAGTTTTTGAAGCTACTGCCGGGCATTGAGCACTATTGATATGCCGGATGTCTACAAGCACTCCTACAGAATAGATGTAGCCAACGTTATTGTGTGATTTGCAATTCAAAGGATCTTTACCATTATAAAAAGAGAATGATTTCCCCCCTGCTCCATGAGATAATTAGCTCTAAAGAAGCTGTGGCTTCCTATAGGCCCGCAGAATATTTAAACCATCATTTTCCATGCCCAGCCAGGGCTGCTGCAAGCAACGCGTTTACCGGTATGTATCTCTTACCACCTAGTCTAAAGATCACAAAAACAAGAGTTAACACAGCCTTAATACAATGGAGTGGCAGGTTGTGCAATTTAACGCCTTTCCACACTATAATGGGTGAAATAATGCCTGCTACCAACCAAGTAAAGCCTTCTCCAACAAGGGTTTACCTAATTCTGTTACATTTAGCTGGTACATAGAATACATATTTCACTTATATAATGCATAACCTTTCATTTACAGTATCTATATTAAACTTCATCTGCAATTTGACTGTCAGGACATCCAGTTTATCCACATCCAAAATGTGTAGAATTTGAGATCTATACCTACTGTACCTTAAAGACATGTGATAGATATACTTACTGTAAAGACATTAATAAACATATTCAAAATCAGTGGTAATGAGAATTTTGGCCACACGGACTTTAATTTTCTCTTAATTTTTGATTGTCTGTTAACAAAATACTCTCTTTAACTTGATAAAATAAATTAATAACCAATGAATGTTAATCTGCCCAAACAGGAGTTAGGTTATGACAATAACAATCCTGCTGGTAGAGATGGGTGAATTATTTTGCTGATTTGGATCCGCCTCAGATCGTCTGGTTCCTCTGGTCCACGGATTTCCATGAATCAGACTCAAAAAGGGCAATTTTGTATTTTCCAGGGTTTTTTTACCACCGGCTTTCCAATTGCAGTTTTCTATTAATCTGCACGGATTGAAACTGGAGCGATCCGTTGATGGATTTTACACTGTGGAACATATTTTGAATGGAGAGCTCAAGAAATTATGTGAAACGGATTTTGATATTGTCGCCCATCTTTATCTGCTTGGTAGAGGACAAACTCTACAATGACTCTTACAGTTGCCGATTTGTTTGGCTGAAAACTCTTCATCAGGTTTGAATACTGGTTGGGTACCCCCGCTACAGCTTGTAATGAATGGAATGGTGCTTTTAGGGGCAGATAAAGAGTAATACTAAAGACACACAGAACCCCTATGCAGCACTCTATTCCTAAGTGAGATGGTGAGTAAATTAAAAACTATTATTTATTCAAACATATAATGGGGTTTAAAACAAGTATTAAATAGTGACAAGTGTTTAACAAGCTCTTGGGGTTAGGTACTCCAGAGGAGCGTCAGATAGTGTGGTAAAGTCCAGTGTTTGTGAACTCACTGGCCCTAGCCACCTTCATATGGAGCGATAAGCTAGAGGTAAGTATTTTGAGGGACGATAGTGGTTGTCATATATGTAGTGCCACAGTAAATGAGTACTTTATTGGTGCACAAGATTAGTAGAACCTAACAATGGGCTGCTGGATATTGCAGTCAGATAGAGGTATGGTCGTATGAATATACAGTTGTGGTAAGTGTGCACCAAGTGTGCTATGCTGACGCCAGCTGGGATATGTTGTGCGTAAGCGTACAGTATAGACCAGATATATATATATAGCGTGTGAACCTTGGATCTGAAGTGTGTAGATCCTTGGTAAACACCACGTAGCCACCTGCCCGCACAGAGCCCCAGTTCTCTGACGCTGACTCCACGCGATCAGAGGAAGTCAGCGTGGCTCGGCTGCGGCACACGCAAGGGCTCCATACAGACCCGATGGTCCTAAGAGCCAAACCTAGGGAACGATTTCTATATCTGGCCAAATAGAAAGCAGTGATATGCTTAAGAGAGTACTATCTTGCTGTAATCCGAGCACCTTATTAAAAAGACAGGATTTTACCCCAAACAGCTCACAGTACCTTAACCCAGTAATGTAAATCTGGGGTGCCAGTTTCTATAGCATATATGTAACAGCGCAGCACCAACTAGGCAAAGGCTATATACAGGCATACCCCGCTTTAAGTACACTCACTTTAAGTACACTCGCGAGTAAGTACATATCGCCCAATGGCAAACGGCAGCTCACGCATGCGCCTGTCATTACGTCCTGAACAGCAATACCGGCTCCCTACCTGTACCAAAGCTGTGCGCAAGCAGGGAGACTATAGAGCCTGTTACACATGCGTTATTTACATCAGTTATGCACGTATATGACGATTGCAGTACAGTACATGCATCGATAAGTGGGAAAAGGTAGTGCTTCACTTTAAGTACATTTTCGCTTTACATACATGCTCCGGTCCCATTGCGTACGTTAATGCGGGGTATGCCTGTACTACCTACCAATCCATTGGTCCTTAAAGGTGCAGCTCTTAGCTACAACTCCTACTGTGTTCAACTAGGAGATAAAGCAGTGTTCATACATCCATCAGTAAACCATTTGAGTACTAGTGTTTACCAAGGATCTACACACTTCAGATCCAAGGTTCACATGCTATATATATATATATGGTCTATACTGTACACTTACGCACAACATATCCCAGCTGGCGTCAGCATAGCACACTTGGTGCACACTACCACAACTGTATATTCATACGACCATACCTCTATCTGACTGCAATATCCAGCAGCACATTGTTAGGTTCTACTAATCTTGTGCACAAATAAAGTACTCGTTTAATGTGCCACTACATATATGACAACCACTATCGTCCCTCAAAATACTTACCTCTAGCTTATCGCTCCATATGAAGGTGGCTAGGGCCAGTGAGTTCACAAACACCCTATCTGACGCTCCTCTGGAGTACCTAACCCCAAGAGCTTGTTAAACACTTGTCACTATTTAATACTTGTTTTAAACCCCATTGTTTTAACTATATGTTTGAATAAATAATAGTTTTTAATTTACTCACCATCTCACTTAGGAATAGAGTGCTGCATAGGGGTTCTGTGTGTCTTTAGTATAACTCTTCATCAGGACCTTGTCTCTAAGGAATACTACTGAAGGCTAGAGCAGTCTGCAAAGTGAGGTGATCAGAGGATTTAACCATCCAGCAAATCACAGAATTGGACTGCCGACAGATTTCCTGGGGCCCAGGACATGAGTTTCAATTGGGACCCCCCTCTTCCCCCCGGGGCTCTCCATATCGCTGGTCTTGCGAGCCCCCCATTTCAAAACTCCTCGTAAGCCCCCTGTATTTCCCCCCTTCTCCCCGTGTATTTCTCCCCCGTCTCACTCTTACCCCCTCTCTCCCACCCCCACTCACCTTTCTCTCTCTTCCTCACTCCCTCTTAACCCCCCTCTCACTCTCCCCCCCTCCGCTATCACTCAATTACCTCCCTCTCACTCAATCCCGCTCCCTCAATCCTCCCCTCCTCACCCTCATTCCCTCCTCCACCATACTGGCAACACACACACAATTCCCCCCAATACCCATAGAATTCCCCCTCCCCCACACACAATCCCCCCCACAATAATTACCCCTCTACAATATATACAACACTAGCCCCCCACGAAATACATACAACACAACCCTCCCCACAAAATAAATACAACACTACCCTCCCCCCAAATACATAATTACAACACTGCCCCAAATACATACTTATCACACTACACCCCAAAATATATACTTACAGCACTGCCTCCCCAAATACACAATTACACTAACCCCTCCAAATACATACTTACCCTACCCCCCAAATACATACTTACAGTACCCCCCAAATACATACTTACATTACCCCCCAAAATACATACTTAAACTAACCCCCCAAATACATAATTACACTACCTCCAAATACATAATTACACTACCTCCAAATACATAATTACACTACTCCCCCAAATATATACTTACACTGCCCCCTAAATACATACTTACACTACCTCCCCAAATACATACTACTTGCACTACCCCCCAATACATACTTACACTATCTTCTCCCAAATACATACTTGCATTAACTCCCCTTATACATAAACTTACCCTGGGGATGGCCTCAGGCTGCTGGACCCTGGCTTTCCCAAGCTGCTGAGGGCCTGCCTCACATTGCTGTGGGCCTCCCTCACTCTCACACACCAGGCCTCTCTCTCCTGCCGGGGGTTGTGGGGGGCCCTGCCAGCTGGATAGCACTGGAAGTTGGTCGGGCCCAAATGTCTGGCTACCAGGCCTCTGGTTGCCGCGGGGCCCCGGATCTCATGCTGATGCAGGCCTCCCTCATTCTCCCACGCCAGGCCTCTCTCTCACACACTGGCATATGAGAGAAGCCCGTCACAGGAGAGTGAGGGAGGCCCGCAGCTGTAGAGAGCTGGGATCCGGGCCCAACTTCCAGTGCCGGCTGGGCCTCTCGCAGCCACCAGGCCCCGGACACTTGTCCTGACTCTCCCCCCCTGTTGGCAGCCCTATCTGCAGGCAGAACAAGGAGAGTCTGTACGGGTTCTACAGCTGATATTTGTACTCTTTACAGGAGAGAAAAAGACAGAAGCTGTAGACGGATTGACGTGTACTTCTTGTTTAGAAAGATGTGCAAAGTCGTGGACTCATATAATGAGCAACTATAAGTACTCTACTTGAGATAGTACCGAGCTGCTTTAGATTGGATAGAGTGTAGTTCAGAAAAGGAGAGTCAAAAGATTGTGATCCGAGCTCATGTTTCCTAGAGATCTTGTAGTTGATCGATCGAAAATGTATTGATAACATTTCTTTCAGCCAGTTCCTTCGTATAAGGCGTCAAGGTTCCTTTAATTAGTTAATATTAACCCCTTCCTCAATTGGAATCATATCTAACCACTGCCACCACCGAGAAGTATGCAAAATATGTAATTAATATATATCTGCCAAGGTTTCGGATCCCTGTTTATTATAAAAAAAACTATGCACTTACACAAAAATCTGTAGTAGAAAAATGTGTTAGAGAATGTAAATACACTTTACAAAGCATGCAACCATTCATTCAGAGTCCCAAAGTATTACTTATTAAAGAATTATTTAATATGTATAAAAATACAGTGCTTAGAGTACATAAAAAGGATTACAAGAATACACTTTTGCAATAAATGCAGAACCGTTTCTAAAAATAACAGGATAAAACAGAAATCCCTATACAGTACATGTTATAGGTTTTCCCCCAGAGAGGTCGCTGGCGTAGAAATATGAAAATTCACATATTTGATCCCAAACACACCTCTGTTAAATTCTAATTTCATAACTCCAGTGCAAGCCCTATATACCCTTCTTTTGAGGGTACTTTAAAGGAACAATCAGGGTTTCTTAGTGAGAGATTCAGACAGAAGGGATATAATTAACAACTTACTGTATATCAAATGCTTATCAAAAAGCCCTAAGGACAAAAAAAGAAACACTGTTTAATAAGAAAGATATAAACATAGTAACAGAAGTAACGTGAATAACACAAATAGATACAACGTGAACAAGACCAAAACTAACAATGTAACACCTTCCTGAAGGCACTTAAATGAAGTGCCGGGGAAGCGGCGAAGGCCTCTGTAAACCTTACTTACCGTGGTTCAGCCAGCATCTGGAGATGCGTCGCCATGACAACGCAGCATCTAAAGGTACCGCGGGGTTATGTGACGTCGATGTCATGATGCCCAGATGCCAGGAACCACGGTAAGGAGGAAGAAGAGAAGGGGGTGCGCGGAGGGCAGGGTGGCCAGCAGGGGAGCGCATGGGAAAAAAGATTGTGCTTCCCTGATCTAGACAACATACTCCTAACTCAATTCAATAGCTCACATGCATGTATTAGAAAGATATTCTCTCAACACTGGAACATTTTACAAATGGATCCCATTCTGACAAGATTTCTTTCAACAAAACCTCCTGTAGTTTTCAAAAAAAACACAAACACTTAAGACAATTCTTGCATCTAGCCTCCTCAAGGCACCAATAAAATCCCAAAGAAGGATTTAAGAGACACCTTAGGTCTGGTAGGGATCTACAGATGTACGAGATGCAAAATATGCCCTAAAATGACTCAGAAGAAAACACTAACTTCACACATTACAGGTACTGAGTATAAATGTAAAAACTATATTGATTGCCTGTCTACATATGTGGTGTATGTTCTGCAATGCAGCTGTGGACTGCAATATGTAGGCTGAACAAAACGCCAAATTGAAAATTATGGAACATCTAAGAAATATTTTAAACATCCACAAACTAGAAGAGTCATCTAAACAACTAACTCATTTACTGACCCACTTGAGAGATATACATGGATGTAGTACAGAAGGGGTAAGATACATAGGCATAGAAAGAAACATGGACAATATCCGGGCAGGTGATCGTGACCTCCATATTGCTAGAAGGGAGCAATTTTGGATCTTTGGATCAGTGTAAATTTCTGGGGGGGATTAATGATTTTGTAGAGCTCACCCCGTTCCTGAAAAAGGTTGGTGACCTTCTGGTTTATTAGTAATGGGTATATTTAATCCATTTGATCCTCTACTTGCCTGCATCTCAAATTAAGTATTTAAAGGATGTTATATTTCTCTTCGATTAAATGGAGATCAAGCTACAGTATTTGGTACAAATGGGCGACTATCTCCACTGTTTTCCTCCTCTCCCCTTCCCCCTTTCCCCCTATGTTCTTATTCTTTCCTTCATCCTCTCCCACCTTTCCCCCACCTGTATCCCCCCTCTCTTCCTCCCCCCTCCCTTCCCATCTTCCACTATTTTTCTCTGCTTCCTTTCATCACTTCCTTACCTCATATTATTTATATATTTAAATTTTCCATCCTATTGTATGTACAGTATTGCGTTTTTTCTTTTTTGTTATTTGTACTGGTATGATCTTGTATTTGTTTAGATTGAAGTAATGTTATTATTAATATATACATATTTTTATATGCTCTAATTGTTTATAGCACTTAGATTAGACTTACTGCAATTTGAATTTAGATGTAATAATGGTTAACATAGATTTTACAATCATATATGATTGGTATTACTCTCAAATGCTCATGTATGATCTCTGTACGCATATTGCGCATTGAGTATAGGGCATTTTTTGGTTCAGTTTTAAATACAGACTGGACCATCCTTACTAATTAGGATAATTGAACTTTGCTGTTTTTGAGGGTATATAAAGTCTGATGTGGGTGCATTAAATCAATGCCTGACGAAGCACATGCGTGTGCGAAATGCGTTGTGGTAGAGCACTTCGTAGAGTCTGTGTGAATTGCCCCATGTAACATTGCCGGTCGGTTTGAGGAGAACACTGTGAGCCTGGGAGACGCGTCAGATTGCAACATACGGGTTAGGCATTAACGCGAACCCAGAAGTGGCACAGTAATGCCGAGACACCAGTTGATCCCAGCGCTCGGGATCAAAACGCCTCGAGTACTGTACTGTCCCCAAGCTCCATATTCACCTGTGAATCAGATGGACACATGCTTTAAAGATATCCACTGGACTACAGACATTTTATATGTAAGTTACTACTTGCACTATTTTGTACTGTTTATTATACATACTGTATCTTCACCCTTGGTGCGCTTTGTGCTTTTTCTCCTCAGAAAAGGAGAGTGTTACACCTGTGGCACCATCTCACAGCCTTATGTTTCTTGGAGATTTGTTATTTTTCTTGGTTATTAAGTTTATTGCAAGTGTATTTCTTCTTTTATATATGTAGCAATATTGTGGCAGTAGGTAAATTAATATACAATCAGGAGTGCAGGAGCAATGTTTTGGGTGGAGGTGCTATACATACCAAATTAGTGATATATTGTATATACATTAATAAAATGTATAAATCCCTGCAGCACTCCTAGTTCCAGCCCCATGTATACAAATATTTGTGCTTGAAAGATTCAGCTGAAGGTAATTGTGATGTGAAGTTTTTCAACATTTTAGTATTTGCCATGTGTATGTGTGTTTAATAGATAAGTATTGAATGGATGAGTCACCCATATTCCACAATGCAAGCTACTGTATAACCTCCCAGCAGAAGTTAGTTTATCTTTTTCTATCGCTGAAAAAAAAATGAATTTAAAGCAGCAAAATCCTATGTTTAAAAAAAAAAAAAAAAAAAAAAAGGTCAGTTCTGTAGTGTCATGTATGGAACACTTGTGAGCACGTTATCTCCACACGGGACAAGGGTTAATACATGGCCCAATATTCACCTTCACAAAGGTCCCTCAAATGAACAATATCTCCCCTTCATCAGTCCCCATATACAATCTGTCACGAACCGCACACAAGTGAGCACGTGACTTAGATATGCAACCAGGATTAATACACACGGCTACTCTAGCCAAAACTCACCTTTCTCCTGCACCAGGTTGCTTTAATGAGTTAATATTAACCCCTTCCTCAATTGGAACCATATCTATCCACTTCCACCACCCGAGAAGTATGCAAAATATGTAATTAATATATATCTGCCAGGGTTTCAGATCCCACTTTATTATAAAAAAACTGTGCACTTACACAAAAATCTGTAGTAGAAAAATGTGTTAGAGAATGTAAATACACTTTACAAAGCATGCAACCATTCATTCAGAGTCCCAAAGTATTACTTATTAAAGAATTATTTAATATGTATAAAAATACAGTGCTTAGATTACAGAAAAAGAATTACAAGAATACACTTTTGCAATAAATGCAGAACTGTTTCTAAAAATAACAGGATAAAACAGAAATCCCTATACAGTACATTACCATATGTTACAGGTTTCCCCCCAGAGAGGTCGCTGGTGTTGAAATATGAAAATTCACATATTTGATCCCAAACACACCTCTGTTAAAGTCTAATTTCATAACTCCAGTGCAAGCCCTATATACCCTTCTTTTCCCATTGAAAACAACATAAGCCCACACATGTCATAAATCAGCTGCTAGGTTGACGGTTTTACCACTTTAGAAAAAAACCTCATAAAAAGACGTTTAAATTCATGCCTCAATATACAAACGCACTCATAACTTCCTGTCTCTAATACTTACACAGACGTCATCTTCAGGGCTGCGTCCATGCTCTCCACACGCACACTTGCACTTTAAATTTGACAGCCTACTGTATATTTTCGCAGGAGGAACAGTTATCTGTCCTCAACACCTCTTACTCATGCAGTGTGTGGTACGGTTTGATTTGTCTTTTTGTCACAATACCGAATATGTACCTCTTAGTATGCAGAGTAGATGACATCACATGATATTCTCATTTTTAATAAAGTTCCCCAACTTAGGTGTGAATTGTGTGTCACACCTCCCTGTGACGCTCGAGGGGCATCTCAGGAATATTAGTTTCTTTTCAGGCTGACAACCAAGGGGTCTGGTGATTGTCCCCAGCCTTCTTATATTTATTTATTTATATATATATATATATACGCTGCATTCAATCTGAACCCCTTCTGTCTACATTTGTGTCACGCCAAAGGCGGACGCCTGAAGGGGTTCCCCAAGAGCTGCTCCCCTCTGTACATATCAAGCGTTCTAAGGGTTAATATCTGCATTTTTTTGGCAAATGCTTGTTTACAATTGATTGTTATTTTTTCTGTTTCTGTTTTTTCTGTCTTGTTTTTAGTACATTTTAGGATTGGTTAGCATTTTAAATTAATTAATTGTTTTGTTGGCTAGTGGTTTTATTTATTTAATTGATTGGTTGGATAGTGGTTTTATTTCTTGAATAGTTTGCTTGGATAGGAGCTTATTTAATTGTATTGTTATGTTTTGGAATAACATAATTTTAATTATTTTGCTATTTTGGTTATTGATACATTTTAGTGATGTGTACTATTAGACTATCTAGTTCTTTTATTGTTGGGGTGTTTAAGTGCTTGTGTATTTATTTAATTCTTGTGTATTTTTGGACTTAATGATTTTTATTAGGTTGACAATTGAGTGCTATAGTGGCTTATCATGCCCATATTACATGGGTATGATATACAACTGTGCCAATCAATGGTTAGAGGGTGTGTATAGTGGTCCTTGGGTGGGAGTTTAGGCCTCCTGGGTGAGTTGCGGGGGAGGGTGTGTTAACCCCTTAATTACTATAGAGGTTATTAAATGCTAAGGTGAATTAGGGGTGAGGGTCCTCTAAATTGTATTTTTTCATGTACTCTTGCTGGCAATGGAGGACATGGACCTGCAGAATGCTGACAAGGATGCCCTTCATGATGGCAGGGGTAAGTAGAAAGTTTTTTTTACTTTATGCTGGCTGGCTAATGTTTGATTTTATAGTGGGCAAATGAGCTATTATCCATATCTGGAGAATAGTTATTTTGCCCATTAATGTACTGTATGTGTTGTGGGGGTTGCTGGGGGTAGAGGAGGGGGTTAGTAGGGTTGTTGTATTTATTTTTGTTTCTTGGGGGTAGAGGGTTTGGGTGGGTGTTTAGGCCTTCCGGGGGGTAGCAGGACTTGTTAACACCTTCATTACCATAGCAGTTTCCATTGCTATGGTAGTGAAGGGGTTAACTCCTCCCACAACCTTCCAGGCTTAAACACCAACCCTGGGACTACTACCCCCTTCATCCACTCCCTCTGCCCCAAGAAACAGGCTATTGAGGTATAACCCCTTCATTACCTTAGTGGCTAGCCACTAAGGTAATGAAGCTGTTTTAATATAAATAGTAATACTAGTCTAGATGAGCAGGTGATCTCCGGAGCAGAACCGCATTGATTTGAGGACCGGGGACCCCCTGCTTCCCGAGATACAGGGCCCGTTATGGGGTGATGCTATCTCATATGCATTTTATTCCCACAGTCACGTGACATGGGACAATTTAAATGCATAGGAGATACCGGCACCCCATAACGAGGAATGTATCTCAGGAAGCAGGGGGTCCTCAGACATCAAATCAACATGGTTCTGCTCCGGAGACCCCCTGCTCATCTACACTAGTATTAAAATGTATATTAAAATCCTGCAATCGCTGGCGAGATATGCGCAGGGAGAGGCGGCTCTCTCTGTGCAGCTCTCTTTGCAGCTGGAACAAATCGTCTGGCGAGGCCTTTTGAGAGAGACGATCATCACGTCGCCGGCTACTCGCCCATTTTGGGAATTTTGCTATCACAGGTAATCGAGGCTTTCTGAATACCGTGATAGCAACGCTCAAAAAACTTTCGGCGTAAACGGCCCAGCGATTTTTTTTTATGAATGCTTATAGAATAGACCCCTATATATCTTTTATGAAACATTAAAACAAGGGTTAAATCCCCGATTCTGGCCAAAGCATGTGAACCAAGTCTCCCAAACATTTTCACACTTCTCTGTAGTGTCAGTCAACGTAAACTGTCAACTTTTCCATAGCCAATACATTCAAAACCCTATTCCTAATTTGGGGCAGAGTGGGAGGACTGGGGGATTTCCACTGGCCAGCAATCACGCATTTGACCGCTGTCAATATGTGTGATACATTTCTGTGAATGCCTGTCTATGTCAGGAACAGATCGATTTCCCTTTTAAGGATTGCCACAGCATCACTGGCACTGTAGTTGCTGTCTCCTCTAACAGAATCTCCCACTTGTTTCAGCCTCAGGTTGCTCCTACTCAGTGACATAATCAGGCTGGAATTAAAACTGTTATCCAATTACACTTTGCCATGATTTATTATAGACATCAGGGACTTTCAAGGGACTTTCTCCCAGTTAGAAAACTTTCAGTACAGTAAGGAGAGGCCCTTTGAGACGGGGCGCCTTCTCAAAGTTCAGCAAAACATTTCTTCGTAGAGTGTATATCAGCTTGACTTTAGTTCCAATTTTTGGACAGAGAAATAAATAATGCCGTATACTTAAACTCTTGGAAATGTGTAAACGTTGAATTGTCTTATCTACAGACATAATACTGATACTACGTGTGACCCGCAGTGTATTGTATATATTAAAAAACAAAAAAAAAGTGTTTTCTGAAGCAGTCTACCCAACCACTACTGTTTCCCTAAGCTTGTGCATCGTCTTATACACCCTGGCTACATGGATACTCTAAAAGTCTGGAGCACGCAGACGGTTTAACACAAAGAATTCCACCTGAGTGAGTACATATTCATTCCAATTGCTCACCAATAACACTAGCTCACACAGTATAGTACAGGTTAACGTATTTGGTGCCATCTGGAATAGGCCAGTTGAACCTGCGGGCTGGGTGTATATTCTGAGATAAGAAACATGTCAAAAGGATTCCATTATTCGCAAATGTTTCTGTGATTTGCATTCTTGTATACCTTACCGTCTGGGATTTATTCTTTCAAGAATACTAATATTGGTATTTGCCTCTGGATAGCATTGCTTGGGGGTGTTTCACTCCTATTTTTCTCTTGTATAAATGGTTTCAGCATATCATATTGTGCTTAAGTTAACCGAGGTTTTTTTTGCATAGTGACTTTGTATAAAGCTGTATTTTGAGAGAGGGCAAGTGGCTCATGTAAAATTAATTAACTTTTTTTGTCAATGGAATTTAGCAGCCTATGTTCCTATGAATTATGGACTTGCGTGTTAATATATATATTATATATTTGTCATAATTATTCAAGTTCACTTATTTACATTATTATATTATTAAAATGACACACCTATATATACAATTTAATAATCATCACAATATATTATGTTATCTATATACATATTCTGTATCAACTTCAATATTGGAGCATTATACTAAGTATATTATTTTAGTCTTTAGTTATTTAGTCTCCCATAAGTCTGACATGTTACAGTTGGAAGCATTAAGTTTTCTTTATGATAAGTCTGTTTTTGAGTGTAATGGGCAAATAAGCAGAAACTCTGACTTCTACCATCATAATCAGAAACACAGCAACGTTTACATCAAGAAAACATTGACATTTCCCCTAGCTCCTAATATTTAATACATAGTGCATATTTGACATAAATATGTAAGTTTCATTTTTTTGGATATACCAAAGTATATGTGTAATGCAATCTTTGCATAGTTCTCTTGCCTCGGTCAAGTAGATTGATTACAATATTACTGAAACATTACCGGAAAGCTGAAATAACAGAATAACTTTGTTACTGATACTGTACATTGTTCTGTAAGGTGTGGACACTTTTTTGCATTACTCTCCACTGGAATGGGGGAAAGAAGTGTAGCCAAGAAATAAATGCTCCTTCTGCTATTCTCTCCACTACAGGTTCCAACAATGTCAATGTGAATAAAAGTATATAAAAGAATGAAAATTACTCATACTGTATCATAATTTCAAATGTACTATTCTACGTTTGGATAAAATTGAGATTTCATTTTCGTATTGTACCCTCTACCATTTTGTACTCATAATTCAAATACCATTTTAAAAATGCAACTAAGATTAAAAATATAGACAAGTGTATTTATTTCAGGTATTTCAATATTATACTTTTATCTGGGGCGTCAGCTTCACCAGATAATGATTTGGTAAATAAAATTGGTATTAGCACAAAAAAGTGCTTGCTTTTTATCATGCAATACATCAACTTTGCACCATCAAGATAAAGCACTGCCTCTACCCCCTCTAGACTAATGGACAATATCCCTATTAGCCAAATGTAGCTATTATTGGTTTGGGGCATTAAAAAATATATATACACGTCTTAAAAAACAAATGTAAAAAATAAACATTAAAAATACATTTTGGACATAAAACTATTGATTATAACTGTGGATAACTAGACCCTCTCAATGGGGAGCCTATACTGTATATCCACATTGGCAGAACATGGTAACGCAGTAATAAATAAATGTACATTAACAATATTAAAATACATTAATAAGCCCTCTTCATTACCTTAGTGGCTAATCACAAAGGTAATGAAGCAGTTAACAACTCCTGCCACCCCTTCGGGAGGCCTAACCACCCTCCACAAAGCACTAACCCCCATCACCCACCCCGTTACCCCAAACAAGAGTCCCCCCCCCACACAGTAATAGGCAATAGTCCTTTTAGGCATATGTGCCTAATAGGACTTTTGCCCATTGAAAAGCATAAAAAGAAATATTAAACAAATATACATTACAATAAATATTAACATAAGAGAAATCAAGCCATTAAATCCATTAATTTGCACTGTGCCTACCTAAGCTCTCCGCAGGGACATAGACAGGCACATTTTCAATCAATGGACCCCCTAAATAAATCAAAGTGTTACTTATCCCTGCTGGGATGAATGTCTTGTATATAATGTATACCCTGCTCATTATGTAACTGTATTTGTAAATATGTATTATTTGTCATAATTCTGTGCCCAGGACATACTTGAAAACGAGAGGCAACTCTCAATGTATTACTTCCTGGTAAAATATTTTTATAAATAAATGAAGACAGCCCTCTTAATCATCAGGGGCACCTGCTGCAGAATACAATAAAGGGCCAATGCCCAACCATAAAAATAAAACCCCCAAACATATCCATGCTTGATGGCCAAGAAAAGTAAAAAAATCAAAAGGTAGAAAATAGGGGTAACGACCCCCCGGTGATGCTCTCACTATACAAGGAAGTCCATAGATAATAAAGAACATATGTCCATAAAACGGTATGCAATGCAAATAAATGATGCGTGGAGTATGGAGTCCAGTGGGTAAGCCGATGGTGTGTGTGTGCCTGAATACCTTCACCTCATCTGTATGATGCCGTAGGAGAAGTCTCGCCACGCCGATGGATAAAACCCGTCCCCACCGAATGATGTTGATTGGGGTAAGCAAACCTCCTCAGCCGTGAGTATGGTAGCCCGGTGAATGGGGACTGGCCGATGGAAATGGAGATCCGTAAGCAGAGTCTCCCGCCGTCTCCCCCGGGTACCAGATCGATGTTCTCCGAGGTGCCGGGTCGTGGCTGTCGGTGGGGTCGGTGATGGCTGCTGGCAGTGAAGACAGGACAGGACAATCCACTCCTCCGTAGGATGTCCGTCCGCGGTGTTGCTTCCCGGAACAGGTGAGGAGAATGGTTATCGGCTACACACTGGCAGGAACCCAGGGTCTCCGCAGCTAGGAGAGGAAATCCTCTTGATGTTTGCAGCTGCTCCGTGATGCAAATACCGGCGTGCTATGATACTAAGGTAAGAAATCAGGAACAGAGAGGAAAAGTAGAGCACTGCTAGTAAAATAAGAAAAAGGGCCAGTAGCAAAATGATTATTTATTAGGCATATAAGCCAAAAAAGGGGACAAACACACTAACGTTTAAAAAAGAGTCCCTTTTGGCCTTTTTCTTATTTTACTAGCAGTGCTCTACTTTTCCTCTCTGTTCCTAAAAAAATCAAAACCCCATAAAAATAATCCATGCCGGATGGCAAACAACAATAAAAATAAACATAAAAAATAATCCTTGCCCAATGGCATAACCACCCCACCCCCAAAACAAAAATAAAACAATCAGGTAAAATGAATCCAGCCCAATGGCCTTCTTCGAATCCGGATCCATCCTGTCTGAAAGATGATGGATCCTCAACTTGACCTAAAGCAATGCATCCTAAAGCAATGCATCCTCCACTGATCAGTCTCTGGTGAGTATACCTTCTTTTTTTTTCTTCTTGGTTTTTCTTCTTGCAGATCTAGCTCTTGTTCCTGTCAAATGAGAAGTACAAGTCCTTATAAAAGGCATGTGATGTCACATTTGAGTCACATGGTGCATCCACCAATCCTATTAGTGGATGTAACATGTGATCGGCCATCAATTTGGTTGAGAATGACCTCTCAACCAACATTGATGACATCACATGGTACATCAAGCAACCGATTGGCTGATGTACAATGTGATGTGTTCCCTTTTTGCTGTGACATCCCCTTAAAGGAAAGGAATGGGATTTAAAAAATGGAATGCGATTCCCTCCCTTTAAGGTGAAGTCACAGCACCCCAAAAAAGGGAAGGCATAAGATTGTACATCAGCCAATCCGGCTGCTTGATGTACCGCGTGTTATCATCAATGTTGGTTAAGAGGTCATACTCAACCAAATTGATGGCTGATCACATGGTACATCCACCAATAGGATTGGTGTATGTACCACGTGACTGTCAAATGGGACGTCACAGGTCTTATTTAAGGCCTGGTTTGTCTCATTTGACAGGAAGAAGAGCTACAAGCAACATCTGCAAGAAGAAAAAAAGAAGGAAACAAGACCTGAATGGCTGTTACTGACTGGGGAAGGCACTGAGGATGTTGCTACTTCAAGGACATCTAAAGGGAAGTACCATGGTCCATTAGGGATCTGTGGGAACGAGCCTAGTGAAGGAGTTTCCCCGAAGCGTTGCCCCCTTATTTTTCTTTTTGCTTTAGTTTTATGTCACCTAACTTACCTCTTTTTTTTTTTGCCCTTTTCCCACAGTTATAGTTAGTACATAGTATTTCCATGTTTTTTGCTTTTTGTTCCTGTTTTTTTTAATTTTGTTCCTGTTTTTTGCACGTTTGTTCTTTCCCTTTGGCTTCTCATAGTATGTGGATTTGCATGTTGTGTTGCTTGTCTCATAGTTTTTTTGCATTCATTCTTGTTGTTGCAAGTTGTATTTCTGTTTCATCTGTGTGACATTTATATGTGGTTATTATTAATACTGCATTTTGGTTGAAAGAAACTGTGTATTCTTTAGTGCATTCTCTCTTGCGATTACTGACATTTCCTGTTTTTGAGAGCTGAGTACTTCTTTGATTATTTGTTATATCCACTAAGATGGCAACGGGGTTGGGTAGTGCATTTTTTTTAAATGTAGTAACCCCTTTGGTGCCTGTGGTATATCTTGGTAACCACAGGCATCAAATGGGTTAAAGTTATTTCTATCATAGGCTTCGGTATTAATAGTTATTACAGAAGACTACGATAGAAATATGATCGCGATGCAAGGTCATTAACACATTATTAATGGCTGCATATCACACCCATTAAATTATTACCACGATTTTGATATATACCAACTTAAAATTTGCGTAATAACGGTCGTAAAAAATTTTTAAGCAGGTGCAATATTATCTCCACTTTAAGAGAGCTAAATTGACTAGTTAATTTACAGTGTGCAAGAATTTTCTAGGTTGCAGTGGTGCTTATTATTTCATTTGCAGAAATAGGTCAAGGGAAAAGGGAAGCATTGAGCAATATTTTATTTATTTAGTTATTTATAAAATATTTTACCAGGAAGTAATACCATGAGAGTTACCGGTCGTTTTCAAGTATGTCCTGGGCACAGAGTTATGATAGTACAGGTACATGGTTTCATTAAATAAACAGTGGTAATGTAATCAATTAACAGACATTTCATGGACAGTTAGAGATAATATATAAGTATGGGCGTATTTAACAGCTACAGACAAGATTAGAATTGTGTTAAAAGAGGTAGGATTTGAAGTTACAAAAAAAAAAAAAAAAGAGGTAGGATTGGCTTAGAAGACTTTATGCAATATATATTTAAAACCAGAGACAGAACTTGAAACACAGACAGAGCTCAGTGCACATCCAATGAAACTTATACACGGTACAGTGCCTAAATATATATGTATAGATATCTTTTGAATAAAATGGTCTTTTAGTTTAACATTTTGGCCAAAGTGTTGTAAGCCCCTGAGCCACTACACGGCAGACCACATCTCAAGGGTCCCTAACACTAATATAAATTCTTAATAACATGTGCAATATATGCACTCTAAACTCTAATATGCTTCTCCTCCCCCTGAAGAAGCGCGTTACACGCGCGAAACACGTGTCGGTGTTACTGATGTCACGAGGGTGACGTCACAGAGGAGCGACGGCGGTGCATGTACCAAATGTCCACACGGGTTGTATACCTTCCTTGCCTCTGCTTGGGTTCGCCGTAACCCGCTTTCCCTCCCTTCCCTTCCCCATAGCTCATACACCAGCGGTTTCACTGTTGGCTCTCCGCTGACAAGCGGTGTTTTGTTTTTCAAACAGCTGTTTGAGTTAGTTACACTGTGCTATCATTCTACACATTGGTTTGTTTTTGGGTTTGCCGCAACCCATTACAGCTTTCATTTATGCACTATTAAGTAACTACTATTTGGCAACATTTATACAGCATATGTATTGATATGAGAGTACGGGAAGTGGTACTACTATTCAAAGGGATTCTATTGAATAGATGGTTACTATTTCAAGCACTATTTCAGTGACTTGTATCCATTTATAAAGGCTATGCTGCCTCATGTATGTGACACTATGTGGTATTAACTGCTTAGGATTTGATGGTATCTAGGGTTTAGTATAATTAGTCCCAATGTGGGACAGCTACAAAGAGCTCTTTTTACTTTGTACTAATACCTTTAGACCCGCTTTCATCTGATTGCCTATTACATGTTACATTACATATACAGGCAATGTGTCAATTTACAGCCTAATTATTATGGACATCACATGTTGAATTTACACGCAGGGGAAGATAGGGTTATTCTCTGATAATAATAATATCTAGATAACTATTTTGAATGATATATCCCTATCTGTTCTCCACTGCTCCTCTGAGGGGTTCTGTTAACACATATTTAAAAATTTGAGTGGCCTGAGAATTACATACATGTGGTTTAGAGTACATATAGAGTACATATAGAGGGGTACCTTTGAACTCTTGAGTTCACTTTGTGAAATATATGTTTATTACCTCCCTTGCACCTACCGTTTTAGGACCTTCTATCCAATAGGTGAGCAGTTTTCTACATAACCTATGTGTAACCTGTGCAATACCAGGAAGAATGATTTATAATAAATCTGTCAAAATTAGTTGCAAAGTTCTAAGTCTGATTGAAGCTCTTATTAACCTGTACATTACCTGGAAAAGCACTCTGTATTAGATCTGTCACAATCAAACTGTAAGCAAGCAAGATCCCCTGAGAGTGGGGATATAACTATATATATACATATAACTATAATTATATATATCTATAATATATAATATATATATATATATATATATTATAAATATATTATATTATATATATAATATATATATACAGTGTTCGACAAACCTATACATTTGCTCGCCCCGGGCGAGTGGATTTAACCCCGGGGCGAGTAATATTGCCCAAGCCACACGTTTGGTACTAGGTGGCGAGTAGAAATTTTTTGTGTGGCGAGTAGATTTTTTGGTGTTTGTCAACCACTGTGTGTGTGTATATATATATATATATTATATATATAATTATATATATATATATAATATAACTATTATTTTTGATATAACTAACTAAGTAGCCCTTACAGTCATTTATCGCTGCTATTTACCTCTTTTGGGGTTCAGAGAGACATTGTCCGGACATTTTCGTGTGACGTCATCAGTAATTTTTGCGGCAGTGATTGCCTTACGGCAAGTCGCAAATCAGCCGCAAAAACTGCACGGAGTTCCGGAGAGACGAGCCTGACGGCGGCTCCAGCGGGCACGGTACCGAGACGTCTCCACAGACTCCACACAGCCAGAAGGAGGGACTCTTAAAGACAGCCCGTGACGGCCTAAGACGGCGGACGATCAGCGCTACCTCACCTATCCTGGTGACACGGCGGTTGCTGTGGTTGTACGGTTGCTGTGCTTCTGGTGGTGCCGGGTAACATGTTAACCTAAGTACACGATATGCCTACTTTTGTCCACATTGATGTACGCAGATATCATACCTTTTAATATATATTAATCAAATTGAACACACTTCACCATACGCGTTTGCGCTTGTTTTTTCTGTTTTATGAATTCATATCTTCCTGATATGCCATAAAAAATATTACAACTTAAAAAAAACAAGGAGTAAATAGCAGTAACAAAATGTGTTTATTCTTAAAATGATGCATCAGTTCTATTATTAAAGAACGTAACCACCTAGAAAAGTGTGATTAAGCTGTGTGCAATCATAAGTCTGTGTAGCACGTTCACTATCTTTTATGATTTCTCATAGTCCCTCAAAAATATTTTTCATTATTATTTTTCTAAAAAATACATTTTCATCATTATTACGCCGAAACAGCGCAGTTTACAATGAAGTGTGCGATAAGGAGGAATAAGTGAAAGCAAGAGTAGCTGATTATGCATATCTTACACTTCACAAGCCCGTGTTCTGCTCAGTGAACAGCAGTATTAGATAAGACACATTCCTGAAAGCAGCTACTGTAAGTCTGCATATTGTGGGCTTTGCAGGAGGTGAAAGCAGTGGGCCATATTCCCTAGAGAAATGAAATCACTACGTGGGAGTTGATATGTATGAAGCAGCAAGATGCACATGAATACAAGGAGCAAATGGTGGACTAGGGAGATAAACATTAGGTGATTCATAGAGGATGGCAAAGGGAGATGGCAAAGGGGGAGAGAGAAAGAGAGGGAGAGGGAGAGGGAGGGAGAGAGAGGGAGAGGAAGAGGGAGAGAGAGAGACAGAGAGACAGAGAGACAAACAGGACGGACAGTGATCTAAAGAAAGCACAATGTGCATGGTAACCTGAGATATATAACTTATTTCTGACTGAAGAGGTATGAAATTGAGCAAACTGTATCTTATCCTCATGTCTGGGGACAATGAAAGTATTGGTGTGCAATACAGGCTTCTTTGTTTAGCCACATTGATAAAACCATTCTGTATAATGCTGTTACAGGCATAAATACTCTGAGATCTTTCAGTACAAACACACCTTAAATAAGTTATGGTGGGTACAAAAAAGTGACAAGAAACCCTACAGCATACAGCAAATAAAAATATCACTTGTGAGCTCATTCACGTCTCAAACAGGTCTGCAAACCTGCCTTTCACCATTATCTCTTAGCATGCAATGCTTCCACTGCAGCTAGGGATTCTGGGAAATTACTTAAATGAGCACACAGTGTCACCTGATTTGCATGTCATTTCCCAGAACCCCTTGATGCAGCGGAAGCACTGTATGCTAAGAGATAATGGGGAAAAGCAGGGTCACAAACCTGTCTGAGACATGTGAATGTGCTCACAAGCGATATTTTTATTTGCTGTCCAAACACACAAATGGAAATAGTACGTTTATATAAAAGAACACATACTGTAAATAAACTGTGATTGTTGTTAAGCAAATGCAGGAAATGTTAACGCATCTTCATTTCTTTTATTATATTGTATCTTCTTTTCTTTTATTATATTGATTAGACTTTAGAGCATCTTCATCACCTGCTACCTACATTAATCAATAGCATTTAAACCCTGATGATGAAAAACTTGTTAAGCACTCTCAATACATTCTTATTTTTAATATCATATATCTTATGTGCCAAATTGTTATTGTGTATAAGCTTGGAGGCTGATAACAGAAGATAAATAAAAATTTTAGGGAAGCTAAAAAAAGAAAGGAAAAGTACAATATATCACAAACAGAGTTAGGCGATAGTGAGCTAGCATTTGGTGGAATGGCTACGTACATTACAAGCTTTCATAAGAAAGTGCGCTTGTGAACATGTTTTTAATATGACAGAGCAATAGAAATAGGTTGAACTGGAAGGAGTTAGGCTAAATAATCTTTTTGGTATGCTATATGAATTTATGTATAAATATTACTTTCCAAAACTAAAAATAATTAAATTAATTACTGGGGGCAGATCTCCTGTTCTGAGTGCACACAATTAGATATTCTCAAAGTCCTTCTTTTTCTCTTTTTCTTTTGATGTTTAATGTTAATGTTGCTCATTTCATAACTTTCATCTTAATTTTCCCTTCACCTTCAACTCTCGACGGTAAGATAGACTTGAGCTTTCTTGAAGCTGTCCATGTTCTGTCATCATGCTGTTACAATAGCTGATGTTAACGATATATATAATTCTAGCTGAGGTGCATAGTACATTCTAAAATGGAGAGCAGTAGTAGTCATGTACAGGTGACATTATAATATCATGAAGGCATGTTATGTATGCCGAATAATATCACAGGAAAGCGCACAAACCTACAGGGTGTAGGAAGAAAATTTTAATTCACCCTCTCACACTGAAGAATTGATTTGATTTCAAATGGAAAAAATAGAAATACAGAATTTAGGCATATTTGTACACAGGCCTCAACAAAAAAACATGGTCGCTTCAATATGACACCCAGTGAAGCTCTGTCTATAAAGAATCTGCGGACAAATACAAGTATTGTAGTACGTGAGGCAGACAAAGGGGGGGGGGGGGGGTTGTGTTGCAAGATAGAAAAGATTACTGTTTTGAAGCAGAGAGACTCCTGTCTGATCTTAAGTCATATAAAAAATTAAAAAAAGATCCCACGGGTGAATTTCTCCTTTCTCTCAAGGCGCTACTTGATGAGGCTCTTGTACAAGGTATATTGAAAAAAATGGAATATGATTTTCTATATACTATATTTCCCACTGTCCCCATATACTACCATATTCCAAAGATTCATAAATCTATTATAAATCCTCCTGGACGCCCCATTATATCGGGTATCAATTCATTAACGTCCAATTTATCCCAATATTTAGATTTTTATTTACAGCCTTTAGTTACTGAGTTGCCGTCTTATCTTAAAGACACCACGGCGGTTATAAAATTATTACAACAAAACCAGTGGAAGACAGGCTATAGACTGGCCACTTTAGATGTACAATCATTGTATACATGCATCCCCCATCAGGCGGGCTGCACAGCGGTCAAGTTCTTTTTGGACTCTTGTAATTTGATAGAACCAACACAAATTGAGTTCTTATTATGATCAATAGAGTTCATACTAACTCATAACTATTTTCTTTTTTAATCTGATTATTGTTTGCAAATACTTGGTACCGCTATGGGTACCAAATTTGCCCCGTCATTTGCAAATTTGTATATGGGCTGGTGGGAAAATCTTACTGTGGCTGAGGTACCTCCTCCACAGTTAATTCTGTGGAGGAGATATAGATGATATCATTATCATCTGGGATGGTGATGAGATTTCCCTCCTTGATTACATTGCTCAATTGAATGTTAACACATTTAATTTACATTTCAGTGAAGAAAATAGTGATTCAATAGTACACTACCTTGACCTTGAAATTTTCATTGAATCTGAACAAATTTGTACAAAGACCTATTTCAAGGAAACCAATGTGAACTCATACATTCATCCCTCTAGTTGTCATTTCAAACCATGGATTGCAAATATACCTTTTAACCAATTTGCTCGACTGAACAGGAATTGTACCCATGAGGGGCAATTTCAAACTCAGGTGTTATTCTTAAAAGAAAGATTTTTACAGAAAGATTATGACAAAGATCTTTTAGATTGTGCCATGGATAAAGTCAACCTTGCCAAAAGAAACAATTTACTAAAAAATAAGAATAACAATAAAAAGCCCAAGAGACATGACTTTAGAAAGGGAGTAGACACTCAGACAACACATGTTGTGGCAGAAACTACATCTATATTAGATGAGGTCACACGTGTCAGTCAAACAAAGAGTGGGAATTTTCCAGAGTTTATTGCCCAATTTAATGATCAACATAAGGCTATACAGCAGGCTATTATTAAACACTGGAAGGTTTTATCTTT
Source organism: Ascaphus truei (assembly GCA_036426205.1). NCBI lineage: Eukaryota > Metazoa > Chordata > Amphibia > Anura > Ascaphidae > Ascaphus > Ascaphus truei. The sequence continues at coordinate 42,981,828 of CM071567.1, read as the reverse complement.
GGATCCAGTGCTAGGTGCACATATCTTATCCAAACCAAAAATTGTCTATAAAAAAGCTCAAAATCTAAAAAGATTAATAGCTCCCAGTCAATTGCGTTCTGATTCTAGTCATGAGGGTACTATGAGATCGTATTTGGAACTAAAGGGCAATTACAAGTGTAGTAAATGCAAAGTATATCCCAATATGTTAAGTAAAAAAGAGGTAGTTTCTTTTGCTACTAAGCGAAGTTTCAAAATTAACCATATTAATTGTTCCACCACCCATGTGGTTTATTTGCTTCAATGTAAATGTGGGTTTCAATACATTGGTAAAACCAAAAGAAGTATGAAAATTCGGATTATGGAACATATGAGAAATATAAAAAATGTGCAAAAATTAATTGATAAAAATATGCCTTTAACCCACCTTTTAAAACATTTTAAAAATTGTCATCAGTGTGACCCTAGTGGAATATCCTTTATGGGTATTGAAGTTATCACTGTAGACAAGCGTTTAGGCAACAGGGAACTACGTTTAAGCAGAAGGGAATAATACTGGATATATACCATGCAATCCAGACATCCTCAGAGATTAAATGATTATATAGAATTGGTTCCCTTCCTTAAAGTATAGAATACTAGTTGGTTTTTACATTTTATGGTGATTTTTCTTCTTTTTTAATTTTTAATTTATAAGAGGTTATACTACTGTCTTCTTATTTAAAAGTGTCTATATTATTGTTTTTTGTACTTTTATGTAAAGGATGGTTTTCAATATCACTATTTAGATTTTTGATATTTAGAGTGTGTTTCATGTTATGTGTTTTTAAACTCAAATTTTTTAAAGATGTTTAATTGTGATTTCTGTATTAAGTTAACACACAAGACATAGTTACCCTGACTGGGTTAAACTTTCAATTGAGATCGTGGCATTGGCTATTCATGTGGTAGCTGGGAGATCAGAATGTATGATTATAGCCCAGTGTTTTCAATTGCTATGCACTCAGGCATTCATTGGCTACGGTACGTTATTTTACTCCAGGGACAGTGTCAGCACGTGACCTCCTGACGAAGCACTACGTGCGAAACGCGTAGAGGTCACGTGAGACTGTTCCCGTGGAGTTTGCAGGCGGAGGCTGTGCAGGGCTCTTCGCATCTCCTTGCCTGGCTGGTATGTACATTGATCGGTTCCGGATCCCTTCCTTGTATTAGTGTGGATGCGGTATTGTCCTGCTCTATATTTCCGCCTTATGTTGGTTAAACCCGGTTTTTAACCCCCTTATTTGTAACCCCTTTTTAACCCCTAATTTGTCACCTTTGCTTTTTATGTTTATTTGGTATTCCTCTATTTTTATATTGGGATATATCATTATTAATAAAGAGTTAATGTCCCTTAGTGCGCCTGTCTGCCATTTCTTTTTCTGTCTGTGAGCTCCCTTCCAGGAGCTCACGTTTATAGGGGGTGTGTGGAGTACCTCAGACTGATGGCAGCAAGAGGGACTATATTTACGAACAGCTTTAGCACGGAGTGACATTTTTGTTCAACAAAAAAAAATTCAACAAATATTTTTTTCCCAGCATTCTGGTGGTATAAATGTTTGAACAGCTCCATTTCATAATGATGTTATTGCATTGTATGCTCTAATGGAAAGGCAATATGCATAAACCTTATGTAACCCCCCTTTAGGATTACTGGGAGGGGTTGACTGTGTGAGCTCACACATAGTAACACCCATTCCCTATCCCATGGTGCTAGGGTGACTGAGCAGAATTTAAGCCCCTCCCCCCTTCTGCCTGGAGAATGTGACATCAGACTTGGATATAAATAGTAAGGGGGAAGCTTCTGGAGCGCAGATCCCTGGAGGAGACAGAGGAGGGATCTCATTGTATATAGTAAGTGTTTATGTAAATAGATAGGATAGGATGTGATAGGATCCCTTTTTTTATTTGACAGTTAGGAAATGTGTCCCATTTAGATTGTGACTGTAGGAGGACGCGCACAGAGGTATGCAAGGGAGACTTGTTCTGGTGAAATTAAATAAGGCTTTTATTGCGCCTGTTTCCTTAACATCAGGAAACCATCCAAACAAAGGGGTCACACAAAGCTTCTATTCACTTGGGAGTATTTCTAGTGAAACCTATGCAGTCCACAACTCCCTTTAGATAAGCATGTCTCCCAGCCCCAAACATATATCATGAAATGAGCAGATATAAAAAGTCTTATAAAGGAAAGTCTTATCTGTTCCTTGTAGTTGGAGGGAAAGTCTTCTCTGTTCCTGGGTTGCTACCTTTTCCTCAGGTTTATCAGCTTTCAGGTTTAGAAGTTTCCCCTGTGTCTTGCAAGCAGGTCTGCTACAGTATTTCTTCTGCCAGGCTCAAGACATCTGTCCCCATGGTCAGTCTCACGAGTTGTGAGATTCAGGCACAATCTCCCTTCCTGTCTCAAAGGGAGTTTTTTCTAAGGAACCTAATCAGCCAGGTGGTGTTGGTTAATTGACTACCAGCAATTAACCACCACACTGCTGGATTAGAGGCACATTTCCTGAACAGGGATAACTCCCCTGTTACAGTGACCTTAAGAGTGGTTCATTGCTACTCTCTGAGTTCATATGGCAGCAGTCAACAGATAGGGTTGCTAGGTGGCTTATCCAAAAATACTACCCCCACCCCAATAATACATATAAAAATAGCCCCAACCACCAATACACATAAAAATACCCCCACCACAATACATATAAAAATACCCCTCCCCCAATACACATAAAAAATACAGACTTACCTTGGGGAGGGTCTCAGGTCTCTGGCCAGGCCCCGTGGCTGCGGGGGGCTCGGCATCTGGCAGCAGTTGCTGCCAGGCCCCTGCTCTCCGCCTGCTGCAGGCTTCTCTCTCTCACTGACTGTGTCCCACGTTGAGCTTGGGACACTGGCTTAGCGCCGGGGCTCTCTGACATCGGCTTGATTTAGCTTCCGGCACGCGCCGACATGAGAGAGGCCCGTCATGAACCAGCATCACAAGCTCAACGTGGGACACAGTCAGTGAAAGAGAAAAGCCTGCAGCAGGCGGAGAGCAGGGCCCTGGCGGCAACTGCTCTCCAGCCACCTGGCCCCCCCATCCACCGTCTTCCACTGTACGTTCTGAGAGGTAATACTGTACACATACATGTCCGTTATTACCTCTCATTTTTTACCGGATGCAGGAGGCAAATACTGGTCTGTCTGGTTCAAAACCGGACACCTGGCAACTCTGCCGACAGAGAGAGAGAGCACAAGGCCCAAACAGGGGCCCTAAAGAGATGAAAATCTGCCAAGGCCACCCAGAAGATAGCCACATTAGGTACATAGGGGATCAAGCTTCAGCACTGATCTAGCATGCCGAGATTGGGGCAGGTAGGGAGAAAGGTTCAGACAGCATCAGGAAGAATTCAGTTATGTCCATAACAAGATCATTGTGTGTTGAGGTAACAATAAAGCTGCTGTTGAATGAATAAAGTTCCTGCACCAATCAATGCTACCACCTCACCCAGCTGCACAAATCCAGCACCCTGACAAGGTAATGCACTATTAATAAGAGACTTTGATGTAAACTCCCTAGGATCCGAATAGGGAGGGTTACACGTATATTATTAAACATGAGCTCATTGTACCTGCATTATATATTTATACATTGCAATGCACACTGCCATGTTCTAAAAATAACAAATTCATAATCTATATATAGGTATTGAAATATGTCAGTTTGGCTCCTATTGTTTTATTTTAGAATATGGACAAAGGTCAATCTTAACCTATATCTCCAGTAATTTCATTTTTCACTCTAAATTGATTGAGATTATGGATATCAGTTCTGCCGCGATGATGCTAATATTTCAGAATTGTGATACACAAATGTGCTCCTGATTAAGCACTTCAGTATGACACCGATTTTTCATTGGCTAATCTGCAAAGTTTTATTGCCAATTTTGATATTAATAAAAAAAATTGTCTCAAATTGTCCCTGAATCTTGGAGGACACACTATGAAGAGAAGAATTCCAAAAGTCATTATTTACATTTGCTGAAACCACAAGCTCCAGAATGGATTAGGATATTTTAGTGGCCCATGGGTTTCCTTCAGTGCATAATTTATTAATAGATTGGATATTAGATATGTCTGAAGACATGTTTAACCCTATGCATACAAATAGAAATCCACACACATTTATAGATTCAAGGATGTGGATGAAAACACAAAATGTGCTTTAGTCCTTCTAAACATCCAGTGTTCCTACTTGGACCCAAGAAACATATTTCTAAAGTAATTGGGGGTCATATTTACTAAGAAGTATTAAGTCATAATTCACCTTGCGTTCCATTTACAGTACTTCAATGGGATGTAGTATCTTATGACTAGCTCTGCTTAGTAATGACCCTAAATATGTATGATAAATGAAAATAGCTAAAGTTTCCATCCCTCTTAGTAGCTGTGTATTTTTGGAGCTTTATGGATTAGATAATGCATTTCGGTGAAGGTTACCCAACTGACAAAAGCACATTTCCTTTCTGGTTCTATTTATTGATCTGAGGACATGGGGTTGAATTTCCATCATTAGATTGTGTTGTTAAAACCCTCTCAACATAGTGTGCAGAAAATTCAACCAACAGAGAAAAGTTGAGCCACAGACTGCAACCTTGAAGTACTCTATGTAAAATGTGAATTAGCAGAAATGCAATAACTATAACCACTTTGCTTTACACTTAACAGTACAACTAAGGAAAAACAGAGTATGTTTGTTTTATTTAAAATATATGAAGTATTATTTTATATTTATGTTCGGTTTCTTTGTTAAAGCAACAATCTCCTTCTACCCCTAAAATGAGAAGGAACTGGCATAGGCTATCCTCATTATTAATAAAAGGTTATCTTCACTGCACTTCACAATGGAGAAATAATGGAGTCCGTAAACACAATATGGTGGTGGTTGCTCCCCAGGGACTGTGATTGTGTATACAGTCAAATACATCAAGTATAGCCACCCAAAACAATAAAATAGCAAAGAACATTACAAAAAACGTACAAATCTATTGTATCATGTGGCAACAAGCCAACATTTTGAACATTAGACAAACCTTCCCCAACTGAGGAGAAATTAACACTAAGGACTTAAAAAGGCACCTGACAAGTCAGTGAATAAGATGAACACGATGCACAGAGCCAGATGTAGACCTGTGTGAGGGACTTTATGACTCATTTAACCTGTTCAGTGCCTTAATGACATATGGTGTATGTCAAGAAAAATGACAACCCCAGGGGCACTTATGACGTACACCATACGTCATTGTCCTTTGCTAGTTTTTTAGGGGCTGTACATGATCTGCGCTGATCATGATGACACTGAAGGGGAAAGGGGGAGGGGGAAAAGAGAGGAAATGGGGGGGAGGGTGGGACATCCCCTCAGTATCACATCCGGCCCAATGGCCGGGACCCAGTACTAATCACGTGATTGTTCTGAAGAGTGGTCACATGATGCGGAAGTGTCTGGGGGTCAATGGTCACGGAGTTGACATATTACCCTCTGGCACTGGAAGGGTTAAGTGATGGGTTATAAAATGCCTTATGGCTAAAATAAGGCCCATATCGCCTCCTGGGAATCCACTTTCCTTAACCCGTGTATACTGTATATTTCCTTAAGGGGCTCCTTTTATGTGGGACATAATAGATTATATAAAATACAATAAATCTGGAAGGGGAGGGGTGTTGATCTAAATTGAATTGCATGAATCCAGGTAGATTGATTCATGTGATACAGTAATTTTCAAATAAACATATCACCAACAAGAGGCATCCAGAGGCACAATGTATACTAGTTAAAAAAAGTTTTAAAATGCAAATGAAATGTAAATGATTTTCTCTAGTGCACAAAACAAAACGTAAAAATACAATGTGTTGTCTGCTTAAAATAGCATGTCCGGTACTGTATATCATATAATGAAGATGCAATTTACACAATATAATAATGATTATGTTTCTATTTTTCTGCCCCTGGGGTTGTACTTTGCAATGTCACCTAAATCTTCAGTGCAATTTGCAGCCTATAATAATCATAGTATGTTCAACACGTTCTGAGTTGAAATTCTTCTTTAGCTAATCTGATTGACTACAATAGTGTTAGGACCTGCATTTTTGGTTATACCTTGATGTTGGTATGCAGACTTATGACGCTTTAGCCAAACAGTTTAACTAAATAACCAAGTAAATATTATTATTATTATTATTGAAGTATTTAAACTTTATACTTATTACTTTATATGTTTTGTCAATTGGATGTAGCATTGGGCACCCCTGTCTTTTGTTTGTATACATTGGCCACTCAGTAGCACTCTTTTTGACATAAATATTTACAGTTAGGTCCGGAAATAATTGGACACTGACACAATTTTCCTAATTTTGGCTCTGTACGCCACCACAATGGATTTGAAATAAAAAAAACGAGATGCAATAGAAGTGCAGACTTTCAGCTTTAATTCAAGGGGTTGAACAAAAATATCGTATGAAACGTTTAGGAATTGCAACCATTTTCATACACAGTCCCCTTATTTCAGGGGCTCAAATGTAATTGGACAAATTAACACAAACATAAATAAAATGTTCATTTTTAATACTTTGTCGAGAATCCTTTGCAGATAATGACTGCTTGAAGTCTGTAACGCATGGATATCACCAAACGCTGGGTTTCCTCCTTTGTGATGCTTTGCCAGGCTTTTACTGCAGCTGTCTTCAGTTGTTGTTTGTTCGTGGGTCTTTCTGCCTTAAGGTTTGTCCTCATGGTCAATCGGATTGAGATTGTAATGCCTGTATGCCCGCAGACCTGGCCAGTCCCCAGTACTGAGGTGGGTAAGGGTATAACACGCACCCACAGCAGAGAGGGCGTGCCCAGAGTGTGGTAGTTGCTTTGCCGAGCCTGGTGAGTAAGGGTTAACGTTATACTTGCTGAGTTCGGGGCGCAAGAGGTCGGAAGGTATTGTCCAAGAGCCAGAGTCCAGGGATTGGAGAGGGCAGCGTAGTGATGTCTGAAAGCCAGAGTTCAAGGGCAGGAGAAGGCAGCGTAGTCAAAGTCCAAAGCAGAGTTCAAGTTCAAACCAAGGGAATCCAAACAGGGGCAGGGACAGGAACCAGAGCTGAAACAGACAAGGGAGCTGGGCATAGACACTGCACACACAGGAGCTACAGGAAAGCTATGCAGAGCAAGGAAAGAGAGGACAGACTGGGGTTATAAAGGAGGGAGGACAAATAGCAGGAAGGAGTGGAGCAGGGGTTTGTATGGGAGCTTGCAGTGATAGGTGTGAGAGAGCAGGGGAGGAGACAGGGAGGTAATCTAAGCTAATAGCCTGCAAGCTCCGGGGGGCAGAGCCAGTACCTGGGGAGGGTTGTAAGTAGAGCGGGTGCGCGCACCCTATGTAACACAGCCGCGCGCGCGACGCATGAGTTCCAGGGCGTGGAGGAAGGATCGCGGAGGAGGTGCTCGGCTGGGGAGTATGAGAGGGGAAAGGAGCGGAGGAACCAGGTAGGGAGACGGAGGTACGCCGAGGGGCGTGAGTCCCCTGATGGGAGACCAGGGACTGGGAACGCACGCACAGTGAGGGGACCGCGCATGCGCGCAGACCGCGAACCGGAGCGTGACCGTGCCGCGAGGGAATGAGGTAGAGATCGGGAAGGCAAGGAAAGGGTAGGGTTAACCGGAGGAACCAAGGTGACAGGGACACGCTGGGAAGAGCGAATCCCCTGATCCGTTACAGAGATCAGGTGATTGACTCGGCCATTACAGAATATTGCACTTATTTGCCTTAATAAACTCCTGGGTTGCTTTCGCAGTATGTTTTGGGTCATTGTCCATCTGTAAAGTGGAGCGCCGTCCAATCAACTTTGCTGAATTTGGCTGAATCTTAGCAGACAATATATCCCTATACACTTCAGAATTCATCCGGCTGCTTCTGGCTTCTATCACATCATCAATAAACACTAGTGACCCAGTGCCATGGTAAGCCATGCATGCCCATGCCATCACACTGCCTGCACCGTGTTTTACAGATGATGTGGTATGCTTTGGATCATGAGCCGCTCAATGCCTTCTCCATACTTTTTTCTTTCTATTATTCTGGTACAGGTTGATCTTGGTTTCATCTGTCCAAAGACCGCTGTTCCAGAACTGGGCTGGCTTTTTTAGATATTGTTTGGCAAAGTCTAATCTGGCCTTCCTATTCTTGAGGCTTATGAATGATTTGCAACTTGTGGTGTACCCTCTGTATTTGCTCTTGTGAAGTCTTCTCTTTGTTGTAGACTTGGATAATGATATGCCTACCTCCTGGAGAGTGTTCTTCACTTGGCTGGATGTTGTGAAGGGGTTTTTCTTTACCATGGAAAGGATCCTACGATCATCCACCACTGTTGTATTCCGTGGACGTCCAAGCCTTTTTGTGTTGTAGAGCTCACCAGTGCGTTCTTTCTTTCTCAGAATGTACCAAACTGTTTATTTGGCCACTCCTAATGTTCCTGCTATCTCTCTGATGGATTTTTGTTTGCAGCCTAAGGATGCCCTGTTTCACTTGCATTGAGAGCTCCTTTGACCGCATGTTGTGGGTTCACAGCAACAGCTTCCAAATGCGAATGCCACACATGGACTCCAGACCTTTTACCTGCTTAATTTATGATGAAATAATGAAGGAATAGCCCACACCTGTCCATGAAACAGCTTTTGAGTCAATTGTCCATTTACTTTTGGTCCTTTGAAAAAGAGGGGGCTACATATTAAAGAGATGTAATTCCTAAACACTTCCTCCAATTTGGATGTGAATACCCTCAAATTAAAGCTGATGCGTAAGGTTTCCGGCCTGTGCCTGTTGGCCCACTCCCCCCCCCCTGCTCCCAACGTGGGACGGAGGGGAAGCGCCATGGCGTGCCCATGCGTGCCAACCCAGCTTCCCCCCCTCTATTTCCTCATTGTTGCTTTCCCTGTCTTTTCCCCTTCCCCTGTGTTGTTTTCCCACATTGTTTGCATTTAGAGGGTAATTTTTGTACTTGTGTGATTTTCACTTGCATTGTTCCAATTTATATATCTTGTGCTTCTATTATTAAACGTTTTCATTTTTGGCATATTCCCACTTTTTATAGTATTCTGTCAGTCAGTGAGTCCTGGAACACAATTTTATATTTTGGTTATTATTTGGAAGGAATTGGGGTCCTCTTTGTTCCTTTTATAACCTGCTTTTGGTTTATTGTCAATTTGAGTGCTGTCTATCCATTTTGTTACTTACTGTATATATATTTCAATGTTGCAAAATGGTTCACAGTACTGTGGTTTCGGTCTAACTATGAGCCCTTCCAATTTTATGGTAGACTCTGTTGGGACATCGGTAACACTAGAGAACAGTGTATGATGGTAATCCTCTATGTCTGCTTGTTCAATGCTTTCTAGGACACCTCTCATACAGATTTATTGGGTCTGCCTTATTATCCAAATCTTCAGTTTGGTTTAATAGAGTCTGTATGTGATCGTCTTCTTTGAATTCTATAAATCTTGAGCCTGAGCTAAATCTTTCTGATATTTCAAAATAATCTTCTGTGTGGAATAATTTAATGTACTTCTTTGAAGGTAACACTTTATGCACAGATATTTGTTGTTAAATTATGGTTCTTTATTCTAATTCTTCCCAGGATGAGGATGGAGCGTCTGGATTAGGCAGCTACCTCGCTGGAGGTTTACCCCTCCCAACAGTGTTTTTAAAACCTCTTTGATATGATCATCTTTGTAAATGTTGCATAGCTTGCGTTCCATAATACAAATCACTGTAGAACAAGGTTTCTCAAATGCTTAACACATAAAAATAACCATAATAAGAACCACCACAGGTACTTAGCTTTATAAATATATTTTTATAGCAGTTTAAGAATACTCGAACTTAGTCCTCAATAGTGCTCACCTGGAAATGATAAAGTAATGAGCACCAGGACACAGCTGCCTACAATAAATTATGAAGGCTTCAGGGACAACCAGCATTCTAGTAATCACGGTTGGGGAATGCCACAATGTCACTTGATAAAGACAGCTAAGGTCAAAACGTTGTGTTTTGTTCAATAAATGAGTTTAGTTATCTCCTGTCCATTGTGCCCTGTGTTCCTTCTGCTACCATATGCATTGGATTGACAACAGGCTATTGTTCAAGCACGGGAGCATCGGTAATTGTATCTTTGGTTATACTTTATTTTAGGTGTGCAGCATTTATCTTACATGATAGAAATGTGAACAGGTGATCTGCGCTCAGAATTCTGTGATTTAAATACCTATGTACTTTGGTTAAGAATACCAATAGCCCAATATTGTGCAAATTATAGTGAAAGTACATACATCAACTATTAGTGATAGTGAGTGTTATACACAATAAGAAGTGCTGTGTTGGTGTAACAAATAATAGATTTTTATAAAAAGCTGTTAACAATCAAATGATTATAGGGAGGTTGCTGCTGTGCTCATGGATTGGCTCCACAAACCGTTGAACTATAGCAAAAAAACAAAAAGAGAAAACAGTGCAAAACCTCATAGTGTAGTATATAAAAAGTGTACTGATATATATCAGCAGGTGAGTATTGGACGTACATCAATCAATATAAATATTAGCATGACATGTTTGGGACATGATGCCAAGAAGTCACGGAGCGCAGTACACCAGTGAAGACATGTGGAGAAAGAGCACACACAAATAATACTGCAATTCTGTATAGTAAGATGATGATAATCATAAAACAGCATGTGAAACAGCATAAAAGAAACACGAGTCCATGAGGCTAATGAGAGGCACACAATGAATAGAGATGCTACAAGAATAAGAGAAACATCAGATATATTCATCAAGCAAAAACCATGGGGTATACAGATGCAATGGGGACTTACAAGAAAGCCCCAAAATCAGGCAATGTGTATGAAATACAGTGTCCGTTGTGGGAGGTGAAAATCTGTGAGTGATGAACTGCTGCAGGGGGTAAGGCTGTGCCAGCGATTCCTCCGCTGCAAGATACTACAGAACTTCTGGGTTTGGTCCCCCACTCAGTCTTCCGCTCCACGTGACGGCGTCACACTGCGGACAAGCTCCTAATGGCATAGGAATCAAGACTCAACGTGTGGGCACTTCTGCGTTTCGCTGGCGGCTTCGTCAGGAGTCTTTGATACCTGCCATAGGTTGGCTGCAACATATGCGGAGGCACGTCCAATTGGGAATCATCTATGATGTCATAAAGCCAATCGGCTGCCTGCATCGTCTCCCACCAATGATAGTGTGTGCTGCTCGATGTTAGACCTGTCAGCTTCATGTGGGGTGGGTCTAATTTCACAGTGTATATACTAGAGCTGCTCTACAGAATCTAATAACTTTAATAAATTAATTACACAACATAAAAACAAATAAAGAAAAATTCCCTATATATTTAATTGCTCTCAAATCTACAATACAGACATTAAAAAACAATAATATAAAATCAGTCCTAAAGCAAAGAAAATTGCGATTAAAATCCAACATTGAATCACATATGAAACAACATCTCCAGGGGGGTGGGGGGGGGGGGAGAAGAATGGGGAGACAGAGCTCACAGTAGACCAATACAGGGAAAAGGGATTTAGTACAAGACTCAATATATGATTATTAAATGAATAAATAAAACACAACATGTTCCAGGAGTCATTTAAATAAAAGAGCCTGATGGAAATATGATAAAAATGCCAATAAGAAAAAGAGTTTATCAGAGATCAATAAAAACCATAGCAGTATTCTTATAAAAATTAAAAAATCCTATAAAAAGGCAGAGATATCAATATCAATATTGATTGGACCATCAGGCTCCAACGTTTTCAATTTAAAAATCCAGTAGCTCTCTCTCTGAATTAGTGTCCTGTCCCTATCCCCACCTCTCCAATGAGGGTCTACACACTCAATAGCTCTGTATGTAAACCTGCAGGATTTACATTGTGTGCTTTCAAGAAATGTTTTGGCACACTATGTGTTAATAACTTCCTCCTAATGTTCCCCAAATGCTCAAGAATACGCGTCCTGAGAGGTCTTATAGTCTTGCCCACATATTGGAGGCCACAAGGGCACTCCAATAGGTAGACAACAAAGCTAGTCCTGCAGTTTGCAAAATGCTTCATTTTGCAAACTTCGTCAGTTTTATTAGATGTAAAATCTGTTTTGTTAGTAGAGGCAAAAGAGCAGGCCTTACAATTAATACATTTATAAAAGACTTTTGGTTTTGTTAACCACCCATCTTGTGATTTAGTTTTAAAAGCACTTGGAACTAACTTATTTTTTTAATTTGGGGGCCCTTTTAAAAATCACCCTAGGTCTATCTTAAGCACACTACCCAACACTGGATCTTCTTTTAGAAGGTGCCAGTATTTATTGATGATACCTTTAATTTCTCTAGCTTTCCTATTATATGGCGTAATAAATGCTGTCTGGAAACCTGTTTCATTATTTTGTCTCAATTTGGGGTGAAGAAGGGAGGCACGATCTATTTCATTAGTTTTTTGTAATGCTTTTGTTACAGTTGATGGTTCATAATTCCTATCTAGGAATCTTTTTTCTATAATTGTTGATTGGCTCTGGAAATCCGCATCCTTTCTACAGTTACGCTTTATACGTTTCAACTGCCCAAAGGGTATATTTCGTATCCAGCCTGGATGGTGACAGCTGGATTTTAAAATGTAATTATTGAAATCAACTGGTTTGAAAAAAGTTTTTGTATTCAGCTGATCGTTCTCAATAAAAATCAATAAATCTAAAAACTCAACCTGTAGAGAACTGTAATTACTAGTAAAGCGAAGATTAAGGGGATTATCATCTAAATATTGTAAAAAAACAGTTTAAGGATATCTCATCCCCTCGCCAAATGAAAAAGATGTCATCTATATACCTGTGCCAGAGGACCAGGTTCGCACCAAATGGGTTCTGGGGCCAGATATAATCTAGTTCCCAGATCCCCATAAACAGGTTAGTGTAACTTGGTGCGAACCTGGTCCCCATGGCAGTCCAGACTGGTCCCCATGGCAGTGATGACTTGCTTCGTGAGGATCCTTCAGCATACACTCCTTCTGGTCCACGCAGGAAATCTTAACCCCAGTTGCTGCAAGTATATCCAGTCACGATTTGTAGCAGTCAGTTACATACTGTAGTACCCACAGGGTTACAGATGAAGAAAGCAATGGAGCAAACAGCCATCTACTTCCTGAGTGGTAACATGTACCCTAAACATGCCCTGCTTCTTTGACTAAGTTTTCTTGCACCAACATCTGTTCCCTATCGAGGTTCCTAACGGTTCCTCGAGCGCCGACGGAACTCTCGGAGACACACGTGGAGTTTGTACCTGCGGTGGAGATATACGGAGACTGATCGAGCTTGTCTCTGGGGGCTCTGAACTTGGGACTTAACAAATTCCGCTGCCCTCACCGCACCCCACCTGTGGACTAGCCTCTGTCACTGCGGTGACTTGCGAACTGTCCTTACTTGTGGAACCAGGTGGCTGATGATCCGTGACTGTCCAGGTCTTCGTGTCGTGTGGCGCATGGGTAATTTGTCCCATGAAATGCTGTTTTAATATTTCCCTGATGTACGCACAATACCTATCCTTGGTTTAATTAATACATTTTAATTTTGATATACTTCACTATGAGCTTTGTGCGCTGTTTTCTTTTTCTTTTACCTGTTTTAGCTTCTGGTGGTGCTGAGCCACCCCTCATTCAGCTGCAGACGCTCCCTCATATACCGTTTGACGTATAATTAATTTATTTATTAATATTTGTTGTCACTTACATAGTTCTAGTGCACATTCACAATATAGCACTAATTTTAGCACTATTTATGGTTGCACCCTTATCTAGTCTTTAAGGAAATCAGACCCCTTCTCTCTCAGATAGTTGCTTTTAGGGTCCTGTCGCTTCTGTCGGTGCACGTCTCACTGTGTGGATTAAAACTGCTACCATAGGTGCGTGGTGACACAGGCTCTTCACAGGCTCTAGATGTCGGATCTCCGGGAGCACACCGATGATGTCATCGAGACTCAGTCGCGTCTTATGCAAATTTCGCTGATGAAAATGTCCACATAAAATCACTATTTGTGATGCAAGGATAAGTTCTCAATTCTTTTGAGCATGGGCTGGAATGCGCCCTTTTCGTACGCGTTTCGTATAAAAATACTTCGTCAGGGAATGACTGGAGTTTCTTATTGGGCACTTCTTATAGCTATAGCTCTCTCGTGATTGGCTGTCGGAGGATGGGGCAGCCCCTCACTTAAAGCCATTACAGCTGCTGCATAATCTAATATACACACTCTTACTGTATGTACACAATCCCTAACTAAAGGGAAAGGGAGAACACTATAATATTATAACATTTTAAATATATAAAAAAACATATCAACTTTATTTAAAACATATAGACCATAAATCTCTAAAAATAAAGAGAAAAAAGATTAGTGCACAATTTAAAAAACTAAAATAACTTCATAGTTAACTCGTTCGAATTAATGAGTGAATATACATGTGAAATTTAGAAAAAGAGAATGGGGCTTTGATTCTCAATGTTTGTAACATCAAAAGATGTATATTAGCATATATAAAGCAAAATGAACACAGGAGGGAACTCATAATTTGATATATTAGGGCTAAATTATACCCATATATATATGTATAGGGAGCTCATATGGATTCTAATCTATTTCGATTGTGAAAGTCTATGGCTTCATTTTGGAACCATTATTGTATCTGCCATGATAAGAGATATTCCAAATTATATCAATAAAATTACTAATACATATTCCATAGATCTTATTAGTATAAAATATGGAGAATATATATATAGAAAAAATATATAAAATATAAAATTGAATTAATTTTTTTTTTAAATGATTAATTAAAATGTATTTATTTATGAATTTCCTATTGTTTTTATTTTCAATTACTGTGGAAACAACGTTGTTACATTCAAGATCTCTAAATAGGATTTTTAGAGTTATAGAGATAATTATTGATTTCAATAGTGACCAGACATCAATCTCCTCGTTGAGGCCTAATGGTGCTACTGTCTGCATTTTATATATCCAAAAGCTTTCCTGTTTGGATAGCATTTTATCTCTATCGCCACCACGTCTCCCTATGGGCACAACCTGGATGCCAATATAGTGTGTCTAGACACTTCAAGATAAAACATACTTGTGATTCTACACTCCTCAGATATATTGGCATCAGTTTTCTCCCGGAGATCCGACATCTAGAGCCTGTGAAGAGCCTGTGTCACCACGCACCTATGGTAGCAGTGTTCCTCCACATAGTGAGACGTGAAGCGACAGGACCCTAAAAGCAACCATCTGAGAGAGAAGGGGTCTGATTTCCTTGTCTGGCCTCAACTGATGTGACGGGATGCAATAGCTGATGTGGTAACATGTCCCAAACATGTCATGCTAATATTTATATTGAGTGATGTACGTTCAATACTCACCTACTGATATATATCAATACACTTTTTATATACTACACTGAGGTTTTGTGCCGTTTTCTCTTTTTGTTTTTTTGCTATTTATCTTACATGTCTGGAATCTCTTCTGTAGAACACGTGTTTCTATAACCACGTTAGAAGAGTTTCCCAATGATATTACTGCCATTGATGCCGGTGAACCTGATTCAATACCTTGCATCATATAAATTTTCTGTGCTTTTGTCACACGAATACAAAAATTCAATTGTAAAATCCAGAGAATTTTATTGGTAAAAAGTCTACATACATCACTGCCTACAAAACATCTTAATAGGTGTTCCCTGACTCTTGAATCCACATATTACAACTTCCACCCCTGTTTTACACCCTCCTCCACCCACCATCATATTTGTTTAACAGAGAAAGGCGAGACCTACAGTATTGATTGTAGACAGCAGTATGAAGCTTATGATAGAGGGTTCATGCTTTGGGGAACAATCCTGAATATACTGTAGCTCACCTGGAAGCGATCGTCATAAGCACCAGGACAGCACTGCCTACAGTAAATTAGTAAGGCATTAGTATCACCATAGAAGTCTTCAGTGACCAGTGGTGTAGTAGTCACAATTTGAGAAACGCTTCTGTAGCACACATGATTTTATAACCCCCTTAGAAAAGTGCCTTAATAGAAAGGTCACTGCTGCTGATGTCAGTAACCCCAATTCACTACCTATCATACTAATGACCTGTGCTTTGCCACCCCAAAATAAAGATCTTGCAAAATCTAGAGATGTCTATTGGCAAAACTCTACATACATCACTCATTACAACCCAGTACCATATTTAAAAAAAAAAATTAAATTGTAATAGGTGATCAATGACTAAAGAATCTATAATATTTATTCCATCCACATCCATACCCTCCTCCACCCAACATGTTTGTTTAACAAATAGCCAAGAACTCCTGTTTGTTGAGACTGCAGTGTGAAGTTTATGGTAGAGGGGTAGTGGTTTGGGAGACAATCCTGCATGTACTGTAACTCACTACATTCTTTAATTTGGACCAAACATTAGGGTAATTTTACGTAAGTGCTTTGAATATGTCAGGAAGTAAAGTGTTTATTTTTCTCCACCACAGAATACTTTGACCTTGAAAAGGGGATACACCTTTACATTACAGAGCAAATGTGTGCATGGTCCATGCTATCGTAAGTCAATAGGGGTCCCAGGAGACTTAAAAAGGGAGCATATAAATATTCAGGACACAGCCCCCCAAAAAAAAACAAAAACAAAAAAAACACCATCAGAATTATAAAACAAACAGGTCAGGTAATGTAAAAAATACAAAAAGCGTTTGTGTATCAATATATTCAACCAATAGATGTTTAAAGCCTGGCTTCGTACAGGTTGCAGTTACCAAAATTACTAAAATTGTGTCTCTCCTCCCCACCCCCCACTTTCCTTTAATACCTTATGATGCACCAATTCTACGCCCCCTCTCCATCATTCTATCTCCTCCTGTGAGAATGGACTTACTCTTTCCATCTGCTTTCTGTGTAAACATTATAGGTTTCCGACTCTCCTTATATATAAATACTACATTATCTAGTATCTGTAGCAAAATCAAGGTAAATCCTTACAGTGGAGTCATGCTTTGTTTCCTATGGTACAAGTTTCAGATTTTGCATGGTATAAGTTAGAAAGCCATCATATTAACTTTTTAGGTCGTTTAGTAACCTACCATAATCCGAAGGGATAGAGATAAAATGTGCAGCAAACGATCTCTATCAGACATTGTCCTTCAAACAAGGGGAAGTGGGATTGGTGCTTTACATTGTGTAAGGTGCATAATTAAAAACAATACCACTTCATTTGTATTTTCATTTCTCTTTATTGCCAACAATGTATACTTAAAATATTTAAGTCATAAAAGTCATAAATAATACTTCACTTTGGGCTGTAATAAATTATTTTGATAACTAGGAATGCACTTGTCCAGCCACAAATGTGGGTATCTAACAGAAGAAAAAAATAATAATATGGCCATAATTCACAGTTCTGCAGCTGAAATCTGCATTAATCACAGCTATTCCACAATTTCAAAACATTTGTTTTCCTCCACGGTTGACATCCATTCAGGAATTATAAAATGTTCACAGTACAAATCCTCCATAAGTATGCTCTCCACAGAGCTAAACGTAACATCACCCACTGTCGGATTTTGCTCTTTTCCTGCATATGAAGCCTATATGCGCGAGTGATTCAATCTCTTCCACAAATCAAGAGAACTTCATCCATTAACAAGAATCCAACAAAGCAGGATTTTTGTCAGCCTCAGTCTGGTTCCAGCCCAGCACACCAGAAACTACATTTGTTCCACCCCTTATCTTTGACATACCACGTGCCAATGCTTCTTACGGACGTTCTCACAGTGAAGGACATTTATCCTTTAGGTTTCCAACAGGCCTCAACCAAATTAATTACATCTTTGAAGCAACATGTTCAACGCATATTCCATTCTGTTTTTAAGTTCATTTGAGCCACCAGACACGAGAAGCGTGCTCAGATGGAATGTTGTAGACATCCTATCCTCGTTGATGTAGGTGAGTAAATATTCCTCACTTTGGTTGGCAATTATGATCTTTGTATGATCATGGTAAAAATTAACCTGTGGAAGGTAAAATAAATGATATAAATGAATGTGGAAGGTTAAACTGATATTACATAAAAGGTAACAATACTAAGGCCCTTATTCTGTATGGTGTGATAGCACGTCATCTGTGCTATTACACCTTACAGAATAAGGGCCAACGATAGTTTACCACTTGCCCTTTATGTCTGCAGTCTGATCCCCTCCCACTTAGCCTAGTTTATAATCACACCCATGGTAAATTAAAAATCAAGTGCATTTACCTGAAATGTGCCATCATTGAAGAGCATCATAAGAGCTTTGTCAGATTTTAGCCACTGGAGAAGATAAAGCCTGGGTCTGCACACATCTGTTACACTGGGCAAGTCTCCACCCTTAAAAAAAAAAAAAAAAAAATAAGGACCTGCCATGAAACTGTAATTTGCATGGTCATTAATAAGACCTCCTTGGCTCTACAAATAGATCTATATCAGTGCAAACAAAATGGCCACTAGGTAAGGTGCCTGAAAAAAAAAACTGCAATTGCGGTGCATGGTAAAGGAAGGCAAGTCCGTTTTGATGATGGCAGTGATCAAAAATACCAGCATAACACAGGAGTAGAATAAAAAAGTGGTATTTATCTGACCCTTAGGGGCTGTTTGCTTGCTATAAAGAATAAATACCACTTTTGTTCTATTCCTGTGTGGTCCTGCTGTGATTAAACAGATATCAAAGGCACAAAATTAAACTTAAAAAAAAAAAAAAAACACAACCTCTACATCATTTTTTTTAAAGAAAAATACTCTATAGCTCGATTAGTTGATTTAAAGACAATTTTGCTTGATTTAGATAGATCTAACACAAAAAGGTTAAAATGACTTAAATGCTTTCAATGCTGGGAGAATTGTGATGTATGCATCATCAAAAATTTTGAAAAAAAAGAAAACATGGGGATATGGCACATTAGAAATGTTGTAACAAGTGAACTGGATACTTACATCCATCAAATTCTCCTCCATATAATGGGAAAAGTATTTCAGCACTGTTACTTGACTGGTGAATTGTTCAGGAGCCTCAGTAGCTGGAAAAACTGAACACTGTCCAAGCTCAGCATAATAATGGACGGTTCTGTGGGAGAGAAAAAAAAAAGCCCCAAACATAAGATAACTAAGCCAGGTAAACATGGAAGTTGAAGTGGAGACATTCTGTAATCACATGGTGCCATCTTGCAATACTCACTTTTTGTCTGGCAGAAAGCTCATGTGTGCTCCATTATTAAACAATACGCCAACTGTGTGATCCGACAACTGGTAACCAAAGCCGTATTTATTGGAGTAGTCAACCCACTTTGTCACCCAATGGAAGGAAGTGCTTATTTGCTCTTTAGGGATACAGTCTGCGTCTGGCATGTTTTCTAGACAACCTCTTAGAACCCGAGCAACTGTATCTGCAACACTTCCCATTGTGCTATCTTCAAGACCTGAAAATAAAGAATGAACATTTTATTAATACATTTAGCGTCATCACCCTTCGATCTTGAAAGTAACTTCAAATCTGGCTACCACCATTCGAAGAAAACAGAGGAGGATTGGTGGGACAGCAGACCCATACAAAAATGTTGGCACTCACCAGCAATTACAAAAATAAGAGAGATGGAATTACATTGTGTAATTTTGTATTTCTGCATTATGTTTCATATTGAATTTTGTAATTTAATAAATATTTATTTTTTGTAATTGCTGGTTAGTGCCAACATTTTTTTTTTATGGGTCCGCTGTCCCAATCCTCCACTGTTTTCTTTAATTTGCTCATAATTGGAGAGACGCCCTCAGGCAGTACTGGTTCATTTGTTTGCACTGCATGCTGATTGAGCATTGCGCCATCAAGGGAGAGATGGTGGTAGTCAGGAGGCAGCTCAGCTCCACACCGCATTGGACACAGGGCTAGACTACACCGTTCAGGTTACGTTGTGAAGGCAACATTTACTTTCTCAAGTACCTGGCAAATTGGTCTTTATACCCTTAGTGTCTTTTTGGTTCTCGCTGCCCTCGATCATTTCGGCTTGTGTTACAGCATTTTTAATCAAACATGCTGATTGATGGTGTGTACCCGTGATTAACATATTACAGTGGCTTTCCTGGAGCTAACACGTTGCTTTTTTGCTTTGCTACTGTACCACCATTCGAAGCTTTATTTAAATTCCCAAATTGGGGTCAAACCTAATGCAACTGCAGGTCCTTTGGATATTAAATGTGCCAAGGGAATTTTAATTTCACAGAAGTAAACTGCATTATAAAGATGGAAAATATTTCTACCAATACACTTACTCCGACATTACATGAAGCTAACAAAATGTCCTTTCTATACATGTAACTGTCTCTAGCCTGCTTTTTGTGCCATTCTATTTGCCAGTGATGTGATATGGTTACTTACATTCACTGCTGCTGCTGCAGCTTCCAAGAGTACCTCTAACAATCATTCGTATAGTGTCACCCATCTGCTGTTTGTCAGGCTTGTCTGGTATAACAATCGATTTGGATACTGTTTTGCTCTCCTAAAAAAGCAAGAACATATAAATAAATATATGTCATGTCAAATAATTAATGTTCCAACAGATTCTAAAAATAAAGCACAATTTCTGAACTTCAAGGTTTACAATTCCCTTCCCACCCTAGCAATTTACGAATTCAACCAACCTCGTCCGTTCTGGGATTCAGAGGCTGGTGAGATATAGAGGTTTTCTTCAGATCCTGTCTCAACTTGTAGATTTCCTCATCATCTTTTGTCAGTTTATCTGCAAACATACAGTCTTGTTAGCAAGTCTTTGCATGAGTCAGTGAACAAAATGAAAATGGTGAATTCCTGAGTGCCGCTATTTAAACAGTGTAGTAAAATAACAAAGGAGGGAGAGGGTGTAGGTGGTATAATAACTACTTGTTGGTCCAATAAAAAAACAGATGTTACTAGCTTTCGAACCTCGGGGTTCATCAGGATTGAAACCTTGTAACAACTACTTGGTGGCCAAATAAATGTTATATCACCTACTCCATCTCCCTCCTTTTTTAAACCTCATCTACTATGTAACTATGTAATTTTATTACATGGAAGGACCAACACGGCTAGCAACTCCACATGTGCAAACATTAAAAGTTGCCCCAGCCATATTCAAAGTGTCTGGAGTATTTATACTTCTTATAGTCTATTTCAGATCAAATCAGCCAAAGGTGAAAAACTAAATTACAACTCTTCAAGTTAACTTCACACTTCATTGCATGAAAATTAGTAACCACTAGAAAGGGGGGGAAATGATGCTTAATGCAACTTACTGTGATTATCCAAGTATTTTGCCTTTTCTTTCTTTCCACCAAACAAAGCAGCAGCCGCCTTTTTAAAGAAATTCTTAGCTGGACTTGATAAGTGAAAATCAGGGGCACTGTGGCAGCAGCTTGATGAAAGTCTTTCTGGAGTAAAGCCCTGGAGAACATAAAAACAAGTTAGCCACCAATAATCAGATATGAAATTCAATACATGTAAAAAATGCAACAAATACCGAAACCATGAATTACAAACCTGTGTCAAGAAATCATGCTGCATTATGTCATCCAGGCTGGGTCTATCCTCTGGGTCCCTTGACAACATGCTTGCTATGAGATGCTTTGCAGGAGTCATTAATGAAGATGGCATAGAGTATCTGGCCTCCCTGATACATCTGTACGTTTCTTTAAGATTTGTTGTTTCAAAAGGAGGTCTTCCTAGTAACATGGTATACCTTTAAATGGCATGAGAAAAAATACGTTTTAGTTCACATTTAAAACAAAATTATAGCTCTGCAAATACAGATTAACAGTTTCCCACCATTAATACTATATTGCCTCCTTACACCATAGGCAATGCTTTTAATTAGCATCAAACTCCTATCCTGCTTTGTTAAAGAGTATACAGAGTTCTTTATTAGCTCAACATGTAGCAATTAACACCCTATAACAACAACAACATAAAAGCACATATTTTACCTGAGCTCATTACTATAAATGCATCTTTTGTTGCTTTAAAAAAAAGCTTACAATTAGCAGTCACTGCTTCCCAGGGATACTTACATTACACATCCCAAAGCCCATACATCTGATTCACAGCCATGCCCTTGTTTGTTAAGCACTTCAGGAGAGAGATAATTTGGTGTGCCGCAAATTGTTCTGTAAAAGAATTTAAAAAAAAATGGGATTCAGTTTCACGTGACCACTTTAGTACGTTTATAACTAGACCAGAGGATTGGGCAGATACGCAGCCAATGCCTCAGGTTATAATGTTTCAAATGTATCTTGTATTCTGAGCAATCCTACCTCCTCCTTTGTTCCAGAGGTTCCAGTCTAGCAGCCAGACCGAAGTCCCCCACTTTCAGTTCCATGCTTTCATTAACAAAAAAATTTCCTAGAAAAAGAATAAATATGAAATGTGCCGTCAATATTCCGCCAGTAAAATCTCTACAGGGTTTAGTATTTTTCTATTCAAACAATATTTAATCTATAGATTTAAGGCTCTGCTACTGAACCAGTGATTAATGCAAATATAGAACCAAAAGCATAAATCCATTGCCATTAGAAAATATATTTAAATAATCACCTAATTTCAAATCTCTGTGGAGGATTTCTTGCTCATGTAAATATTTCAGGCCAGACACGATCTGCTTAAGGTAGTATCTCACTTCTGGATCTGTCAACACTTTCCTCGTCTTCAGCACATGGGCCATAGACTAGAAGAAGAGCATTTGATTTTTTTCAGATACAGGTAGTAGGAAGCGCTTCAATACAGCGAAAGCCTCACTGAGAAGGATTAGGAAAGCAAAGCGGCAAATTAGACGATTCTAGAGATTGATGCTTACCCGTCTGCTGCAGTACTCCAATAAAATGTAGATATTCTCTTTGTCTTCAAAGTAGTGGTAAAACCGCACAACATGTCTGTGATTAAGGGTACGGTGCAATTCGATCTCTTTATCAATCTACAAATAAAACCATATCTTATGTTAGATTTTTGTCATCTGAGGTGTACATGTCAAATTGTTGAATAAAATCAAGATAATCAAGATCAGATTACAAAAAAATTTTTTTTTAAAAAGGGGGGGGGGAGAGAAGAGCAGGAAAATATAAAAGACATCAAGTATTTACCTTTTCCCTTTGATGAGGTTTGGATACTCTGCTGTGGGGGATAATTTTTGCAGCATATACTTTGTTGGTTGTCAAATCTGTCATTTCATAACATTTTGCAAATCCGCCCTAGAAATTAAACCAAACAAATAAGGTTGAACTAAACAAATAAGATTAACCACAAAAATGTATACAAAGCATTGCACTGGCAGCAAAAAAAAGGTTAAGGGAGATGACAGCATTCTAGCATAAAATGTTGCAATATGAATATACTAACAATGCAGCTCAGGTGCAACGTGCATTGGTGGCAAAAACAGCATGTCCTAATTTACAGCACTGTTTGGTGTTACAGTCAAGTACTATTAACATGGAACAATCATGAGAGACACACACACACACACACACACACACACACACACACACAATTCCGTATTTAGATATACACGCACACACTGGAACAGTCAGCATTATTTCTACTTCTCTAGTTCAAGCCATTGTTTAGACCTAGTGTATTGCTCTGACACCAGCCAAAAACATGAGAACCAAATCCGTAATGTACAATGTAAATGCCTGAAACTGGATTAATAGGTCTGTCTGAATCCACAGCTGTACAACGATTATCAAACCCATTAGCAGTCATTACACTGGGATGATGATGGTGATCACGGCAGTCAGTGCATTGACATGCTAAGTGATGCTTCATCTCACACATTGGCATGCAGCAGGGCTACTACCAGACAAGGTCTACATTGTAGCAAGAATATGACAACAGCAATAACCAGCAAATCCAACCAGGAAAGTCTATTCTCGCCAGTAAATGAAGTATGATGGTTTATCAAAACACGCCAAAGGATTATGATTATTTTCTTAAATGGGAAATAATAACGTAGAACATCTCTACCGAATATATATATTTTTTTGGTGCAAGTGTCCAAAGAACTCTGCCTCCATATTTTAGCATAGCACTGCTACTATGAATGCCTCGCTATCCATATATACAGAGCTGAGAAAGCCGGAGAGATCCAGGTCCGGTTACCTTGCCGAGGACTTTCCCTCTGCAGTAGCGCCGGCCGGTGCTGGAGTCGGTTATAATCCTGGAGATCTCAGTGGCAGAGGTAGGACAGGTGTGGTGAATGCGCTCCGCTTCAGCCGGGAACTTCCGCCTCCTACTGGAGTCACAGACCCTGCCCAGCGCCTGCTCGCACATCCTGCCCCCGCTGCTCGGCTGGTAAGCGATAGTCCTCAGTAATTCCATCGCTCCCTGTAACAACTCCCGCCGCTACTGCTTGCCGAGCGCTCTGTCTGGGATCCCCAGCGCAGGCACCTCCTTATATAAAGAGTCACTGTGCAGGACACGCCCCCTCCCTCTGTGACGACACAAACCAACCTTTCTCTCACTGCAGACGCCTTGTCATTCTCCCCTCTGTAGGTCATTGCCTGGGCATATTCCTGCGGGTTCTGTGATCCTCACATAGAGGCTCACACAGGCACATACCATGAATAGGTGCAGCCCTGCTCAACACTCATGGGAACCCCAAGCAGTTACAGTTTTATGTAGCTACTGTACGTCAATGCCAGAGGGTATTCTATGGCGCTGAGGGGGTTAAGGGATTATAACCGTGGGCAAGGACTGAGCAAATGCTCAGGGAGTAGGGGTGGAGAAGGATGCCACTGTAGGTCTTTAGGCTTTACATGCTGTACTGGCATAATTTGGAGGTCAATTGTTCAGTTTTCTGTGGCAGTATTACCCATTGTAAGTGCTTGGGAAAAACAGGCACTGGCACCTCAAAACAGTGCAGCTTTGATACTGCATGATGGCTGCCGACAATTCAGGTCCCTTTATTCTGGAGGGCCATACAAAATTGCACTTGCCTTTAACAAGCTGGTTTGTGGATTTGCACATTATCTCATATACATATGTTTGCTTGAAGCAAAAAAAAAAAAAATATATATATATATACACACACACACACACACACACACACACACACACACACACACACACACACACACTGTATGTGTGTGTATGTATGTAAATATAATTGTATTGTATTGTATGTCTTTATTTATATAGCGCCAAAAGTGTACTCAGTGCTTCACAAACAAAACAGTACAGGGAATTATAATTATACAATAAGTGCAGCAAAATCATACAATAGGAAAGGAAATCCCTGCCCCGAAGAGCTTACAATCTTAGAAGTTTAATGGGAAACTTACAGAGACAGCAGGTGAAGGAGTAAGTGCTGTAGATGGCAGTGCTTGGTCACAATGAGTGGTAGGAGTGACTGAGGGTGGGACAATAGCCATGAGTGCAGGCTATTGGGATGCTTGATTTGTGGGGTAAAATTTAAGGAAGGTCAGTGTTAAATGAAAAGGTTAAACACCATTTACAGGGGAGAAGAGGGTGGCAGGGAGGCATGAGTGAGATCAGGTGTGTATGCCTGGCTCCAGGCTTAGGGAAGATCCCAGCAGCAGAGGAAGGAATAGATAGAGGGTGTGAATAGAGGATTGTGTGGGTGTTTTTTTATTGAGGGGTAAAGAAGTTGTTGGGGGAGAGAGTGTATAAACTAATGGTGCAGTGGGGAGTGGGGATGTTGTAGAGAACAGAGATGTTCATAAAGGAGTAGGAAAAATAGTAACAGAAAAGAAAAGAAATAGGGAGGGCCATAGTGAGATGGAGAGAGGAGAGAGTTCCAAGGTACTGAGGATAAAGTGTAAAATAAAATTACAGATGTTTAAAAGTTAATGTCTCACAGTGGCAACGTTGTAATGCAGAGTCCAGATCTTCCTCCAATCTTCAACTCCAAAATTAACTCTTGTAGACACTTTTCATGTACACTTATGATGTGATATATATATATATATATATATATAATATAGCAAATGGAAATATTACTGTATACTCATTTGCATGTTTTAGACAGGTCTGCAACCCCACCTTTCACCATTATCACCCAGCACACAGAACTTCCACTGGCGAAGGGATTCTGGGAAATGACATGCAAAGTAGCACCCAGTATAAATATATAATAATATATATATATATATATATATATATATGTTGTTCCAAAAGGTCGAAACAGCTGCCTATGGGTAGGTGTGTACTGGCTATGCATCTTAACCCAGGCTGTACTGAAAAGCTGTGAAATGCAGCAAGGATAAGCTTAAAGGCTCATGTCCATGGGGGGGGGGGGGGGGGGGGGGCGTAGTAGAGTACGTCTGTGTGAAGTTCACAGTGGCAAGGTTAAGCCTATAAGCAGCTACCCGTGGTCCTTCGAACCGTTCCCAGCATGGACCCTTGATGTCAAGGATTTACTTCCCTCATTCCCGGTGTTCCTGGGCCTTCTGGCTAAGGAGGGACGACATTTTTTTTAACCGCCTGGCCTATTTGGTCGGGGTGCTCTGGCACAACTATGCACAAGCTTGTCACCGTCCTCTTCGGAAAGGAAAACGACAAGGTGATTAGGCTCCGGAGAAAAAACAAAAGACTTGGACTTCTTACAGGCCTTGGCCGAAGGGACAAAGAGGACATTCGGAATCCGACGGCGGACAACACCAAAGACCCCAAAGACCTAGGCCTGCCGCGGCTGAAGATTTTTTTGGGAAAGTATCAAGGACTTGTTCGACTTCGGAGGAGGACAGTCTAAGGGGGAAGCACACAGCCACTGAAGTGGCTTGGGTTCAAGGGAAGAAAAAAAAAACCTGTCTGTGGTAGGGTTACTGGCTAGCATCCTAACTCACGCTGTGCTGAAAAAGTGTGCAATGCAGCAAGCATAAGCTTATAGGGGTCCATGTCAAAATGGACTTGAAGCAAAAGGTGGCACTGTGTGCTCATTGCATGTCATTTCCAAGAATCCCTTGCTGCAGTGGAAGCACTGTATGCTGGGCGATAATGGGAGGACAGGGTTTGCAGACTTGTTAAGACATGCAAATGAGCACACTAGGAACGTCTCAAGGAGAAAGTTCCCAGTGGGGACAGAAAACGTTTTGTCAAAAATAAAGCCTGTCCCGTTTTTCCCTTTTTCTGTATCTTTTTGGACCGTATGACTCCTCCCTTACCTTTATTTATATTTTGTTTTGTGTGTGCCTGTTTCTGATCATTATCTTATCTAATTACTTATAACAAATGTATTTATGAAATGTAGGTATATACATACAAAGGCACCCTCACCTAGCACCACCTCTCAAGATAAAAAGCTGTATAGAGCTATTTTCTGGCATTGAATGACTATGGACGCTATCCATTCCCATTTCATAGAGAAGAACTACACAACAAAGATTGTTCTGCATTCCCCTTTCATATGTGACTTGTCACATGAGAATGCCAGTGAAACACTTGACATATGAAGCTGTCTAGGAAACATGAATGGGGTGGGAGGAAGCAGGAGTGGGCTAGTCACTGACATTAATTGTTGTTTTTTCCCTGATGTCAGCGCACAGATCTCCACAGCGAGCCTCTCGGGCAGGAAGGACTGGCTCGATTATGTGTAATGCCAGGAAGACAACAGGTGGGCATGTCACACCTCAGCTGTCAAAACCAGAACAGAATAACAAAGGCGTGATGTCTCTTTGATCTGATCAGAGCATGGACTCTGTGAGAATGTGGAAGCTTAAGTGTATATCAAACCCTATTAAGAAGAAGGGCATGGGACACATTGTGTTCAACATAAATAATGTGTGCAAACTGACCTGTCTAAAGGCTGTTGCAGCTAGTATGACAGTAGCACCATGACATACATAGCACAAGACAACATGCCTTTTATCCCTTATCCTGTTGCGTCCAAAAGAAAAGAACAATAGACATTAAATGTCAATCCCTGCTTCATAGCCAAAAGAACTGCAAGCCTTACAAAGCAATTCCAGATGCACACAAGTCTGTTTAGTACCTTTAACGTTCAAATGTGCAACCCTCTCTATGATTAGGGAAATACATAAATATTCAAATGAGAAAGAGAAAGCTGCAGTTTAATAATTCACCAGTTTTCTGCTCAGTCTCGTTTATGATGGATTACACATGTTTAATTAGGGCCTTTGTTCAGAACAGTAAGAGTTTGATTAGCATACATTTTATAGTCTTTCACTTTATATCATTTTGGATTTGTTCCCCAAAGATTTAAACAGACTCTACATTCAAGATTAGCATTTTATGAGAACTAGAGTAGTAAAAAAAAAATATTTTACCTATTATACACAATACACTCTTCAAAGAAGCTGCAGTAGTGAATGGGTTTTTGTTTTGATCAGGGTTCATGTATTTTCAAGATTGAGACAAATGTTTGAGCTAAGTATCTCTGTTCTCACGGGTAGAAGAGCCTTTTGTTTATAGAATTTAAAGAAGGGTGTGAACTGAAAATGTCCCATCATGTACGTAGGTAGCCTGAGCAAAAGAAGGAGCAGACACTGTAATAAACATACTTGTGCTGGCATTTGATTGTGGAGCTCACAATTCTTGTTGATTAGCAAGACGGAAGGAGATAAATATCTCCCCACATTATCTTATTGCTAACTCAATGAGTTTACCAAAACAGGCACCAGCAGTTGGTTACCATTAGACAACCTAATATACACAGGCCCTCATTCTCTTCTGTTTCCATATTGTAACCTTCTATGGTCGGCTTCCTGCATTTCGCCTGTCCTACAATCGATTCTAAACGCCCTTACTAGAACGCTGTTATTCCCCCTAAATGTCTCAGTGTCTCACCTGCTTAAAAACACCTCTCCTGGCTTCCTATTCAATTCTGTATTACTCTCAAAATCTCTCTTTTTAAGGCTATACATTCGTCTACTCCTTACATCTCAGCCCTAATTTCTCGCTTAAACCCATCCTGACTCTTGCGTTCTGCTCAAGGACGTCTTCTCTGTACCCCTTTTATATCTAAGCCCTCTCCCACCTAAAACCTTTCTCACTTACTGCCCCACACCTCGGAATGCCCTTTCTCTCAATATCAGACGGGAACCCTCTTCGCTACCTTAAGGCCGACCTTAAAACACACCCTCTTTAATACATTTGGTTAGCTCCATTGCTCATACTGTACATCATATCTATCATTTACGATGACTCCTGCAGATGTACTTACCATAAAACTTCCTCCCCCCCCCCCTACCTACTGTCTCTGTACATTCTCCATACATTCTCCATACATAGCACTTAGATTGGGCAAAGACTATGTCCACTGCCCATAGACACATTGCTATTAGTAGGATATTGCCCCTTTACAGCCCTTCATTAGGAATGGGATGTATTTAAAATAGGTTCGAGTATGATGTATTTTCTTTATTAAAACTGTAGCAAGTTAGTACCCTACAATCACATGAGCAGCCTTCTTCCAAACTTTAAACTTTAAGAAATAAATAGCAACATTCTGTGACAATTTAACTTTCAAAGCTTCCATGGATCCCATGACAGTCTATTTTCCATCTACAGTTCTGTATTTGAAGGATAGGAAATCATTTTCTTAATGTGCGATAGTTGCTATGTACGAGAGTGAAATGCTTTCCACCAGTCAACCTCTGTGTCAATATCATCATAAATAATTTCTAACAGACTGAAAAATATCTGTAACGTTTAGATATTTTGTGATGCGACATAGTGTGAGTTGAATAGCAATGAACGGAAGAGTGACCTTTATGATCATTATTATTACATTTTCAGCAAGACTTTTAGGGAGATTAATGGTCTAATAAAAAAATTACTTTAGGGCCGAACAAACACAGAAAATGTACTTTAGTAGTGTACATATTTTATGTTTGTGGAGCCACATAGGTAACACTGCCTCGCTGCCCTAGACCTACCCTGCTGCAACTGACTAGACCAGTGTTTTTCAACCGGGGTTCCTAGGACCCTGGGTTCCTGGGCATCTTAAAGGGTTTTGTGCCATTTTCAGGTCATTCGAAAATTGTACCAAATGCAGAAGACGTGATTACAATGCAATTGACGCAGATGCGCTATTAAAAAAAGGGTGGGGTTTGCTCAAGAGGATTTGGTGGTACAGGGATCTATGTGGTGGACGTGTCCAAAGGTTACTAAGCTATGGAAGGCACACATGGTATGGCACAGGCAATTCTCGGGTTTGTCTTCCCCTTAGGTCCTGGACAGCTTTGCTATGCAGACCAATTGAAATATGGAAGGAATGAAATAAGCTAGTGACACAAATGTATACAGCGCCAGGTGTGAAATAGCTACGGCCTGGAAAAAACCGAACAACAGCCGCTCTAGATGCAGTAAAAGCGAGGCTATGGAGGGTCTGATTTATGGAAAAATTGACGGGATACAAAATGACACAGTTCAGACATTCTTAAAAGTATGGGAGAATTATATAGGAAATAGATATCTTACTAGGGGAACTCTCCAAATTTGAAAAACACAAAAGAGAGTAACCCCCCCCCCCCCCCACAAATTAAAAAAGTATAACTCTTGAAAGTAAATCAGTGCAATGTGATCCGAATCTGTATTAAAACACCATGGTGGACCCGGAGGGTATTCCATATTTCACAAAGGTATGAATATTAATATGTACTCCCTATCGCCAGAATGGGGAGAAATATTCTAAAAGCAATACATGTTTCCTTTCTTTTCTCCCCTCCCAGTCTTATTAGTTGATTTTTTGTATTAGTTATTTTTTTGCGCTGTTCTAACAGTGATGTTGTTAATGTCCTACCCCATTAAATATGTTACATAGGCATGTATACAAATGTACAGTATGTAAACTAAAAGTAACACTATCTCTCTTATCGTTCTGTATCCCATCCCCACCTTTTTTTTTACAGAAAATTCAAATAAAGAACAAGTTTATAAAAATAAAAAAAAGGTGGGGGCTCCTTACAATGCATCTGATCTCAGACACACTATAGAGAGGGTTGAGGATAATTACAATCCACTTGATCTCAGACACAATATTAGAGAGTGTTTGGGTTTCTTACAATGCATCTAAACTCAGACACAATATTGAGAGGGTTGAGGTTCCATACAGTGCACTTGATCTCAGACGCGCTATTAGAAAGGGTTGGGGTTCCTTACAATGCATCTTATATCAGACGCGCTGTTAGAGAGGGGTGGGGTTACTTACAGTGCATCTAAACTCAGACACAATATTAGAGAGGGTTGAGGTTCCTTACAATACACTTGATCTCAAAAGCGCTATTAGAAAGGGTTGGAGTTCCTACAATACTCTGATTTCATACGCGCTTTAGAGAGGGTGGAGGTTCCGCAGAATTCACAATATAATTATAGGGTTCCTTAACCAAAAAAAAAAGGTTGAACATCACTCTACTAGACAGCCAAATCACATATATTGCATCAAATACAACAATCCTTTTATTAACCCTATGGGCCTCTAGTGGTAAAGTAGTAGGGAGTCATTTGTAAAACATACTCCGCCTTCAAACTGGTGCTGCAAAAAGACATCTGCAGACTTGCACAATAAATAACGTACTGCAAATTATCTTATTGTTTTGTGACCTTATAAAAAAAAAAGCAATGTTTTAATGATTAAATACTTAGTGACACTGGTTACATACCCTCCTTTTTAAAACATAGGTGCCAATTAAGCGATTTCTATACCAAGACAAATTTCCCTAGCCAATTCCAATCTGGGTTTCGTCCCAAACACTCCACCGAACTACCCTGCTAAAAGTTTGCAATGAAATCCAGTGTGGAATGGAACGGGGACAACTCACTGGTGCAGTATTCCTAGATTTTGCAAAGGCTTTTGACACAGTTGATCATGCTATCCTGCTTAACAAACTCCAGAGCTCTGGAATAGGGAAACATGCTTTAAACTGGTTTCAGTCCTACCTATCAGGAAGATCCCAACATGTGTCCATCTCAGGCTCTAATGCCAAACCCCCTGGATATCACCTGTGTGGGTCCCGCAAGGCTTGTTCTGGGGCCCCTACTCTCTCAGTGTTCATTAATGATCCCACAGCTGTAAGGAAGCCTCAATACACATGTATGCAGATGACACAATCCTATATGCACACAGCATAGCCTCTCCTGACCTTCAACACATACTTAGTCTGACTTTTTGAGACTCGAAAACTGGATATTTCACAAACAAAACTGTTTTTAAACACTGACAAGACTGTAACAATGGTATTTGGACCAAGACTCAAGACTACATTTTGTAAAGCTTCCAGTGACTGAGCTCCTGATTAGAACCAACGCTAACACCACCCTAACACCTGTCACTAGTTTTAAATACCTGGGCTTATGGTTTGACTCCCACTTAACATTCGGGATGCACATTGATACCCTGACAACCAAGACCTATGCCAAACTAGGGGTACTTTACAGGAACAAATCCTCCCTAAGTCTCCTGGTCAGAAAGCGTATCGCACAGCAGATGCTAATGCCAATTATTGACTATGGAGACATAGTATATGGCTCGGCTCCTCAAACCCACCTTAGCAAGCTTGACACCCTCTACAATTCAATTTGTTGTTTTGTTCTCCAATGCAACTACAACACACATCACTGCGAAATGCTCATAGAACTAGATTGGTCAACACTAGAGTCTAGGCGCAAAGTTCACCTTTTCCTGTCTTGCCTTTAAATTCTTCATGGGCAAGCTACCCAGCTACCTGAACAAGCTCCTCACCCCTACCACTTGCAGCACTTATCACCTGAGATCAGACTCCAAAAGACTATTCATGGTCCCAAGGCTCAACAAAGTATCCGGACGTTCCTCCTTCTCCTGCCGTGCACCCCAAAAATGGAACAACCTACCAGAGACTCTCACATCCACCACCAGTTTAAGTTCTTTCAAATCTAAGGCTGTCTCACATTTTAACCTGGTCTGTAACTGTTTCATACGCTCATAATATATATTTTCTTTAACTGTGCACGCAATGTGTGGTATATAATGTATACCCTGTTCATTTATGTAACTGTACTTGTAACCATGTATTATTTGTTTTACTCTGTGCCCAGGACATACTTGAAAACGAGAGGTAACTCTCAATGTATTACTTCCTGGTAAAATATTTTATAAATAAATAAATGTTAACTATTATAATTCATCATCATTAAATGTTATTTTCTATAAATATTTGTTTCAAGTGCAAGTCTACCATGATTCATTTTGAAATGTATTATGCAAACCTTGAAAAATAGCCCATCGTTAAAGCTAGTACACATTTTACATGATAAAACATGAGATTACAATCAAGGAAGAGTGAAAATGTGGAATGGTTTAAAGATTGTATTTTATGATGCACAATAACCAGAAAAGCATTAGAGACGATGCATGTCAGATTTGTCTTTTACATTCCAAAGAATATGGACATCTACAGTAGTGAGCAAGAGTGACATCTAGTGGGCAGTGAAGCAGATCTGCCAGGAAAACATTTCAATATGAAATATTCATTGTATGCTATAATTATAGGCTAAAGCAGTAAAACTC
This sequence comes from Ascaphus truei, assembly GCA_036426205.1. NCBI lineage: Eukaryota > Metazoa > Chordata > Amphibia > Anura > Ascaphidae > Ascaphus > Ascaphus truei. Next base: position 42,948,191 of record CM071567.1, on the reverse strand, counting down.
CGGGCATTATTGAAAACCCTGCTCTCTGATTGGTTAAAATTCCGGGCATTATCCAATCAGTAATGCCCGGAATTTAAGCAGCTTCAATGTGTTTATTTCCAGCCAATCAGCTTTTAGAACAGAAAAAACTTCTCACTGACGAGAGAGAAGAGACAGCGGGCACTGCTAGGCAAATATTGAAGGCTGGACTACGCTGGTATAAAAAATTATTTATTGACCATATGCAAACAGGGATAAAAAGGGAAAGTCCCCCGTAGTAACTCTAACACGTTTCACCCCTATGGGGCTTTGACGCTGTCTCTTCTCTCTCATCAGTGAGAAGTTTTTTCTGCATACCACGAACAGCATGGAGCACGCATATCCGGATTACCAGATGCAATAAGTGAATTCATATTCAACATTTACGGAGTGTCCCCAGGAGGATTGGTTTTATGTGCGGTTATATACACTGAAGGGGTCCGGTGCCGGTCGAGAGAGGGAAAGACAGCAAGGAGGGGTGAGGGAAAGACAGCAAGGAGGGAACAGGGTGAGACAGCAAGGAGGGGAGAGACAGAAGGAGGGGACAGGGAGAGAGCAAGGAGAAGAGAGAGCTAGGAGGGGACAGGGTTAGACAGCAAGGAGGGGAGATACAGCAAGGAGCGGAGAGGGAGAGACAGCAAGGAGGAAAGAGGGAGTGACTCCAAGGAGGGGACAGGGAGATAGAGCAAGGAGGGGACAGGGTTAGACATCAAGGAGGAGACAGGGAGAGACAGGAAGGAGGGGGCCGGGAGAGACAGCAAGGAGGGAACAGAGAGATACACCAAGGAGGGGAGAGATACACCAATGAGGGGAGAGAGAAAGGAGGGGACAGGGAGAGATACCAAGGAGGGGAGAGAGAAAGGAGGGGACAGGGAGAGACACCAAGGAGGGGAGAGATCAAGTGGGGACAGGGAGAGACACAAAGGAGGGGAGAGCGCAAGGAGGGGACGGGGAGAGGAGAGACAGCAAGGAGGGGTGAGGGATAGAAAGCAAGGAGGGGAGAGAAATCAAGGAGGGAACAAGGAAAGACAGCAAGGATGGGAGAGACAGCAAGGAGGGAACAGGGAGAGAGAGGTTCCATATCAACTTAAGCTCGGAATTTCCAGACTTTTGAAGGGTTTGCTTAGAAACCTTAACTAAGTTTTTTTTTTTACAATTGAACACACACACACACACCAACACACACACACACACACACACAAACACCCCACACACCACACACACACCACACACACACACACACACACACCAACACACTACACACACACACTACTGTAATGTTTATATATACTGTACTGCACTTAAATGAGAGAATATGCCTTCTTTGTGCTGTCTGCTCTGTTTTTCTTTGTTTCCCCTATGCTCAGTGTCCCTCTGCCCTAGGTATGTCTCAAGCTGACAGCACCTCATGTGGCCTTTCCTACTTTCACTTCCACATTCAATATTCAAGCAGAAGCTGGAGACTACAGTATAGGAAAGTAATATTCTACTTATTATGACTAGGTGAATATGTCCGTATTTTTCCCAGTATGGTATGATTTTCCTTCTTGATTTTATATAGATGGACACACTATTCATGTCTGTATAAACCTATAGAAATGCATGAGTTAAAAATCTATTGCCAACTTTTGTGTTCCTGCAATCTCTGCTGATTCACTGAAAAGACAAAGAGAAGTCATGCTACAGGATTCTTGAAGATAAGCAGGAGGGATCCAGCAATTAGTGTGCCTTTCAGAAGATAAGCACGCTGAGCTGAATTCATGCTCTAGAGATTATGAAACAAGAGTGACCTCTAGTGATCTAAATATGGAGTGTTACAACTTCATGGTCAACATGGAATATATTCATTTACTGACACTGCAAGAAATATTGCTGGTAATAGCAGGACTTGGGAGTTGCTTGCCATGCTAAAGAGACATTGACATGGTTGGCTGATGTGTTAGGGGAACTATAACTAACACAGCTTTTAGTCTCTTTAGTAGTATGTATACTGTAACAAGGGCTGTTGTGGTTTGCACACACACCGCAGTAAATATTTTGTGATGCCTTATTAGCTGAATACATATTACTTATTGGACTATGTTGTCCATGTGACTGGTATCCAGGTATTTCCCTCATAATCGAAATTAAAGATTTGCCCTGGTACTTCAGTGTATGTAATAGTGTTTATTCACCCCCCAAAAATCAACTTTTTTTTTTGTATGAATAAGCACTATTAAACTATAAACACTATTATATACACAGGAGAGCCTGTATAAAACTATAGGTGCTGCATGACCTAAGCAGTTACTGACCTAAAAGTAAAGATAAGGTACAGCATAACGTAACAGTTATGACTTTAGCCGCATCTTCTAAAATTTTGAACGTTACAGAGGGGTCTCCTTTGGAAATTTAAAGCGGGGACATCAGATATCGGATATTGTGTCCGGGTTTCCTTCTGTCAACTCTACTGTGTGGGGTGATATTACTATTGGGGCAGATTCTCAGGCCCTCTGTAGCTTGCAGAGAGTTATTCTTACCTGGACTTGGAAGGGACGCATTCCTTCTTTTAATCTAGGGTGGGGTTTGCACCAACAAAATCGCACAATTTGTGAGGAGTATATTCTTTTGCACATTTAAAATGACCTGCTGGGGGTGTAGCTTATGGGATTATCCTACAAAGTTTTATAATTTTTCAGATGTGAACAAATAAGATCGTAGTTAATCCTACTTGTTACAAAATCTATGCATTATTTAAAATATTTGATAAAATGTTTATGCCCTGCTGAATTCAGGAAAGTATATATTTTATATTTACCATTATATGCGTTTGTGACTGTTTCCAGTTTGAGTAATCCTTTTGTTGCTAGATTGACATACTACATTAATCATTCAAAAGCTAAGTGGTTAATAAAAGTTTAGTAACAAAAAGCCAAGAGCCTATTAAAAAAAAATAACTCCATATTTGTGTACAATATATTACTTTGAAAAAATTAGCACGTTTTGACAGTGCATACTATTTCTATGCCTTCCCAAAAGTTACATGGCAGAACTTTGTCTTGAATAGGAAAACAAACACCAATTTTGATTTTCCCATATAAATGCTTCCATGAAAAAAGTGGTGGATTTCTGCATAATCAAGCACACAACTAAAACATAAAAGTGTGTTTTCTGTTGTTTAAAACATTTGGCTAATAAAAACCTATTTTTTATTTCCCCTAAAAATGTCTCCTCGTTTAAAACCCCTGCACACATCTCTTACGTACATACCGAACATGTTATACAGTAAATGCCTCTCAGCTGTGAGTAAAATGTTCAACAAATCAGTATGAAACCATGCCCTTGATACAATGCCATTTGGAAACCCTCTGCCCGTGCCGGACTACCTTGAAACTTTTCCATTTATCTGGTGTGCTGTACTTTAGTTTGACACTTATTGAAATATGTGCTAGTTCCTAAATTAACCTGAACATAGGATTGTGTTTAGAGGGGAAGTTTCTGTATGTTTAATAGCAGAAGTTTGATATTACATTTTATATATGTTGATCCTTCTTCATATGCTTACTTATAGGCGAATTTGCATAGCCTGGGGCAAAACAACATTTCTGCCATTAACCTTACAGTATGCTAACAGGGTAATTGTAATCCTGTATTTGAATGTCAGTGTATTGCAATGTTACTACTTTGCTCTGTGTGCATAGGCTTGCAGATTGAGGACCATAAATAGGAGTCACGGAACATATGACAATAGAATGTATTACAATGTGTGTTTCTGTACATATTTTGTCCTGTTTCTGGTAACCGCAAAACTCTGCCATGTCTGTGCTGTCAAAAACTTTCCTAGCTAAAGACCTGTGTTAAATGTATGAAACATACAATATGCTTTTAATAGGTCAAGCAGAAAAACAAAAATAAACATGTCTATGCATCAAAACTTTTATTCGGATGGATACATAGGCCCCTTTGTGTTTATCACATGAATGGACACAATTTCCAGTATCCTTAAGCTTCATCACAGCCATACGAATTAATAATACCATTCTAATTTATTTATCTTCACACATGATGTCTCAAGTTTCTCTACCAGTTTGCTTTAAGATGATAACATTAAAAACACATAAAAAAAATATATATTTTAAGCATAAGATCTCAATTATACCAAGTGTTTAGCTAATCTCTAACTCAACATGTTGGCACTGATTCAAGATATTAAAATTAATAGTTTGTTCAAAAAAGTACATTCAGCGTTTTACTTGACTTCATGTTTATCTATTAGCATTGAGCAGTGCTTTTCAGGATGGTGTCTCCTCTTCTTGAGGAACAACATATCATAAGCCCACACCTGGTCCAAGCCAAAACCCTCTGTGCATGTTGGTGACCAATGAGGAAATGGAAATCTGCACACAATGATCCGAGCATCATCAGGTAGCTCAGCAGATAGTTTCTCTTCCAACGTTTCCATCTTGAAAAGAAAAATAATGGTTACAAGTGAAAAATGTTATGCTATGAATAAACAGTATTTTAAAAATGTATTTAAAAACAATTTGATAAGCCCTAGAAACCTGAACAATGAGCGCCTACCAAATAATTAGTACATATCTTTTTAATCATTATGTTCTCTGGGGAATAACTAAAATAATGATGCTGCTTTCTTCAGGTTCCCTGAAAATCATGCAAATAATATTTTTTTTATAAGTAACATAAAAAGGACATCCTAAGTGTATTTCCCACATGACAAAACAAGAATATTTCCTTGAAATGTTTCCATGAAATGCACCAAGGATTGTAAATGCTTTGTTATGGTTCCCTGACACATCCATGATCTTAATTTATTATTTATTATTTATTTATTTATAAAATATTTTACCAGGAAGTAATACATTGAGAGTTACCTCTCGTTTTCAAGTATGTCCTGGGCACAGAGTAAAACAAATAGTACATGGTTACAAGTACAGTTACATAAATGAACAGGGTATACATTATATACAAGACATTGCATGCACAGTTAAAGAAAATATATATTATGAGCGTATGAAACAGTTACAACGACCAGGTAAAATGTGAGACAGCTTAGATTGAAAGAACTTAAACATGGTGGTGGATGTGAGAGTTCTGGTAGGTTGTTCCAGTTTTGGGGTGCACTGAAGGAGAAGGAGGAACGTACGGATCCGGATACTTTGTTGAGCCTTGGGACCATGAAGTAGTCTTTTGGAGTCTGATCTCAGGTGTAAGTGTGCAAGTGGTAGGGTGAGGAGCTTGTTCAGGTAGCTGGTTAGCTTGCCCATGAAGAATTTTAACG